>VZQC01010467.1:5305359-5338888 GCA_009823505.1 Rhizomys pruinosus | reverse complement strand
AAAAGAACTAATGGGGCTGGATGGATCTCATGAGGAGTGCAAGTCACTGGCGGAAAGATAACTGGGGCGGGTCGACCACTCTCACATCGGGTTTTACAGTTATAGATGGGAAGTTAAGCTCTGGGGGAGTGCATGATCGGCTCAGACAATCGTACACCAGCTTAATGGAGAAGTTCTAAGGGTGGTGAGCTCGGTCGCAACAATGGACAGTTATGAGAAGTGAAACTGGGGTGGTGAATGTCTTCTCATGGTGTAGCAGTTGATGAAAATAAAGTGATGGTATTGAAGGCTCATCCATTCTAGTATGCACTTGAGTTGCAAATTGCTGCTCGGTGTGGGTGAGACAGTGTCTCCATGTTGTACATCTTATGGAAGTTAACTGGATGGTGACCAGCTCTCCATGTGTACAGTTATGAGAGTATAACTGGGTAGTATGGCTTATTTGTGCAGTATGATACTGTTGCTAATATGTGATTGGAATAGAGAGTGACACCATATAGATTATGTTAGGAAAGGCTTTAAGACCAGTGGGAGTTAAGGGTGTTATGGCTTTCCTATGTGTACAGTTATGAGAGGTTAACTGGAGTGTGATGGTATCTCCATGTGTAGTTATGAGAGGTTAACTGGGGTGGTGATGGCCCTATATGTACACAGTTATGAGAGGTTAATCTGTGGTGTTGAACAGCTCTCAATGTACACGTTATGACCAAGTACTGGGTGGTGATGGCTCCCATGTGTGCAGTTATGAGAAATTAACTGTTGTGGTGACATCTCTCCATGTACAGAGTTATGAGAAGTTAACAAGGGTGTTGGTGAAGCTTCCATGGTGCACATGTTATGAGAAGTTAACTGGGGTGGTGACTGCTCTCCATGTGGACAGTTATGAGAGCGTTAACTGGGGTAGTGACAGCTCTACACATTTGTACAGTTATTGGAAGTCTAACTGGGGGGTGATGGCGCGTCCATGTCAGTGTATGAGAGTTAAGTGAGGTGGTGATGACTCTCCATGGTGCAGATATGGGAAGTTTAACTGGGGGCTGACAGCTCTCGCAGTAGCACAGTTATGAGAATGTTAACTGGGTGCTGATGGCTCTGCATATACACTGTTTTGAGAAGTTAACTGGGGGGCTGATGGCTCTCTCCATGTCGCACAGTTATGGGAAGTTAACTAGGATGTGAAAGGCCCTCCGTGTGTAGGCTAAGGGAAATTAACTGGGGTACTGATCGGCTCTGCATCTTTAAACTAGTTATGGAGAAGTTAACTGGGTGGTGATGGCTCCCATGTCACAGTTATGATAAGGTTAACTGGGGTGGTGAATGCTCTCCACGTGGACAGTAGAGAAGTTAACTGGGGTGGTGATGGCTCTCCTTGTACACAGTTATGACAAGTTAGCTGGGGTGTGATCGGCTCTCCATGTGCAGCATGAGAAGTTAACTGGGATGGTGACGACTCTCCATGTGACACAGTTATGAGAAGTTAACTGGCTTGGTGCAGCTCTCCCCATGTATACAGTTAAGAGAAGTTAGTGGGGTTGTGATGGCTCTAAATGAATAGAGTTATGAAAGTTATACGGGGTGGTGATGGCTTCCAGATGTACACAGTTATGAGAAAATAACTGGGGTGGTGAACTCACTCCTAGTAACAGTTATGAGAAGACTAACGGGGTGGTGACAACGTTCCATGTGACATTTATGATAGAGTTAACTGGGTGGTGATGCCTCTTCGTGTGTGCAGTTATTTTAAGTAAGTGGGTGGTGATGTGTCTCCATGTGTACAGTTATGGGAAGTTAACTTGGGATGGTGATGGCTCTCCATGATCACAGTTATGACAGATTAACTGGATTGGTTGTAGTCTCCATGTGTACAGTTATGAGAAGATAACTGGGGTGGTGACCGCTGTGCATGTGCACAGTAATGAGAAGTTAACAGTGGTGGGGTGGTGACAGCTCTCCACATGGACGATATGGAGAAGTTTTAAATGGGGTGGGAATGGCTCTCCACGTGGACAGTTATGAGACAGTTACCATCGGGATGTGTTGAGGCTCTCCATGTATACGAGTTATTGAGAAGTAACTGGTGGTGGTACATGCTTCCTGGTACACATTATGAGAAGTTAAAGGGAATGATGTCGGCTTCTCTCATGTATAAAGTTATGGAGCAGTTATACTAAGCGGTGTGTGACTGGTCTCCACGTGTGCTGTTATTTGAGAGGATAACGGGGTGGTGACAGGCTCTCCATGTACACAGTTAAGAAGGTTATCAGGGGCTCTCGGCCTCCATGTGGCCGAGTATAATGAGAGTTAATCTGGGGTGGTGACACCTCCATGTGGACAGTAATAGAAAAGTTATACTTGGAGTGGTGATGGTCTTCAATGTATTGCAGGTATGAGAATTATAACAGGGCATGGTGTATGGCTCATCATGTATACAATTATTAGAAGTTAACTTGGGGGGGTGATGGCTCTCAGTATGACAGTGATGGAGAAGATAACTTGGGGTGGTGAGTTAACGTGCATGTTGTGTGTCTCCATGTACAGTTATGAGAAGTTAACTGTTGTGGTGACTGTCTCTCTATTGTACAGTTATGAGAAGTTAAATGGGGGTGTGCTCTCGACAGTAAAGATGGGGTGGACAGTCTCCACATGGACAATATGAGAAGATAAATGGGGTGATGACAACTCTCCATGTGTACAGATATGAGAAGTTAACTGGGGTGGTGACAGCTCTCCATGTGTTCAGTTACGATAAGCTAATTGGTGTGGTGACGGATCTCCATGTGTGCAGTTATGGGAAGTTAACTGAGGAGGTGATGGCTCAGCATGTACACTGTTATGAGAAGTTAACTGGGGTGGTAACGGCTCTCCATGTATACAATTATGAGAAGTTAACTGGGGTTGTGTTGCCTCTCCATGTGTACAGTTATGAAAAGTTAACTAGAGTAGTGACATCTCTCCATGTGTGGAGTTATAGGAAGTTAACTGGGGTGGTGACGGATCTCCATGTGTTTAGTTAATGGAAGTTAACTGGGGAGGTGATGACTCAGCATGTACATTGTTATGAGAAGTTAACTGGTATGGTGATGACTCTCCTGGTGGACAGTTATGAGAAGTAAACTGGGGTGGTGATGTCTCTCTGTGTGTACAGTTATGGGAAGTTAACTGAGGTAGTGATGGCTCTACAAGTGTGCAGTTATTTGAAGTTAACTGGGGTGGTGATGTCTCTCCATGTGTACAGTTATGGGAAGTTACCTGGAATGGGGATGGCTCTCCATTGGCACAGTTATTAGAAGTCAACTGGGGTGGTGATGGCTCTCCATGTGTAGAGTTAAGAGAAGATAACTGGGGTGGTGACGTCTCTCCATGAGCACAGTTATGAGAAGTTATCAGGGGTGCTGATGGCTCTCCTCATGGACAGTATGAGAAGTTAACTGGGGTGGTGACCGCTCTCCATGTGAACAGTATGAGAAGTTAACTGGAGTGGTGATGGCTCTCCATGTGTACAGTTATGAGAAGATAACTGGGCTGGTGATGGTGCTCCATGAGCACAGTTATGTGAAGTTTACTGGGGTGGTGACTGCTCTCCACTTGGACAGGTATGAGAAGTTAACTGGCATGGTGAAGCCTCTCCATGTGGATAGTTATGAGAAGTAAACGGGTGGTGTCCTAGTTTGGACACTCTGACCAACACCAACTTGGGGAGGAAAGGGTTTATTCAGCTTACATCTCCCGAGTCACAGTTCATCACTTAGGGAGCCCAAAGCAAGAACTCAGGGCAGGAACCTGGAAGCAGAAGCTGAAGCACAAGCCATGGAGGATTGCTGTTCACTGGCTTGCTCCCCTGGCTCATGCCCAGCCTGCCTTCTTATACAGTACACAACAACCTGCCCAGGGTGGCACCACTCATTGTGGGCTAGACCCTCCCACACTGCTCGGCACTCAGACAATACTCCACAGATGTGGCCACAGGCCAATCCAATGGAGCCAATTCCCCAACTGAGGCTCCCTCTCACCAGGTGATGTGTGCAAGTTGACTAAAGCTATCCAACACAGGTGGTAAACCGCTCTCCATGTACACAGTTATGAGAAGTTAACTGGGGTTGTGACGGCTCTCCATGTACACAGTTATGAGAAGTAAAGTGGGTGGTGAGGGCTCTAAATATGTATAGTTGGGAAAAGAAAACTGGGGTGGTGATGGCTATCCATGAGCACAGTTATGAGAAGTTAACAGGGGCCATTACGGCTCTCCGTGTGGACAGTATGAGAAGTTAACTGGGGTGGTGACCATCTCCACATGGACAGTTATGAGAAGTTAACTGGGGAGAGCTGCTCTCTGCCATTGCAGCTGGCACCTGGGGACATTGTGAGTCTGTGTGCAGGGGGCTCAGGCTAGGGTATGGCTGAGACCACCTGAAGCAGAGGAGCTCGGACCTCACTCCAGAGAGGTAGAACTAAGGGTAGATTGCTCCCTTGGGCTGCTGGATAGTTGATTTGTCAGTTAGGAGCAAGGGAGCTGGGGTGGTTTGAATGAGTGTACCCCATAGGCTGTAAGTATTCAGACATTTGTCTCCAGTTGGTGGCACTGTTTTTGGAGGTCTTAGAAGGTGTGGCCGTGCTAGAGGAAGTATGTTATTGGGGGCAGGCTTAGTGAGTTTAACAAGCCTCGTGGTCTACAATTGCTCTCTCTCTGCTTCCTGTGCTCTTTGTGAGATGTGACCCTTGGTGTGCTGTTTCAGCTCCAGCCGCCAGGCCTTCCGCCACAATGGACTCTAATTCCCTGGAACCATCAATTGTAAGCTCAAATAAACTCTTACTTTTATAAGTTCCTTGGTTATGGTGTTTTACCACAGCAACAGAAAAGTGACTAATACAGTAATTTGGTACCAGAGAGTGGGCTGTTTGCTGTGAAGAACCTGACCATGTGGATGTTTGGAGAAATGTGGAAGACTTTGGAACTTTGGGCTGGAAAGGCTGTTGACTATTGTAAGCAGAGCTTAAAGGGCCATTCTAGTGGAGGCCTGGAAGAAAGCATGGCTGCAAAAGATGTGGTTCCAGGGGAAAATAAAGACTTAGGCAGCAACCGGGATATTTTGAAAGAGTCTGGCAGCAGTTTGCCCACAGCACAAATGCTTGCCTGATGCTAAGTTGAAAAGCAATGGACTAATATCTTTGGTGGATGATATTTCAAGACAGCCTAATGTGGAAATGGTGGTGTGGCTTTTAATGGTGAATATTGTGCAGATCTACAGTGAAGAAGAGCAGATGGGGCAGAAATAAATGCAATATGTACAGTTTGGATCTGAAAAGTACACTAGGAAGATTAAAGGTGTGGCCAAGGTTGTGAAGGAGAGGCTCCATTTCATAAGGAGACTAAAGTGATTAAGGAGAGGCCTGGAGATTTACAAGTAAATAAAAGAATCAGCACCCTCAGGGCAAGACCACACCCAGCTAATCCTCCAGCTTTTGAAAGAAAAATACTGAAACCGTTTTCTACTCCAACAAGTCCAGTGCAGAGAAAAATTGCAAATGTGGTTAAAGTAGGAGAGAGTCCATCAAGAATTTGCAGCCAGATTCGGCAATTTAATTCACGTGGTGCTGGCTTTAGAGGCATGAAGTTTGCAAGAGTGAAGGGCTCATCAGTTCTTCTTCCACGGTTTCAGAGAGGTGCCAAGGTCAGGCAGAGTGCAGCAGGGGTGTCCCTCCATAAAGAAGGCCCTGATAGGCCATTGCGTGAAGCTGTGAATGTGAAGCCTGGTAGGCAGCAGAGACCCAAGAAGACATTCGAGATGCCAGGCCTGTGAGATATTTGCCAAGGAAAGCTGCATACAGGGAGTGGTACCAGCCTAAGAAAGAGATTTATGTTGCAAGCAAAGCTGGAAGAGCTGAGGCATCTAAGCCCTTTGGAAGTCAACTCCCAGAAGTCGAACATGGAGCTACTGGATTTGGTTTTTGCCCTGCTGGTTTTTGGTCTTGTTTTGGTCCAGTATTTCCTCACTATGCCTCTATTCCTCCCTTTTGGAATGGGAATGTGTATTCAGTTCCACTGTACGTTGGGAGTTCATAATTTGTCTTTTGATTTTACAGGAGCTTACAGTTA
This sequence comes from Rhizomys pruinosus, assembly GCA_009823505.1. Taxonomy (NCBI): domain Eukaryota; kingdom Metazoa; phylum Chordata; class Mammalia; order Rodentia; family Spalacidae; genus Rhizomys; species Rhizomys pruinosus. The sequence continues at coordinate 5,332,794 of VZQC01010467.1, read as the reverse complement.
AGAGATTGGCCTGAGTCTCAGAAGAGAGTAAACACTTTTGAATGGCATTGAAACTGGTAAAGACTATGGGGACTTTTAAGGTTGGACTAAATGCATATTGCATTTTATATGATCAGGAGCCTATGGGGGCCAGGGAATTGAATGTGGTGGTTTGAATGAGTGTCCCCCATAGGCTGTAAGTTTTCCGACATTTGTCTCCAGTTGGTGGCACTGTTTTTGGAGGTCTTAGAAGGTTGTGGCCATGCTAGAGGAAGTACATTATTGGGGGCAGGCTTAGTGAGTTTAACAAGCCTCGTGGTCTACAGTTGCTCTCTCTCTGCTTCCTGTGCTCTTTGCCAGATGTGACCCTCTGCATGCTGCTCCAGCTTCAGCCGCCATAACTCCCGCCACAATGGATTCTAATTCCCTGGAACCGTCAATCATAAGGTCAAATAAACTCTTCTTTATATAAGTTCCTCGGTCATGGTGTTTTATCACAGCAACAGAAAAGTGACTAATACAGGAACCGTGAGCCAGCCTGCTTGAGTCCAAACCTGAAACCCTCATAGGGTGTGGCTCTCAGGGCGGAGCTACCCTCTGCCCCTGCAGCTGGCACCCAGCACCATTGTGAGTCTGTGTGCAGGGGGCTCAGGCTAGGGTCTTTCTGAGACCACCAGAATCAGGAGCCAGGACCTCGCTCCAGAGAGGTAGAACTTAGGGTAGATTGCTCCTTGACCTGGTGGATAGGTGATTTGCATGTTCGTAGCAGGGGAGCGGGGAGCCGGCCTGCTTGGGTCCAAACCTGAAACCCTGGTAGGGTGTGGATGTCTGGGCGGAGCTGCCCTCTGCCCTTGCAGCTAGCACCCATCTCTATTGTGAGTCTGTGTGCACAGGGCTCAGGCTAGGGTCTTGCTGAGACCACCTGAATCACAGGAGCCTGGACCTTGCTCCAGAGAGGTAGAACTTAGGGCAGATTGCTCCTTGGACTGCTGCATAGCTGATTTGCCAGTCTGTACAGGGGAGCTGTGAGCCGGCCTGCCTGGGTCCAAACCTGAAACCCTGGTTGGGTGTGGCTGTCAGGGCGGAGCTACCCTCTGCCCCTGCATCCAGCACCCAGCACCATTGTGAGTCTGTGTGCAGGGGGCACAGGTTAGGGTCTTGCTGAGAACACCTGAAGCACAAGAGCCCGGACCTCACTCCAGAGAGGTAGAACTAATGGTAGATGCTTCGTGGGCTGCTGGATAGTTGATTTTCATGTTCATAGCAGGGGTGCCGTGAGCCAGCCTGCTTGGGTCTAAAAATGAAACCCTCATAGGCTGTTGCTGTCTGAGCAGAGCTGCCCTCTGCCCCTTCAGCCACACACGGCACCATTGTGGTTCTGTGTGCAGGGGGCTCAGGCTAGGGTCTTCTAAGACCACGTGAATCACAGGAGTCTGGACCTCACTCCAGAGATGTAGAACATGGGGTAGATTGCTCCTTGGGCTGCTGCATAGTTAATTTGCTGGTTCATTGAAGTTGAAACCAGAGCCGGCCTTCTTGGTTCCAAACCTGAAACCCTCTTAGGGTGTGGCTGTCTGGGAGTAGCTGCCCTCTGTCCTTGCACGGCCCACCCAGCACCACTGTGAGTCTATGTGCAGGGGTTCGCGTCAGGTTGTAATACTCTCTGGGCCGAGAGGCTTGCCCCTGCAGCTGCATCACCAGAACCATTGTGTGTCTGTGGGAGGGGGTCAGGCTAGGAGTCTTGCTGGCCCCATGAAGCACAGGAGCCCAAACATTGCTCCAGAGAGGTAGAACTTAGGGTAGATTGCTCCTTGAGCTGCTAGATAGTTGATTTGCCAGTTCATAGCAGGGGAGCCATGAGCCAGCCTGCCTGAATCCAATCAAGAAATCGTAGTATGGTGCAGCTGTCTGGGCTGAGCAGCCCTCTGCCCTTGCAGCCCCAACACTGTGCCATTGTGAGTCTGTTTGCAGGGGGTCTCAGTCTAGAGTCTCCTGAGACCACCTGAAGCACAGGAGTCCGGGACCTCGCTCCAGAGATGTAGAAATAATGGTAGATTGCTCCGTGGGCTGCTGGATAGTTGATTTGCTGGTTCGTAGCAGGGGAGCCATGAGCTGGCCTGCTTGGGTCCAAACCTGAAACCATCGAAGGGTGTGGCTGTCAGGGCGGAGCTACCCTCTGCCCCTGCAGCCAGCACCGAGCACCATTGTGAGTCTGTGTGCAGGGGACTCAGGCTAGGGTCTTGTCTGAGACCACCGAAGCACAGGAGCCAGGACCTGCTCCGAGAGTAGAACTTAGGGTAGATTGCTCCTTGGCCTGCGTGGATAGTTGATTTGCATTTTGTAGCAGCGAACTGGAGAGAGCCGGCCTGCTGGGTCCAAACCTGAAACCCTTAGGGTGTGGCTGTCTGGGCGGAGCTCCCTCTGCCCATGCAGCTGCACCATCATTGTGAGTCTATGTGCAGGGACTCAGGCTAGGTTCTTGCTAACCACCTGAAACACAGGAGCCGGACCTACTCCAGAAGGTTGAACTTAGTGGATTGCTCTTGGGGCTGCTGGATAGTTGATTTGCGGATTCATAGCAGGAGAGCCGTGAGCCAGCCTGCCTGGGTCCAAACAAGAAACCCTAGTAGAATGTGGCTATCTGGGTGGAGCTGCCCTCTGTCCTTGCAGCCGCAACTCGGCGCCATTGTGAGTCTGTTTGCAGGGGGCGCGGGCTAGGGTCTTGCTGAAACCACCTGAAGGACAGGAGTCCGGACTCCTCCCAGAGAGGAGATGAACTTAGGTGGATTGCTCTTGGGCTGCTGGATAGTTGATTATGCAGTTTCGTACAGGGAGCCTAGAGCCAGCCTGCTTGGGTCTAAACCGAAACCCTCTAGGTGTGGCTGTCTGGGCAGAGCTGCCCTCTGCCCTCAGCCAGCACCGGCGCCATTGTGAGTCTGTTGTGCAGGGGGCTCAGAGGCTAGGGTCTTGCTGAGACCACCTAAGCACAGGACACCCACTTGCTCCAGAAAGTAGAAACTATGAAGTTGATTGCTTCTTCGGCTGCTGGATATGTTGATTTGCGTTCATAGCAGGGGAGCCTGACCGGCCTGCTGGGGCCAAACCTAACCCTTAGGGTGTAGCTGTCAGCACAGACTGCCCTCTGCCCTTGCAGCGGCACCCGGCACCCATTGTGAGTCTGTGGCAGGGGGCTGGCTGTGGTCTTGTCTGAACCACCTGAGGACAGGACCCGACTCCCGCCAGAGAGAGGAAACTTAGGGTAGATTGCTCTTTGTGCTGCTGGATAGTTGATTGCAGTTCATAGCAGAGGAGCCAAAGCCGGCCTGCTTGGATCCAAACCTGAAAACCTCGTAGCGTGGCTGTCTGGGTAGAGCTGCCCTCTGCCCTTCCAGCCCACCAGGTGCCATTGTGAGTCTGTTTGCAGGGGGCTCAGGCTAAGATCTTGCTGAGACCACCTGCAGCACAGGAGCCAGGACCTTGATCCAGAAAGGTAGAACTTAGGCTACCCTAAGTTCTACCTTTCACCTTGGGCTGCTGGATAGTTGATTTGCAGGTTCATAGAAGGGGAGCCCTGACCTGGCGGTCCAATCCTGAAACCCTGTTAGGGTATGGCTCTCTGAGCGGAGCTGCCCTCTGCCCCTGCAGCTGGCACCTGGCACCTGGCTCCATTGTGAGTCTGTGTGCAGGGGGCTCATGCTACGGTCTTCCTGAGACCACCTGAATCACAGGAGCCTGGACCTCAGTCCAGTGAGGTAGAACTTAGGGTAGATTGCTCCTTGGACTGCTGGATAGTTGATTTGCCGGTTCGTAGCAGGGGAGCCCAGAGCCATCCTGCTTTGGTCCAAACCTGAAACCTTGGTAGGGTGTTGCTGTCTGAGCAGAGCTGCCCTCTGCCCCTGCAGCCAGCACCTGGTGCCGTTGTCTGTCTGTGTGCAGGGATTCAGGTCAAGGTCTTGCTTAGACCACCTGAAGAACAGGAGCCCGGACCCTGCTCCAGAGAGGTTGAACTAAGGGTAGATTGCTCCTTGGGCTGATGGATAGTTGATTTGTGGGTTCGTAGTAGGGGAGCCATGAGCCAGTGTGCTTGGGTCCAAACATGAAACCCTTGTATGTTGTGGCTGTCTGGGCGGAGCTACCCTCTGCCCCTGAATCCGGCACCTGGTGCCATTGGTGGTCTGTGTCCGGGAGGCTCAGGGTACGGTCTTGCTGAGACCACCTGAAACACAGGAGCCTGGACCGTGCTCCAGAGACTAGATCAAAGGGTAAATTGCTCCTTGGCCTGGTGGATAGTTGATTTGCTGGGTTCGTAGCAGGCGAGCCCTGAGCAGGCCTGCTTGGGTCCAAACAAGAAATCCTTGTAAGGTGTGGCTGTCTAGGCGGAGCTGCCTCTGCCACTTGCCAGCCGGCACAAGGCACCATTGTGGTTGTATGCAGGGGGCTCAGGCTAGGGTCTTCCTGAGACCATCTGAAGCACAGGAGCACGGGCCTCACTCCAGAGATGTAGAACTAATGGTAGATTGCTCCTTGGCCCGGTGGATAGTTGATTTGCACGTTCGTAGCAGGGGAGACCTGAGCCGGCCTGCTTGGGTCCAAACCTGAAACCCTCTTATGGTGTGGCTGTCTGGGCAGAGCTCCCTTGCCCACCTGCAGCCAGCACCATGGTGCATTGTGAGTCTGTGGGCAGGGCTCAGGTGGGTCTCTTGCTGTAGACCACCGATGCAAGGAGCCTGGACCTTGCTCCAGGAGTAGAATTTAGGGTAGATTGTTCTTGGGTTGACTGGAAGTTGATTTGCCAGGTGGCGTAGTAGGGAGCCATGAGCCAGCCGCTTGGTCCAAACCTGAAACCCTAATAGGCTGTGAGGCTTCTGGGCCAGAGCTGCCTCTCTGCCCTTTGCAGCCATGCCAGGCAGAACATTGGAGTTGTGTGCACGGGGCTCAGGCTAGGGTCTTGCTGAGATCCACCATGCCAAACAGGAGCTGGGACCTTGCGATCCAGAAGGGTGGAACTTAGGGTAGATTTTAGATAGCTCTTGGGTGCGGATAGTTGACTGTGCAGATTCATAGGAGGAGCCGAGCCTCCTTCCTGGGTTCAAACTTGAATCCTTCTACGGGTGCAAGCTGTCTGGGCAGAATTAGTCCCTCTGCCCTGCAGCGCACCCTTGCCATTGGTGGGTCGTGTGCAGGGGGCTCCGGGTAAGGTCTTGCTGAGACCACCTGAAACACAGGAGCCTGTACCTTGCTCCAGAGAGGTAGAACTTAGGGTAGATTGCTTTTTGGGCTGCTGGATAGTTGATTTTCTGGTTCACAGCATGGGAGCCCTGAGCCAGCTGCTTCTGTCCAAACCTGAAACCCTGCCAGGGTGTGGCTGTCTGAGTGGAGCTTCCCTCTGCCCCTGCAGGCAGTACCTGGCTGCCATTGTGGGTCTGTGTGCAGGGAGCTCAGGCTTGGGTCTTTCTAAGACCACCTGAAGCACAGGAGCCCGGACCTCACCCCAGAGATGTAGAACTTAGGGTAGATTGTTTCTTGGGCTGTTGATAGTTATTTGCCAGTTCGAAGATGGGGAGCTGTGGCATCTCTTGGGTCCAAACCTGAAACCCTCATAGTGTGTTGCTGTCTGGGCGGAGCTGTCCTCTGTCCTCTCATCTGGCACCCAGCGCCATTGTGGGTCTGTGTGCTACAGGCTCAGTCTTGGGTCTTGCTGAGACCACCTGAAGCTCAGGAGCCCACACCTCCCTCCAGAGGTGTAGAACTAGGTAGATTGTTCTTGGCGCTGGATAGTTGATTTGTCAGTCGTAGCAGGGGGCCCCTGTGAGGGCCTGCTTGGATCCAACAACGAAACCCTCTTATGTGTAGTCTTGTCAGGGCAGGGCTGCCCTCTGCCCCTGCAGCCGGCACCTGGTGCCATTGTGGGTCTGTGTGCAGTGGGCTCAGGCTAGGGTCTTCCTGAAACCACCTGAAACACAGGTGCCCAGATCTCCCTCAAGAGAGAAGGAACTTAGGGTAGAGTGCTCTTTGTCCTGCTGGATAGTAGATTCGCCGGTTGGTAGCAGGGGAGCCATGAGCCCGCCTGCTTGGGTCCAAACCTGAAACCCTCGTAGGGTGTGGCCGTGTGGGCAGAGCTGACTCTGTCCTCTCATCTGGCACCCAGCACCATTGTGGGTCTGTGTGCTGAGGGCTCAGTCTAAGGTGTTGCTGAGACCACCTGAAGCTCAAGAGCCTGCACCTCCCTCCAGAGAGGTAGAACTTAGGGTAGATTGCTCCTTAGGCTGTGGGATAGTTGATTTGCCAGTTCATAGCAGAGGAGAGGTGAGTCCGCCTGTTGGGTCCAATCAAGAAACACTCGTAGGGTGTGGCTGTCTGGCGAGCTTCCCTTTCCTTGACCGCCAGCACCCGAACCACCATTGTGTTATGGGCTCAGTTGGTTTGCTCGCAACCCCTTCGGCCCTTACAGAGCCCACCTCCCTCCGCGTGGTAGCCTCGGGTCTCTTGTCCTGGGCTGCTGGCGCTTCTTTGGCAGGCTCGTCGTCCTGGGAGATGTGCTCCTGTCTGTTCTTTCCCCCCCCTCCCCCTGTTCTTTTTTTCTTTCTGTTGTCTCTGCCCCTCTTCCTTGCCTCCCTTTCCCCCTTTCCCTTGTGCGTTGTGGCGGTTCCTCCGTCCTTTTCTTGTGCGCCCCCCTGCCCTCCCTGCGCTGTCCTTCGTCCCGCGCGTTCGCATTCTTTTCCCTTCCTTGGTCTCTTTCTCTTTTCTTTGTCCCTTTTTTTCCCCTTGCGTGTTTCTCTTCCTTTCTTTTTTCCCCTTTTTCCCCCTCCCTCTCTTTTTCTTCTTTTTCCTTTCCCCCTCCTTCCTCTTCTTTCCCCCCTTCCCTTTTTTTCTTTTTTTCTTTTTCCCTCCCTTTTCTTTTTTTTTTTTTTTGTGGTTTTTTTTTTTTCCTTTTTTCTCCCCCCTCCCCCCCCTTCTCCTTTCCCTTTCTCTTTCCCCTCTGCTCTTTCCCCTCTTCTTTTCCTCTCCCTCCTTTCCCTTTTCTTCTTTTTCCTCTCTTCCCTCCTTTTCTTTTCCTCCCCCCCCCTTCCTCCCCTTTCCTCCCCCTCTCCCTTTTCCTCTTCTCCTTCCTTCCCTTTCCCCCCCCCCCTCTCTTTTCCTTCTTCTTCTCCTCTCCCTTTTCTTTTTTTCTCCCCCTCCCCCCCTTCCTTGCTCTTTTTTCCTTCCCTCTCCCCCTCTCTCCCTCCCCTTTCCTCCTTCCCCTCTCCCCTTCCCCCCTCCCTCCCCCCTTCTTTTCCCCCCCTTTTTCCCCTTCTTCCCTCCCCCCCCTCCCCCTATCTTTCCCCCTCCCTTTTTTCTTTTCCTTTTCCTCCTGCCCCCCCCCCCCCCCCCCTTCCCCCCCCCTTTCCCCTTCCCCTTCCCCCTTTCTCCCCTTTCCCTTCCCTTTTCCCCTTCTCCCCCCTTTCTCCCCCCTCTCCTTTCTTCCTCTCTCCCCCCCCTTTTCTCCCCCCCCCCTTTCTTTCCCCCCCTCCCCTTTTCTCTTCCTTCCTTTCTTCCTCTCTCTTCCTTTCCCCCCCCCCCCCCTCCTCCTCCCTCCTCCCTCTTTCCTCCTTCTCTCTTCCTTCCCCCCCCCCCCCCTCCTCTTTCTCTCCCTTCCCTTTTCCTCCCTCCCCCCTCCCTCCCCTCCTTCCCCCCCCCCCTCCCTCCTCTCTTTCTTCCCCCCCCCCCCCCTCTTCCTTCCTTCTTCCCCCCCTTCCCCTTCCTCCCCCCCCCTCCGTCCTTCTCCCCCCCTCTTCTTTCTCCTCCTCCCCCCCCCCCTTCCCTTTCCTTCCTCCCTCCCCCCCCCTCTTCCCTTCCCCCTTCCTCTCCCCTCCTTCCCCCCCCCTCCTTCCCTCCCTTCCCCCTCCTCCTNAATTATGAGAAGTTAACTGGGGTGGTGATGGCTCTCCACGTGGACAGTATGAGAAGTTAACTGGTGTGGTGATGGCTCTCCACGTGGACAGTTATGAGACTGGGGTGGTGATGGCTCTCCATGTATACAGTTATGAGAAGATAACTGGTGTGGTGACAGTGTTCTAAGTACACAGTTATGAGAAGTTAAATGGGGTGGTGTCAGTTCTCCATGTGTACAGTTATGAGCAGTTAACAGGGGTGGTGACAGCTCTCCACGTGTACAATTATGAGAAGTTAACTGGGGTTGTGTCGGCTCTCCATTTGTATAGTTATGAGAAGTTAACTAGAGTGGTGACGTCTCTCCATGTGTGAAGTTATGGGAAGTTAACTGGGGAGGTGATTGCTCTCCATGTGCACAGCTTTGAGAAGTTAACTGTGGTGATGACAGCTCTCCATGTGTACAGTTATGATAAGTTAACTGGGGTGGTGACGGCTCTCCATGTGTGCAGTTATGGGAAGTTAACTGGGGTGGTGATGGCCCTCCATGTGCACAGTTATGAGGTTAACTGGGGTGATGACGGCTCTCCATGAGTACAGTTATAGGAAGTTAACTGGGGTAGTGATGGCTCTACAAGTGCATAGTTACTTGAAGTTAACTGGGGTGGTGATGTCTCTCCACGTGTACAGTTATGGGAAATTACCTGGGATGGCGACGGCTCTCCATGGGCACAGTTATGAGAAGTTAAATGTGGTGGTGATGACTCTCCTTAGGTGCAGATATGGGAAGTTAACTGGGTTTGTGACTGCTTTCCATGTGTACAGTTATGGGAAGTTAACTGGGGTGCTGATGGCTCTAGAGTGTGTAGTTACTTGAAGTTAACTGGGGTAGGGATGTCTCTCCATGTGTACAGTTATGGGAAATTACCTGGGATGGGGACAGCTCTCCATGGGCACAGTTATGAGAAGTTAAATGTGGTAGTGATGACTCTCCATGGGTGCAGATATGGGAAGTTAACTGGGTTGGTGACCACTCTCCATGTGTACAGTTATGGGAAGTTAACTGGGGTGCTGATGGCTCTGCATGTATACAGTTATGATAAGTAAACTGGGGTGGTGACGACTCTAAATGTGTAGTTATGGGAAGTTAACTGGGGTAGTTATGGCTCTACAAATGTGCAGTTATTTGAAGTTAGCTGGGGTGTTGATATCTCTCCATGTGTACAGTTATGGGAAGTTACCTGGAATGCGGATGGCTCTCCATGTACACAGTTATGAGAAGTTAACTGGAGTGGTGACCCCTCTCCATGTGTACAGTTATGAGAAGTTAACTATTGTGGCGAAAGCTCTCCATGTTCACAGTTATGAGAAGTTAACAAGGGTGGTGACAGCTCTCCATGTGTACAGTTATGGGAAGTTAACTGGGGTGNCTGGGGTGGTGATGGTTCTCCATGTACACAGTTATGAACAGTTAACTGGGGTGGTGATAGCTCTCCACAAGGACAGTTATAAGAAGTTAACTGGGGTGGGATGGCTCTTCACGTGTCACAGTTATGACAGTTTAAACTGGGGTGGTGATACGCTCACCGTATGTACAATTATGAGAAGTTAACGGGTGGGCGTATGTATACGTACTGGTACGGCCAGCACTGATAGCTGTCTGTCAGTATAGTACAGCAGGAATGAGAGCTGTCATGTAACGTATGGTCGGTGGTGATGGCTCTCCAGTGTGTCAGAGTTATGAGAAGATACCTGGGGTGCTGTGACTGGACTCTTTCACGTGACAGTATGAGAATTTAACTGGAGTGGTGATGGCTCTCCGTGTATACAGTTATGAAAAGTTACAGGGGTAGGTGATGGGTCACCATGACACAATTATCAAGTTAGGAATGCTCTCCATGTATACATTACTGGGGTGGGATGTCTCTCATTGCACGTAATGAGAAAGGTTAACAGGGGTGATGACCAGAGAGAGCTCCAGGACACCTGGTATGAAAAGGGAGGACCCTGTCTCAAAAATACCCAAAAACGCACATTAAGTTTAAAACCATGCATACAGTTCATGAAGCACAGTTAACTGGGGTTGGTGACGGCATCTCCATGTGTACCAGTAATGAGAGAAAACTGGTGGTTTGCTGATGGTGCTCAATGAGCGACCATTTATGAGAAGTTACCAGGGGTTGGAGACGGCTCTCCATGTGGATGGTTATGGAAGTTAACTGGGGTGGTGAGGTCTCCACTGGACAGTTATTAGACAAGTTAACTGGGGTGGTGATGCTCAATACAATTATGAGAAGTTAACGTGAGTATGACATGTCCTATATGACAGTTATGAGTGGTTAACTGGGGTGGTTGAAGGGCTTTTTTTTTTTCTCCATGTACACAGTTATTGAGAAGATAACTGGGTTGGTGACTGCTCTCCATGTGTACAGTTATGGGAGTTAACTGGGATGGGATGGCTCTCCATGAGCACAGTTATGACAGGTTGAACAGGTTGGTGAGATGGTTCTCCATGTGATACAGTAAGGTGAGAAAGAATAACAGGGGTGGTGATGGCTCTCCACGATGGACCATATGAGAAGTTAACTGGGGTGTTGTCGGCTCTCCACATGGATAGTATGAGAAGTACTAACTGGCGTGGTGGTGAGCTTTCTCCATGTATACAATTATGAGAATTTAACTGGGGGCTGTGGCTTCTACCACCTGGACCAGTTATGAGAGAAGTAAACTGGGGGTGGTGTGCCGGCTCTCGCATTGTAGACAGTTATGAGAAGATAATGGGGTGGTGACGGCTCTCCAAGTGCCGATTCGGAGAAGTAACTGGGGTTGGTGAATGCTTTCCGTATTGTACAGTTATGAGAAGTTAATTGGGGGGCTGATGGCTCTCCATATGTACAGTTATAAGAAGTTAACTATGGGGGGTGTGATGGCTCCTCCATGTATTCGGTATTATAATCGAAGTTGCTTGGGGTGGGGTTGACCTCTCCATGAATAGAGATATGAGAAGTTAACTGAAGTGGCGACGGCTCTTCATATACACAGTTATGAGAAGTTTAACTGGATGGCGATGGCTCCGTGATGTACAGTTGAGAAGTTAACTGGGGTGGTGAAGCTCTCCATGTACACTAGTTATAGAAGTTAACGGGGTGTAGATGGCTCTCCATGTGATACAGTTATGAGAAGATAAACTGGGGTGGTGAGGCTTCCACATGGACAGTATGAGAAGTTAAATGGGGGTGGCTGACGGCTCTCCACGTGTATTTGATAATGATGGTGATGTCTCAAGGAAGTTAACTGGAGTGGTGAGGCTCACCATGTATACAATTATGAGAAGTTAACTGAAGTGATGATGCCTCTCCATGTAGACAGATTAGAGCAGTTAACTGGGTGGTGACGGGCTCTCCATTGTGATTAGAGTTAAGAGAGCATAACTGGGGCGGGGGCATGGGCTTCATTGTAACAGTTATGAGCAGTTAACTGTGGGGTGGGGTGATGGCTCTCCACAATATACACTTAGGGAAGTTTAAATCGGGTGGTGTCGCTATCCCTGTATACAGTTATGAGAGGTTAACAGGGGTTGTGATGCTCTCCGATGTGTACAGTTATGAGGAAGTTAAACTGGGTATGGCTGATGGCTCTCCATGTGACACAGTTATGAGGTTTAATGGCGAGGTGACGGCTTTCCTTGTACAAGTTATGCAGAGGTTAAACTTGGTGGTGATGGGTCTTTGTTACCGCCCGGTAGCTCTCCGTGGGTCGTGGGCTTTTTGGGGGGTCCCTTTGCGCAGGAGAACCTGAGTGAAGCTGATGGCTTGTACGGGAATGAGAGACAATTCCCAAGATCCAAGCAACTTTATTGAACAGGGGCAGTATTATAAGCAGTCTTGGAGGAGAACAGAAGAACAAAGGATTGGTAGAGCTTTACAATTACATATGTTATTAATAGGTCAAAACTCATACATTAACCAGAACTCATTATTTATTTCATGATTGACGAGATACGGGGCACGCAGAGCAGAAACTAAAACATTACAAAGTTTAGTCAGGAAATGAATTTTCTTTGAAGTAAAAATGTAGAAATCTTAAGATAACCTTTACCAAGGAAATAACATTTAAGAAAAAAGGACATCAATAGTTTTAACATGATCAATTAGTTTTACTTGTTAGCTCTTAATTACAAGTCATAATTGAAAAGTTACAGGACATCTGAGTAGTAATTGCTATGTCACAGTAGAAGTTTCTTGGCAGTAGATATTGATAGATAGAGATATTATATCTCTATCCTAAATCTAGAGCAAATATATCTTAATATCCTAAGGTTAATAGTTTCTTTTAAGTTTTTATTAAAGCAAAGACCTTTTCCTATAGCATCCTAAACTACTTATTAGTTCTTTCTAACTCTCACTGCTAATCTAAAGTTTTCAATCTTTACTGAGAACTAAGAGCCGTTCCACTGCTTGATTCAACTAACAGTTTTGTTTTTGTAGGACAATTGGCTGGTGTAAAGTAATTTATCTTTCACCTAACCTTGCTGGGAGTGTCAGGACTCAGGCATTCAGTGGCTGCATAGAACTAGGAAAACTGTTTAACCTGTTCCTTTACTTAAATAGGGAAATGGGGTTGAAGAGTCTTTTTATTTTAATTGTTAAAAAGGAGTTTTTACTTTATTAAAATGATATGATATTCTTTTTTATTACACATATCACTGGAACTTGTTTTTCTATAGACACAGTCATATATAATTGTTCTGTTTTCCAATTTGTCACAGGTCTTTAATTGTAATGTATATGTGAGAGACGTCTATTTTTAAGTCTATTTCTGACTCAAGACTTTACAGACCATTCTTGCTGCCAGGAAAAAGCCCTGTGGCCAATAGAGGCATTTTAATTGCCAGTACTGGCACATTCAAACAGTTGTTTTGTATCTATAAGCTGGCCCTAAGAAAAGATCTTTATTGTGCTCAGTGTTATGCTAAGTCCAACACCAGAAAAACGTAATATCCTAGGAAAGCATCTCAATCTTGGGGTGATCTTAGCCAGGTATTCTGCCAGTGACCTCCAGGGGGTCCAGCCCCACAGGACACATCTCCCCCGCTTGTCTTGCTTATGATTTCTCATATTACTTTACACAAGCGACACTGGAGTGGGTGTGGCAGACGCGCAGGTGGATGCCGCAGGTCTTCATGTACAAAGTTATGAGAAGTTACCAGGGGTGGTGAAAGCTTACCATGTATAGAGTTATTGGAATTCAACAGGGGTGGTGACGGATCCCCACATGGAGAGTTATGAGAAGATACCTGGGATGGTGATGGCTCTCCATGTACAGTTATGAGAAGTTAACTGGGGTGGTGACTGCTTCTCCGTTTGTACACAGTTATGAGAAGACAACTGATGTGGTGTCTGCTCTCCATGTGCACAGTAATGAGAATTTAACAGGGGTGGAGACAGCTTTCCACATGGACAGTATGAGAAGTTAACTGTGGTGACAGCTCTCCACGTGCACAGTTATGAGAAGTTAACTGGGGTAGTGACGGCTCTCCATGTGTGCAGTTATTTGAAGTTAACTGGGGTGGTGACGTGTCTCCATGTGTATAGTTATGAGAGGATAACTAGGGTGGTGACCGCTCTCCATGTGCACAGTAATGAGAAGATAACAGGGGTGGTGACGGCTCTCCATGTACAAGGTTATGGGAAGTTAACTGTGGTGGTGACGACTCTCCATGTGTGCAGATATGGGAAGTTAACTGGGGTGCTGAAGGCTCTCCACCTGGACAGTTATGAGAAGTTACTGGGGTGGTAACAGCTCTCCATGTACACAGGTATGAGAAGATAAGTGGGGTGGTGATGACTCTCCATGTCCAATTATGAGAAGTGAACTGGGGTGGTAACAGCACTCCATGTACACAGTTATGAGAAGTTAACAGGGGTGGTGATGGCTCACCATGTGTGCAGTTATGGGAAGTTAACTGGAGAGGTGATGGCTCTGCATGTACACTGTTACGAGAAGCTAACTGGGGTTGTGATGCCTCTCCATGTGTGCAGTTATTTGAAGTTAACTGGGGTGGTTACATGTCTCCATGTGTACAGTTATGGAAAGTTAACTGGGATGGTGATGGCTCTTCATGAGCACAGTTATGAAGGTTAACTGGGTTGGTGACAGTTATGAGAAGATAACTGAGGTGGTGATGGCACTCCATGATGACAGTTATGAGAAGTCATCAGGGGTGCTGACGGCTCTCCACATGGACTGTATAGGAAGTTTACTGGGGTGGTGACTGCTCTCCATGTGGACAGTATGAGAACATAACTGGAGTGGTGAAGGCTCTCCATGTATACAATTATGAGAAGTTAACTCAGGTGGTGATGGCTCTCCATGTACACAGTTATGAGAAGATAACTGGTGTGGTGACAGTGTTCCAAGTACACAGTTATGGGAAGTTAAATGGGGTGGTGTCAGCTCTCCATGTGTTCAGTTATGAGTGGTTAACAGGGGTGGTGACAGCTCTCCATGTGTACAATTATGAGAAGTTAACTGGGGTTGGGTCGGCTCTCCATTTGTACAGTTATGAGAAGTTAACTAGAGTGGTGACGTCTCTCCATGTGTGCAGTTATGAGAAGTTAACTGGGGAGATGATTGCTATCCATGTGCACAGCTTTGAGAAGTTAACTGTGGTGGTGACAGCTCTCCATGTGTACAGTTATAAGTTAACTGGGGTGGTGACAGCTCTCCATGTGTGCAGTTATGGGAAGTTAACTAGGGTGATGACGGCTCTCCATGTACCCAGTTATGAGAAGTTACCTGGGGTGGTGACGGATCTACATGTGCACAGTTTTGAGAAGCTTACTGGGGTGGTGACTGCTCTCCACATGGACAGGTATGAGAAGTTAACTGGGGTGGTGAAGGTTCTATGCACGGACAGTTATGAGAAGTAAAATGGGGTGGTGACGGCTCTCCATGTGTACAGTTATGGGAAGTTAACTGGGGTAGTGATGGCTCTACAAGTGCATAGTTACTTGAAGTTAACTGGGATGGTGATGTCTCTCCATGTGTACAGTTATGGGAAATTACCTGGGATGGCGACGGCTCTCCATGGGCACAGTTATGAGAAGTTAAATGTGGTGGTGATGACTCTCCATAGGTGCAGATATGGGAAGTTAACTGGGTTGGTGACCGCTCTCCCTGTGTACAGTTATGGGAAGTTAACTGGGGTACTGATGGCTCCGCATGTACACAGTTATGATAAGTAAACTGGGGTGGTGACGACTCTAAATGTGTAGTTATGGGAAGTTAACTGGGGTAGTTACAGCTCTACAAGTGTGCAGTTATTTGAAGTTAGCTGGGGTGTTGATGTCTCTCCATGTGTACAGTTATGGGAAGTTACCTGGGATGCGGACGGCTCTCCATGTATGCAGTTATGAGAAGTTAACTGGAGTGGTGACCCCTCTCCATGTGTACAGTTATGAGAAGTTAACTATTGTGGTGAAAGCTCTCCATGTACACAGTTATGAGAAGTTAACAAGGGTGGTGACGTCTCTCCACGTGAACAGTTATGAGAAGTTAACTGGGGTGGTGATGGCTCTCCATGTGTACAGTTATGGGAAGTTACCTGGGATGGGGACGGCTCTTCATGGGCACAGTCACGAGAAGTTAACTGGGGTGGTGATGTCTCTCCATGAGTAGAGTTATGAGAAGACAACTGGGGTGGTGATGGCTTTCCATGAGCACAGTTATGAGAAGTTATCAGGGGTGCTGACGACTCTCCACGTGAACTGTATGACAACTGGGGTGGTGACCACTCTCCATGTGGACAGTATGAGAAGTTAACTGAAGTGGTGATGGCTCTCCGTGTATACAGTTATGAGGAGTTAACAGGGGTGGTGACGGCTCTCCACGTGGACAGTATGAGAAGTTAACTGGGGTGGTGATAGCTCTCTATGACTTTTATGAAAAGTTACCTGGGTTGGTGTTGGCTCTCAATGTATACAGTTATGAGAAGTTAACTGGGGTGGTGATGGCTCACTATGTATACAATTATGAGAAGTTAACTGAGGTGATGTCTCTCCATGTAGACAGTTATGAGCAGTTAACTGGGGTGGTGACATCTCTCCATGTACACAGTTATGAGAAGATAATTGTGGTGGGGACGGCTCTCCATGTGTACAGATATGAGAAGATATCTGGGGTGGTGACCCCTCTCCATGTGCACAGTTATGAGAAGTTAAGAGGGTTGGTGATGGATCTCCACGTGGACAGTATGAGAAGTTAGCTGGGGGGAAGGGTTACGGATTTCCCTCTATACAGTTATGAGAAGTTAAATTGGATGCTGATGGCTCTCCATGTATACAGTTATGAGAAGTTAAATGGGGGTGGTGACAGCTCTCCATGTATTAGTCAGGGTTCTCTAAAGAAACAGAAGCAACAGGACGAATATATAACTATATACAATTTATTGATTTGCTCACGTGACAGAGCTCAAGTAGTCCAACAGTAGCCATGCCAAACTGGAGAGGCTGAGAATCCAGGGAACTGCTCAGTCTGCAAGGCTGGATGTCTCCGTCATCCCAATCTGGTGCTGAAGGCCCGGTGGATTCCAGGAGATCTGCTGGTCTCAGTACACGCTGGGATCCGAAGGGTTGATCACAGCAGCAAGACAAACTCACCAGATGAGAGAGAGACAAGCCGCAGGAAGAAGGAAAAAAGGAAAAAAGGGGCCAGCTCCCACTGCCGTGGCCTTAAATACTGCCTGCCGGCAGAAGGTAACACCCACATTTGGGGTGGGCCATCCGGGTTGAGGTGGTCCAATCAGAAGACCCTTTTCTCTTATTTGTTCCTTAGTCCAGTCAAGTTGACACCCAGGATTAACCATGACAAGTCCACCCCTTGTCAACTTGACACCCAATAAATAGCCTCTGCTTAAATGTCAATTGCAAACGATGGCAGGGTCATAATTCCACCTAACATGTTATAAGTATCTCATGTGCAATAGCAAAGCATTATATCTTAGAGTAGGTGGTAATGTCCTTGAGAAGAACTTAGTCCTTCAGTATCTAATAACCTAAATATGACAACACTTAACACATATCTCAGTTGCACATTCAAAAAGGGAACAACACAAGTATCCACTTAATATACATACATATATACATTATATATATATATATATATACATTCTTAACCAAATAGGACAAAAGTTAATATCTATTATAATCCACGTTTCTGCAACTGGTCCCGTGGCTTCAGCTGATATTTATGACTACCTTCTTCTACTACCCATTCTGTATTTCCTCCGCCATCAGCAAGCACCTCTGCAGGTCTTGGCTCTTTCCCTGGAGGAGTGACCCATACCTTCATCCCTGAAGGGTCTGGGCCATTTATTGTCCTGTCTGGTTTGGGTTGTTGGAGTTTCCCATTGACCTTAATCATAGGACATGGTAGCACCAGAAGGCGCCCTACAGCATCTCCTGCCTTCCAGACATAATCTTCCTTGCCCCCATTGTGGAGAAAAAGTCCAATTTCCCCATGGTAGTCTGGATCAATCACTCCTCCTACTACTGTTATTCCTTCCTTAGCCTGTTGGCTTAAAGGCAGTAGAAGCCCGAAGTGGCCAGGGGGAAGTCTTAGCTTCCAGTTCAATAGAACGTTTGCTGTATCTCCTGGCAAAAGCACTCCCCCCATTGGAGCCAAAACGTCTAGACCAGCAGAACGCAAGGTCGTGGGTACAGGAAGCAAAAATTTTCCTACTGGGTCACTAGGGGTGATAGTGAGTGGAATCATTCCCATTTCCACCCCTTGGTTCCTGGACCCATGAATTCTGGCTATAGGAGAAACAGTACCATATAGTGGACGCTGATTCAAAGCATATACTGCTTGCTGGAGAACCTTGCCCCAGCCCTCCAGGGTATTGCTACCTAATTGGCGCTGTAACTGTGTCTTCAAGAGGCCATTCCATCGTTCTATCAAGCCAGCTGCTTCTGGGTGGTGGGGAACATGGTAAGACCAGTGGATACCATGACCATGGGCCCACAGTCGCACTTCTTTGGCTGTGAAGTGAGTTCCTTGGTCAGAAGCAATGCTGTGAGGAATACCATGACGGTGGATAAGGCATTCCGTAAGTCCCTGGATGGTAGTTTTGGCAGAAGCATTACGTGCAGGAAAGGCAAATCCATAACCAGAATAAGTATCTATTCCTGTAAGAACAAAACGCTGTCCCCTCCATGATGGAAGTGGTCCAATGTAGTCAACCTGCCACCAGGTTGCTGGCTGGTCACCCCGGGGAATAGCACCATATCGGGGGCTCAATGTTGGTCTCTGCTGTTGGCAAATCTGGCACTCGGCAGCAGCTGTAGCCAGATCAGCCTTAGTGAGTGGGAGTCCATGCTGTTGAGCCCATGCATAACCTCCATCTCTGCCACCATGACCACTTTGTTCATGGGCCCATTGAGCAACAACAGGGATAGCTGGAGAAAGAGGCTGACAATCCACAGAACGAGTCATCCGATCTACTTGATTATTAAACTCATCCTCTGCTGAGATCACCTTTTGATGAGCATTTACATGAGACACAAGTATCTTCACATCCTTTGACCATTCAGAGAGCTCTATCCACATACTTCTTCCCCAAATGTCTTTCTCACCAATTTTCCAGTCATGCTCCTTCCAAGTCCCTGACCATCCAGCCAAACCATTGGCTACAGCCCATGAATCAGTATATAATCGAACCTCTGGCCATTTCTCCTTCCAGGCAAAATGCACAACCATGTGCACTGCCCGAAGTTCTGCCCACTGTGAAGACTTTCCTTCACCAGTGTCCTTTAGGGTTGTTTCAGAAATTGGCTGTAATGCTGCAGCTGTCCACCTCTGGGTGGTGCCTGCATAGCGTGCAGAACCATCAGTAAACCAGGCCCTAGTCTTCTCTTCCTCAGTCAACTGATCATAGGGCAAACCCCATGAAGCCATAGGTGCATGCTTAAGCCCAGGAGACATTGTAACAGGAGTGGGAACCATAGGCATTTGGGCAACTTCTTCATGTAGCTTGCTTGTGCCCTCAGGGCCTGCCCGGGCCCTGTCCCGTATGTACCACTTCCATTTGACAATGGACTGTTGCTGTGCACGTCCTACTTTATGGTCTGGTGGGTCAGATAACACCCAGCTCATGATGGGCAGCTCAGGTCGCATGGTGACTTGGTGGCCCATTGTCAAACGTTCAGTTTCCACTAAGGCCCAATAGCAGGCTAAGAGCTGTCTCTCAAAAGGAGAATAGTTGTTTGCAGATGAAGGTAGAGCCTTGCTCCAAAATCCCAAGGGCCTCCGCTGTGATTCCCCTATGGGAGCCTGCCACAGACTCCAGACAGCATCTCTATCTGCCACTGATACCTCAAGCACCATTGGGTCTGCTGGATCATATGGCCCTAGGGGCAGAGCAGCCTGCACTGCAGCCTGGACCTGTTGAAGAGCCTTTTCCTGTTCCAAGCCCCACTCAAAGTTTGCTGCCTTACGAGTCACCTGATATATGGGTCGTAGTAACACACCCAGATGAGGAATGTGCTGCCTCCAGAATCCAAAAAGACCCACCAGACGTTGTGCTTCTTTCTTGGTGGAGGGAGGGGCCAGGTGCAACAACTTATTCTTTACCTTAGAAGGAATGTCTCTGCATGCTCCACACCACTGAACTCCTAGAAACTTCACCGAGGTAGATGGCCCTTGAATTTTAGTTGGATTTATTTCCCATCCTCTCATGCGCATATGCTTTACCAACAAGTCTAGGCTAGCTGCTACCTCCTGTTCACTGGGTCCAATCAACATAACATCATCAATATAGTGGACCAGTGTGATATTTTGTGGAAGAGTCAGGCGATCAAGATCCCTTCTAACTAAGTTATGGCACAACGCTGGAGAGTTAACATACCCCTGAGGTAAGACAGTAAAGGTATACTGTTGGCCTTGCCAGCTGAAAGCAAATTGCTTCTGGTGGTCCTTATGAACCGGTATTGAGAAAAAAGCATTGGCCAGATCAATAGCTGCATACCAGGTACCAGGAGACATATTAATCTGCTCGAGTAAGGACACCACATCTGGTACAGCGGCTGCAATTGGTGTCACTACTTGGTTGAGTTTTCGATAGTCAACTGTCATTCTCCATGATCCATCTGTCTTTTGCACAGGCCAAATTGGAGAGTTAAATGGAGATGTGGTAGGAATCACCACCCCTGCATCTTTCAAATCCTTGATAGTGGCATTAATCTCCGCAATCCCTCCAGGGATACGATACTGTTTTTGGTTCACTATTTTCCCTGGTAGAGGCAACACCAATGGTTTCCATTTGGCCTTTCCAACCATAATAGCCCTCACTCCACAGATCAGGGAACCAATGTGGGGATTCTGCCAATTTCTAATTATATCTATCCCAATTATACATTCTGGGACTGGGGAAATAACTACGGGATGCGTTCTGGGACCCACTGGGCCCACCGTGAGTCGGACTTCAGCCAAAACTCCATTTATCACCTGACCTCCATAGGCCCCTACTTTAACCGGAGGGCCACAATGCTTTTTAGGGTCTCCTGGGATCAGTGTCAACTCAGAACCAGTATCCAATAGGCCTCGAAAAGTCTGATTATTTCCTTTTCCCCAGTGTACAGTTACCCTAGTAAAAGGCCTCAGGTCCCTCTGGGGAAGGACAGGAGGAAGGCAAACAGCATAACTCTTTGGTATTGTGACAAGGTCCTTCCTCACTGGAACCCGGCCACCCCTTCATTCAAGGGGTTCTGGGTCTGTGAACTGTCTCAAGTCTGGAAACCGGTCAACTGGGCGGGATTCGCTACTCCTAAAATCAAATGTTGACTTCCTGTCATTCGTTCTAGAGCTTTTCTGCTTATACAGATCAAATAAAAACTTAGTAGGCTTCTTATGTATTTGGTTCCTGGGAACACCATGATTAATTAGCCAGTTCCAAAGATCATTTCGGGTCATGCCATTATAGGTATTGTTTTGCCTTTGCCACCCATTATGATAATTACTGTAACTACGCTCATCTGGCCTTCTGCGATTCAGTGCTGCCACCTGACGCCTACCCTGAGGTCCTGTTAGACCTACTACGTGTACATTTAATTTATGCAAACGAGCCACAACTTCTCTAACTGTAAGATCTGGCATAAGAAATAGAGCAAAAACAAAGCTCTTCAAATGTTCTGGTGTCTCTCTCAGTACTTTCCATCTTATAAATTCAGTGAGTGGCATGTCCTCTGGGTCCTCATATTGTGGAGAATGTGGTTTTACACTTCGAATCCACTCGAGCATGCCCATCTGCCTGACCCTCACAATCCCTTCATCAATACTAAGCCAAGGAATATCAGGCATCTCTAACTCGCTGTTAGTAGGCCATGTTTTAATAAATACATCAGCCAACCATTCAAATAAACTTTTAACACCTTTTTTAACTGCTCGAGCTTCCATGTTAAACCTAGAATCTCTACTCAGTGGGCTCATATCGATAAACTCAGTATGATCCAATTTTATATTCCTTCCACCATTATCCCACACCCTTAAAATCCATTCCCACACATATTCCTTAGGCTTCTGCCGGAATGAATCAGCAAACTCATTAATTTCTTTAGTAGTATATCGCACCTCCTCGTGGACCACACTTTCTATCTCACCTTGAGGGGCTTGCTTAGACTTCAATCTGGTTATAGGTCTAGAGGCAACAATTGTTGGGCCCTGAGGGACATCAGCTCCCACTGGGAGGGGGGGATTAATTTCCTCAGGCAAGGGTGGGGAGGAGGGATCTGCAGGGTGTGGATTCTCTGCTGAGGGTGGGGAGGTTAATTCCTCAGATAAAGAAAATCCCTCAGAATCCGAGGGTTCAAAATCCTCATCATCATAGTTCTCCCACACATCTCCATCCCAAGTTTCAGGGTTCCACCCTTTCCCCACCAGTGCTCTCACTTTAACTGCTGACACTTTTCGTGGCTGGGAATTAAATTTGCGTTGTAAATCAGCCAACCGTATAATAAGGGCTCCAGCTTGATTTTCTGCTGCTTTAGCTCTTTGGCTGCTGGAGAGAAGATTCTCTTCCAGAGCACACTTGGAAACCTTTAAACTGTTGTTTCGAATCCGGAGCTGGTCATTTTTATCACCGAGCTCCATATTTTCGTCTAACAGTTTATCCAGACATGCTAGGAGCAACAAGGCAACATCATTATTTTCCTGATTTTTCTGCAATTTCTCGAACGTTTTATATATAGAGTCACTAAATTCCTTGCTTCTCACAAGAGGTGAGTTAGGTGAGTCAAATGGATCTATCTTCATAATTAGATCAAATAGTCTGCACCAAGGATTATCATTCCTCTTCATGCCACCAGGAGAGCCTTCAGTAACTCTAGGCTTCATTGGGTTGGAGAGCTGGCTCCAGAGGCTACCAAGCCCACTAAAGAAATTCATCCTTTCAATTCTGTTTCTCTAGAACCACTTCTGGTACCAAAATCTGTATTAGTCAGGGTTCTCTAAAGAAACAGAAGCAACAGGATGAATATATATAACTATATACAATTTATTGATTTGCTCACGTGACGGAGCTCAACAGTAGCGCCGAACTGGAGAGGCCGGGAATCCAGGGAACTGCTCAGTCCGCAAGGCTGGATGTCTCAGGAGTCCCAGTCTAGTGCTGAAGGCCCGAATGGATTCCAGGAGATCTGCCAGTCTCAGTACACGCTGGGATCCGAAAGGTTGATCACAGCAGCAAGGCAAACTCACCAGATGAGAGAGAGGCAAGCCGCAGGAAGAAGGAAAAAAGGGGCCAGCTCCCGCTGCCGTGGCCTTAAATACTGCCTGCCGGCAGAAGGTAACACCCACATTTGGGGTGGGCCATCCGGGTTGAGGTGGTCCAATCAGAAGACCCTTTTCTCTTATTTGTTCCTTAGTCCAGTCAAGTTGACACCCAGGATTAACCATGACAAGTCCACCCCTTGTCAACTTGACACCCAATAAATAGCCTCTGCTTAAATGTCAATTGCAAACGATGGCAGGGTCATAATTCCACCTAACATGTTATAAGTATCTCATGTGCAATAGCAAAGCATTATATCTTAGAGTAGGTGGTAATGTCCTTGAGAAGAACTTAGTCCTTCAGTATCTAATAACCTAAATATGACAACACTTAACACATATCTCAGTTGCACATTCAAAGGGGAACACAAGTATCCACTTAATATACATACATATATACATATATATATATACATATATAAACAAGCACATTCTTAACCAAATAGGACGAAGGTTAATATCTATTATAATCCACGTTTCTGCAACTGGTCCCGTGGCTTCAGCTGATATTTATGACTACCTTCTTCTACTACCCATTCTGTATTTCCTCCGCCATCAGCAAGCACCTCTGCAGGTCTTGGCTCTTTCCCTGGAGGAGTGACCCATACCTTCATCCCTGAAGGGTCTGGGCCATTTATTGTCCTGTCTGGTTTGGGTTGTTGGAGTTTCCCATTGACCTTAATCATAGGACATGGTAGCACCAGAAGGCGCCCTACAGCATCTCCTGCCTTCCAGACATAATCTTCCTTGCCCCCATTGTGGAGAAAAAGTCCAATTTCCCCATGGTAGTCTGGATCAATCACTCCTCCTACTACTGTTATTCCTTCCTTAGCCTGTTGGCTTAAAGGCAGTAGAAGCCCGAAGTGGCCAGGGGGAAGTCTTAGCTTCCAGTTCAATAGAACGTTTGCTGTATCTCCTGGCAAAAGCACTCCCCCCTTTGGAGCCAAAACGTCTAGACCAGCAGAACGCAAGGTCGTGGGTACAGGAAGCAAAAATTTTCCTACTGGGTCACTAGGGGTGATAGTGAGTGGAATCACTCCCACTTCCACCCCTTGGTTCGTGGACCCATGAATTCTGGCTATAGGAGAAACAGTACCATATAGTGGGTGCTGTTTCAAAGCATATACTGCATGCTGGAGATCCTTGCCCCAGCCCTCCAGGGTATTGCTACATAATTGGTGCTGTAACTGTGTCTTCAAGAGGCCATTCCATCGTTCTATCAAGCCAGCTGCTTCTGGGTGGTGGGGAGCATGGTAAAACCAGTGGATACCATAACCATGGGCCCGCTGTCTAACTTATTTGGCTATGAAGTAATTTCCTTGGTCAGAAGCGATGCTCTGAGGAATACCATGACAGTGGATAAGACATTCTGTAAGTCCCTGGATGGTAGTTTTGGCAGAAGCATTATGTGCAGGAAAGGCAAATCCATAACCAGAATAAGTTTCTATTCCTGGAAGGACAAAATGCTGTCCTCTCCATTATGGAAGTGGTCCAATGTAGTCAACCTGCAACCAGGTTGCTGGCTGGTCACCTTGGGGAATAGCACCATATTGGGGGCTCAATGTTGGTCTCTGCTGTTGGCAAATCTGGCACTTGGCAGCAGCTGTAGCCAGATCAGCCTTGGTGAGTGGAAGTCCATTCTATCAAGCCCATGCATAACCTCCATCTCTGCCACCATGACCACTTTGTTCATGGGCCCATTGAGCAACAACAGGGATAGCTGGAGAAAGAGGCTGACTATCCACAGAATGGGTCATCCAATCTACTTGATTATTTTTTTATACTTTTATTAAACTCATCCTCTGCTGAGGTCAACTTTTGATGAGCATTTACATGAGACACAAGTATCTTCACATCCTTTGGCCATTCGGAGAGCGCAATCCACATACTTCTTCCCCTAATGTCTTTCTCACCAATTTTCCAGTCATGCTCCTTCCAAGTCCCTGACCATCCAGCCAAACCATTGGCTACAGCCCATGAATCAGTATATAATCAAACCTTTGGCCATTTCTCCTTCCAGGCAAAATGCACAACCATGTGCACTGCCCGAAGTTCTGCCCACTGTGAAGACTTTCCTTCACCAGTGCCCTTTAGAGTTGTTTCAGAAATAGGCTGTAATTCTTCAGCTGTCCACCTCTGGGTGGTGCCTGCATAGCATGCAGAACCATCAGTAAACCAGGCCCTAGTCTTCTCTTCCTCAGTCAGCTGATCATAGAGCAAACCCCATAAAGCTATAGGTGCATGCTTAAGCACAGGAGGCATTGTAACAGGAGTGGGAACCATAGGCATTTGGGCAACTTCTTCATGTAGCTTGCTTGTGCCTTCAGGGCCTGCCTGGGCCCTGTCACGTATGTAGCACTTCCATTTGATAATGGACTGTTACTGTGCACATCCTACTTTATGTTCTGGTGGGTCAGATAACACCCAGCTCATGATGGGTTGTATGTATATATGTATGTATAAATTACATTGGTAGATAACAGGGGACATTAGTTCATTACTTAAAATATACTCTCTCTGAATGCATGTATGTATGTATGTATATATGTATGTATATGTTGTGTAAATTGAAACAAATTTGGAGGAAAATCCTGCAAAATTCAAATAATTTAGTTGTTAAGATCAGATTGTGATAGCTAAAAAATTCCCCCTGATATGTTAGACTTATACTTTCAAATATTAAAATGCAGTGGGACTTGGTAGGTATTGAAACTATAATTTTAAAGTCTGATTTAAGGCTCCATGGGAAAAGGTGTTGCTGCCAGGTGACCCACGTGAAAGAGAAATGACTCCCACAAGTTGTCCTCTGAACTCCACATGTACATCATGCCATACGTACACACATGAACACACATGTACATAAATTATAAATAAGTAATACATAATAAAATTGCAAAAAGGTTTGGATTTAATACCACAAACACTATAGGCTTTTATTAAGAAATCCAAAGAGATAAAATTATTGTAAAATATTTAACCAGCAGGGCTGGAGAGATAGCTCATTGGTTAGGAGCACTGGCTGCTCTTGCAGAGGACATGCATTCAGTTCTCAGCATCTACATGGTGCCTAACAACCCTCTGTGATTCCAGTTCCAGAATATCTGATACCCTTTCTGTCCTCTGCAGGCATTGTACAACATGGGTGCATTTACACATATGCAGGCAATATACTCATAACCATAAAGTATAAGTAAAATATTTTAATAAAAAAATTAACAAGCATGGTGGCAAATTCGAAAATGATTAAATTAATCCAGCATCCACGGTAAGAACATAATACTCCAGAATATAATAAGATGTCATAAAAGGCTGAATTGCAACTTTCTGGCATAATAAATCCAGTTGTGGTTAGCTTTAATGGTCAACAGATACCACCTAGACAATGGGATGGGAATCTCATTTGCGGGATTATCTAGGTCAGGTTGACCTAGGAGCCTGCCTATGGGGGACTATCTTGATTGTTAATTGATGTGGTAGGAGCCAGCCCTCTGTGGGGAGCACTAGTATAGAATAAGCAGGTGGCCCTGAACTGTATAAGAAAGCTGAGCATCAGCCTGTCTCTCAGCCAGCAAGCAGCCTCCTTCATAGTTCTTGCTGCTCTTCTTTTGCTGTGAGGTGAGTTCTTTGGTTAGAGCTGATTCTGTTTGTAATCACAAGCAGGCCTGCCCCCCCCCGCCCCCGCCCCCGCCCCCGCCCCAGGTTTCTGACCTGAGATCCTGCCCTGACTTCCCACAACAACGGACTTGCAACCTGCAACTTGAAAACCTAAAATACTTTCTCCCCCAAAGTTACTTTTGGTCAGGGTATTTTATCATGGAAAACAAAATGAAAGTAGAAAAATAGTGAATTGAAGAATTAAAAGAAAGCAACTGGGGCTGGAGAGATAGCCTAGCAGTTAAGTGCGCCGACTGCTCTTGAAGAGGACTCTTTCGATCCCCAGCACTCACAAGGCGGCTAAGAACCGTCTTTAACTCCAGTTCCAGAGGAATCCGACTCCCTCTTCTGACTTCTGCAGCATTGCACGACAGGGGTGAAGAAACCTACATGCAGACAGTACATTCATACACATACAGAAATAAATAAATAAAATTTATAAAGAAAGAAAGCAACTAAGCATGGCTTGAGTCTGCAACAAAGACAACATGCATTCAAGTGGAGCAATTAATCCCAAGTAAATAGTTTGTTCTATTCTTCTCCCCATGATATGTTTATCTCTTTCTGGTATGTCGCCTATCTTTGTAATGCCACAATTACTTATAAATAAATTTCCCCTCTAAATAGCACGATTCTTCTCTCGTGTAAAGATTTAATTTAATGAAGAGATTACTTTAGGTATGTCCAAATTATAGTAGGCTAAAATCTTCAAAGGGAGAAAGGATTTTACATTTCATTAATCTCTCTATTGTTTTAGAGAGGACTTTCATCCATTTTTAATTAAGTCTTGTATCTTTCAAGAGTTTATACCCCAGGGTAAGCATATAATACATAAACTTCCCTCCTCCCCACATCAGTGATGCTTGGTAAGAGTGTTCAAGAACTAGGTTCTCCAGGATGTCCCTGTTGAAAAGGAATAGTCCTCTACAGGCTCATGTTTTAAAGGCTTTGTCCCTAGTTGGAAATGTTATTTTAGGGGATAGAAGAAACTAGGAGATGGAGATATGGGGTCTCATTGATAGAAATTTGTCATGGAGAATCTGTCCCTGGAGATACACCTTGCTGTTCTCTCTCTCTCTCTCTCTCTCTCTCTCTCTCTCTCTCTCTCTC
>VZQC01010467.1:5269457-5304102 GCA_009823505.1 Rhizomys pruinosus | reverse complement strand
AAAAAAAAAAAAAAAAAAAAGGGAACAAGTATCTGCTTAATATATGTATATATATGAACAAGCACATTCTCAACCAAATAGGACAAAAGTTAATATCTATTATAATCCATGTTTCTGCAACTGTTCCTATGGCCTCAGCTGATATTTATGACTACCATCTTCTACTACCCATTCTGTATTTCCTCCACCATCAGTAAGCATCTCTGCAGGTCTAGGCTCCTTCCCTGGAGGAGTGATCCATACCTACATCCCTGCAGGCTCTGGGCCATTTATTGTCCTGTCTGGTTTGGGTTGTTGGAGTTTCCCATTAACCTTAATCATAGGACATGGTAGCACCAGAAGGCACCCTACAGCATCTTCTGCCTTCCAGACATAATCTTTCTTGCCCCCATTGTGGAGAAAAAGTCCAATTTCCCCTTGGTAGTCTGGATCAATCACTCCTACTACTACTGTTATTCTTCCTTAGCCTGTTGGCTTAAGGGCAGTAGAAGCCCAAAGTGGCCAGGGGGAAGTCTTAGCTTCCAGTTCAATGGAACATTTGCTGTATCTCCTGGCAAAAGCACTCCCCCCTTTGGAGCCAAAACTTCTAGACTGGCAGAACGCAAGGTTGTGGGTACAGGAAACAAAAATTTTCCTACTGGGTCACTAGGGGTGATAGTGAGTGGAATCACTCCCATTTTCACCCCTTGGTTCCTGGACCCATGAATTCTGGCTATAGGAGAAACAGTACCATATAGTGGGTGCTGATTCAAAGCATATACTGCCTGCTGGAGAACCTTGCCCCAGCCCTCCAGGGTATTGTTACCTAATTGGCACTGTAACTGTGTCTTCAAGAGGCCATTCCATCGTTCTATCAAGCCAGCTACTTCTGGGTGGTGGGGGACATGGTAAGACCAGTGGATACCATGACCATGGGACCACTGTCACACTTCTTTGGCTGTGAAGTGAGTTCCTTGGTCAGAAGCAATGCTGTGAGGAATACCGTGATGGTGGATAAGGCATTCTGTAATTCTCTGGATTGTAGTTTTGGCAGAAGCATTATGTGCAGGAAAGACAAATCCATAACCAGAATAAGTATTCCTGTATGGACAAAATGCTGTCCCCTCCATGATGGAAGTGGTCCAATGTAGTCAACCTGCCACCAGGTTGCTGGCAGGTCACCCCAGGGAATAGCACCTTATCAGGGGCCCAATGTTGGTCTCTGCTGTTGGCAAATCTGGCACTTGGCAACAGCTGTAGCCAGATCAGCCTTGGTGACTGGAAGTCCATGCTGTCGAGCCCATGCATAACCTCCATCTCTGCCACCATGACCACTTTGTTCATGGGCCCATTGAGCAACAATAGGGATAGCTGGAGAAAGAGGCTGACTATCCACAGAATGAGTCATCTGATCTACTTGATTATTAAACTCATCCTCTGCTGAGATCACCTTTTGATGAGCATTTACATGAGACACAAGTATCTTCACATCCTTTGACCATTCAGAGAGCTCTATCCACATACTTCTTCCCCAAATGTCTTTCTCACCAATTTTCCAGTCATGCTCCTTCCAAGTCCCTGACCATCCAGCCAAACCATTGGCTACAGCCCATGAATCAGTATATAATCGAACCTCTGGCCATTTCTCCTTCCAGGCAAAATGCACAACCATGTGCACTGCCCGAAGTTCTGCCCACTGTGAAGACTTTCCTTCACCAGTGTCCTTTAGGGTTGTTTCAGAAATTGGCTGTAATGCTGCAGCTGTCCACCTCTGGGTGGTGCCTGCATAGCGTGCAGAACCATCAGTAAACCAGGCCCTAGTCTTCTCTTCCTCAGTCAACTGATCATAGGGCAAACCCCATGAAGCCATAGGTGCATGCTTAAGCCCAGGAGACATTGTAACAGGAGTGGGAACCATAGGCATTTGGGCAACTTCTTCATGTAGCTTGCTTGTGCCCTCAGGGCCTGCCCGGGCCCTGTCCCGTATGTACCACTTCCATTTGACAATGGACTGTTGCTGTGCACGTCCTACTTTATGGTCTGGTGGGTCAGATAACACCCAGCTCATGATGGGCAGCTCAGGTCGCATGGTGACTTGGTGGCCCATTGTCAAACGTTCAGTTTCCACTAAGGCCCAATAGCAGGCTAAGAGCTGTCTCTCAAAAGGAGAATAGTTGTTTGCAGATGAAGGTAGAGCCTTGCTCCAAAATCCCAAGGGCCTCCGC
The DNA here is from genome assembly GCA_009823505.1 of Rhizomys pruinosus. Classification (NCBI taxonomy): domain Eukaryota; kingdom Metazoa; phylum Chordata; class Mammalia; order Rodentia; family Spalacidae; genus Rhizomys; species Rhizomys pruinosus. The sequence goes on along the minus strand of VZQC01010467.1, from coordinate 5,301,898 downwards.
TGTGATTCCCCTATGGGAGCCTGCCACAGACTCCAGACAGCATCTCTATCTGCCACTGATACCTCAAGCACCATTGGGTCTGCTGGATCATATGGCCCTAGGGGCAGAGCAGCCTGCACTGCAGCCTGGACCTGTTGAAGAGCCTTTTCCTGTTCCAAGCCCCACTCAAAGTTTGCTGCCTTCCGAGTCACCTGATATATGGGTCGTAGTAACACACCCAGATGAGGAATGTGCTGCCTCCAGAATCCAAAAAGACCCACCAAACGTTGTGCTTCTTTCTTGGTGGAGGGAGGGGCCAGGTGCAACAACTTATTCTTTACCTTAGAAGGAATGTCTCTGCATGCTCCACACCACTGAACTCCTAGAAACTTCACCGAGGTAGATGGCCCTTGAATTTTAGTTGGATTTATTTCCCATCCTCTCATGCGCATATGCTTTACCAACAAGTCTAGACTAGCTGCTACCTCCTGTTCACTGGGTCCAATCAGCATAACATCATCAACATAGTGGACCAGTGTGATATTTTGTGGAAGAGTCAGGCGATTAAGATCCCTTCTAACTAAGTTATGGCACAAGGATGGAGAGTTTACATACCCTTGAAGTAAGACAGTAAAGGTAGACTTTTGACCTTGCCAGCTGAAAGCAAATTGCTTCTGGTGGTCCTTATGAAGAGGTATTGAGAAGAAAGCATTGGCCAGATCAATAGCTGCATACCAGGTACCAGGAGACAATCTGCTCAAGTAAGGACACCACATCTGGTACAGCGGCTAAAATTGGTGTCACTACTTGGTTGAGTTTTTGATAGTCAACTCTCATTCCCCATGATCCATCTGTCTTTTGCACAGGCCAAATTGGAGAGTTAAATGGAGATGTGGTAGGAATCATCACCCCTGCATCTTTCAAATCCTTGATGGTGGCACTAATTTCTGCATTCATTCCAGTGATATGATACTGTTTTTAGTTCACTATTTTCCCTGGGAGAGGCAACACCAATGGTTTCCATTTGGCCTTTCCAACCATAATAGCCCTCACTCCACATGTCAGGGAACCAATGTGGGGATTGTGCCAAATTCTAATTATATCTATCCCAATTATACATTCGGGGACTGGGGAAATAACCACAGGATGAGTTCTGGGACCCACTGGGCCCACCGTGAGTCGGACTTCAGCCAAAACTCCAATTATCACCTGACCTCCATAGGCCCCTACTTTAACCAGAGAGCCACAATGCTTTTGAGGGTCTCCTGGGATCAGTGTCAACTCAGAACCAGTATCCAATAAGCCTCAAAAAATCTGATTATTTCCTTTTCCCCAGTGTACAATTACTCCAGTAAAAGGCCTCAGGTCCCTCTGGGGAAGGACAGGAGGAAGGCAAACAGCATAACTGTTTGGTATTGTGACAAGGTTCTTCCTCATTGGGACCTGGCCACTCCTTTATTCAAGGGGTTCTGGGTCTGTGAACTGTCTCAAGTCTGGAAACTGGTTAACTGGACGAGATTCGCTATGGCTGAAATCCAATGACTTCCTGTCATTTGTTCTAGAGCTCTTCTGCTTATACAGATCAAATAAAAGCTCAGTAGGCTTCTAATGTATTTGGTTCCTGGGAACGCCATGATTAATCAGCCAGTTCCAAAGATCATTTCGGTTCATGCTATTATAGGCATTATTTTGGCACCCATTATGAAAATTATGATAACTACGCTCATCTGGCCTTCGGCGATTCAGTACTGCCACCTGACGCCTACCCTTAGGTCCTGTTAAACCTATTATGTGTACATTTAATTTATGTAAGTGAACAACAACTTCTCTAACTGAAAGATATGGCATAAGAAATAAAGCAAAAACAAAGCTCTTCAAATGTTCTGGTGACTCTCTCAGTACTTTCCATCTTATAAACTCAGTGAAAGGCATGTCCTCTGGGTCCTCATATTGTGGAGAATGTGGTTTTACACTTCGAATCCACTGGAGCATGCCCATCTGCCTGACCCTCACAATCCCTTCATCAATACTAAGCCAAGGAATATCAGGCATCTCTAACTCGCTGTTAGTAGGCCATGTTTTAATAAATACATCAGCCAACCATTCAAATAAACTTTTAACACCTTTTTTAACTGCTCGAGCTTCCATGTTAAACCTAGAATCTCTACTCAGTGGGCTCATATCGATAAACTCAGTATGATCCAATTTTATATTCCTTCCACCATTATCCCACACCCTTAAAATCCATTCCCACACATATTCCTTAGGCTTCTGCCGGAATGAATCAGCAAACTCATTAATTTCTTTAGTGGTATATCGCACCTCCTCGTGGACCACACTTTCTATCTCACCTTGAGGGGCTTGCTTAGACTTCAATCTGGTTATAGGTCTAGAGGCAACAACTGCTGGGCCCTGAGGGACATTAGCTCCCAGTGGGAAGGGGAGATTAGTTTCCTCAGGCAAGGGTGGGGAGGAGGGATCTGCAGGGTTTGGATTTTCTGCTGAGGGTGGGGAGATTAATTCCTCAGATAAAGAAAATCCCTCAGAATCCGAGGGTTCAAAGTCCTCATCTTGTGGTTCTCCCACACATCTCCATCCCAAGTTTCAGGGTTCCACCCTTTCCCCACCAGTGCTCTCACTTTAACTGCTGACACTCTTCGTGGCTGGGAATTAAATTTTGCATTGTAAATCAGCCAAATGTATATTAAGGGCTCCAGCTTGATTTTCTGCCACTTTAGCTCTTTGGCTGCTGGAGAGAAGATTCTCTTCCAGAGCACACTTGGAAACTTTTAAACTGTTGTTTCAAATCTGGAGCTGGTCAATTTTATCACTGAGCTCCTTATTTTCCTCTATCACTTTATCCAGAGATGCTAGGAGCAACCAGGCAACATCATTATTTTCCTTATTTTTCTACAATTTCTCAATCGTTTTATATATAGAGTCGCTAAATTCCTTGCTCCTCACAAGAGGCAAGTTAGGTGAGTCAAATGGATCTATCTTCATAATTACATTAAATAGTCTGCACCAAGGATTATCATTCCTCTTTATGCCACCAGGAGAGCCTTCAGTAACTCTAGGCTTCATTGGGTTGGAGAGCTGGCTCCAGAAACTACCAAGCCCACTAAAGAAATTCATCCTTTCAATTCTGTTTCTCTAGAACCACTCCTGGTACCAAAATCTGTATTAGTCAGGGTTCTCTAAAGAAACAGAAGCAACAGGATGAATATATAGCTATATACAATTTATTGATTTGCTCATGTGACAGAGCTCAAGTAGTCCAACAGTAGCCGTGCCGCACTGGAGAGGCTGAGAATCCAGAGAACTGCTCAGTCCGCAAGGCTGGATGTCTCAGTAGTCCCAATCTGGTGCTGAAGGCCCAATAGATTCCAGGCGATCTGCCAGTCTCAATACACGCTGGGATCCAAAGGGTTGATCACAGCAGCAAGACAAACTCACCAGTGAGAGAGAGGCAAGCCGCAGGAACAAAAGGGACCAGCTCCCTCTGCCATGGCCTTTAATACTGCCTGCCGGCAGAAGGTAACGCCCACATTTGGGGTGGGCCATCTGGGTTGAGGTGGTCCAATCCAAAGATCCTTTTTCTCTTATTTGTTCTTTAGTGCAGTCAAGTTGATACCCAGGATTAACCATCACAATGCTCATAACTCCAGTTCTGGGGGATCAGATGTGGCCTCCATGGGCACTGTAGATGTGTGGTGCACTTATATATATGCACCCGAAACACTCATACATATAAAATAGAAATAAGCAAACCAAAAAGAAGCCAGCAAGAAGACTACCACAAGAATTCACCTGAAATCTCCAGTTCCTTTTGTACATGACTTTAGCCAAAACAGGTATTACGCAGCCCCATTACCCCAGGCTGCCATTACCAGCTGCACTGCCACCTGGAAGGTACCAGGCTGTCTCAAATGCTTCCTAAGCCACACTCATTTACTGTGACATGCATATGACTTGCTATAAAGGACTTTATATTAAGATTTAAACCTTACCTACTGCCCAGTATTCTTCCCAATTATTCCAGTAAGATTTCATGCAACCTTGAAAAATATTTAAAAACTGAATAAACAAATGACATGTTATAGGCAAAGTATTCTCTTAATGTCTATAATTATTTGTAGACTTTTAAATATTAATGATTATCTTAATAAAACTAAATTTTGAATGCAAGGTGTATGGTTGATTTATTGGGCACATTCCAGTTTAAGATACTATATGGTATCTAAAAGATATAATTTATAATTGTTGAAATTCAATATAATAAGGTAACTATCACCATAGAAAAAATACCTTCTACACAATTTTGGAAAAATGTATTCAGTTACATTTTTTAGTTAGAGGAGCTGGTCTCCTTTAAAACTTGATGCTTTGAAATCTGTGTTATAGCCAGGCGTGTTGGCACATACCTTTAATCCTAGCACTAGGCGGATCTTTGTGAGTTCAAGGTCAGCCTGGTCTACAGAATGAGTTCTAGGTCAGCTGGGGCTACAGGGAGACCCTGTTTCAAAAAGACAAAAAAAAAAAAATCTGTGTTATAAATGAACACAGGCAAATGCCACAATGTCTTAAAATATCAATACTTTGGTATCCAGTGTATCTCTAGCATTTTGGGAGGTCTCCGAAGCACTTTGCTGGCATACAAGTCTTCATACACAGGATTATTGTAACAGAGCAACTGGAGAAGCAGCCACTGCAGTTCCTCAATGGGCCGCGAGTGACTTTACATTTAGGCCACTGGAGGCTGACTAAATCCATCCCTAACTAAAAAAGGAAGAAAGAGGGTGGCATTAAAGTCGCATTTACTTCCCACAAAAGGCAGCTAAAAGGGAAACTACCAGAGTGTGGTGCATTTAAAAGCCCTCGCAAGCATTACACACACGCAATTTTCTCTAGTCCCTGGTTTGGCCCATCTGACTGCTCAGCTCCCATGCACCTGAGTCCCTAGTTCCATGGTGTTTGCTATCAATTAAAAATTGAGATTGTTTCTCATGGACTTCACCTTTAATAGAGCAGATTTGCATGTTAATACATGATTGTCATAAATTAGATTTAAAACCAACTCACTGTTTAATTTCAGTATCATTTACACCCAACAACTGTGATAAATCACCAACAGTGAACTGTACTGTTATATAGCCATTTCCTTCCAAGTCTCCCCATAATCCATATTTCCACCTGCACCCCACCTCTTTCACATCATCTATTTTTGGATTATATTTAGTCGAATTAATGTTCGTTTCTTTTGATAATTTTGTAGGGATGGATACTTTAACCTCCTTTGGGGAACTGACAAAAGGTGAAATACTTAGAATTTAGTCCTTTAATTTTTAGTACTGCTATTGTTGGCTTCTATTTTTAAGAAATGACTTGTCTGAGCACTATGAACTGTTGTCTGCTAGCCATGACAGGCCGTGTGCTCACAAGTGCACTGCAGCTATGGTTACCTGTACAAGGCCCGTACACAACTGAGCCAGTCAATATTCCAGCATGGATGGGGGTGAGGAGCTACTGGTAGCTAATGGTTCTTGGGAGAGGAAGAATCATTTTTCTCAGTTGTATAACCACTGGCAAATGCCCATGTGCCTGCAAATAACTCTTACCGAAGCTCATGTAAGCAACTCTAATTAAACTCAGTAGGCCACCAAAAAAAAGACAGGAAAGTAGGAGGGGGACTTCTTTGGAAGAAGGGGTTCAAGCAAGGGTGGGAGGGAAATGAAAGAGTATAATAATCAGTAAGGCCTGAGAAATTGTACTTCAGGTATAAAACTAGGGATCTTAGTAAAAAGACAAAAAGTTTTTTAAAAAAAGAGCACGGTTATTTTGCCTATCTTACTGACAAGTGCAGCTACCCTGTGGCTGCCACTGCTTTTGCCATCCTTCAAATACACAAGACACAGCTTTTCAACCTTCTAATATGGACTGAAGACTCATGTTTCTCCAAGAATCCTCCAAACCTTCAGTGCCAGATGGGGACTGCTGAGACATCCAGCTTGTGGACTGAGCTACTACTGGGGTTTCAGCCTCTTCCAAGTATAGACTGCCATTGTTGGACTACCCAGGCTGTATCATGGAGACCAGTACAGGAGGATCAAGACAGGACATGGTGCTTACCGGACCTCATTTGGTGATCATGGGAAGGGAAAACCCTAGCATGGAGCACAGGGCAGAACTGATGGTGGTTTGGGCTTGCCAAGGAGGAGACTTCAAACATGACATCTTTCAGCCTAATAAAGAAAAAAATCATAAGCCAAAGATGCTAAAACCTATGATATGTGTGGAATGCATATATGCATGTTTTGGAGTGATGCAAATTGGAAGGAACAACAACAGAAAGACTGTGTCAAAGAACTAACTAAAATGGTGAACTTCTGCTCGAAACAGTAAACTTCTGCATCAAAAATTTTAAACGAGACTGAGAAAAAGATGAAAAACATGTTTGGCAGAATACATGAGCTCTGGTGGGGTGGGGGGGCAAAGAAGGGGGAGTGGGTCTAGACTTGATTGGAAATTTTGATTGAAATGCACAAAGCTTCAATAAAAATTGGCTTTGAAAAAAAATAAAGCAGAATAGAAAGAAAAAAAAGGTAATTTTGCAAATTACCCAGCCTCAGATATAATAACATCAGAGAATGGAGCCCATGTACAATTAAACTATTTCTTAGTTTTTCTCCAACCAGTATTGCCACCTTCTATTCTGTCACATTGCTTCCAAAGCAAGCATTTAATAAACACAATCATATTGTTAAAAAAAAAGAAAGAAAATACACTATTCAGTAAAATAAAACCTTTGCCGCAGTGTGAAAAAAAAAAAGGATATAATGGAGGGTGAAAACGAGCAAAATACAGTATACACATGTAGGAAATTGTCAGAGTAGAAAAATAAATTAAAATTTAACACACAGACATATACACAGAAAGAAGGAAGGAAAGGAAAGAAAGAATAAATGCCATGTTCCATCATCTGGATCCCAGGGATTGAACTCAGGTTGTCAGGCTTGGTGGCAAGCACCTTCACCCGCTGAACCATCCATCTATCTCACCACCGGGCCGGCCAGGTGGTTTTAGATACTGCTCCACATCTTAACCCCCAGAAGATGGTTGTACTGAGCTGGACAAGAGACCAACTAAAAGGGAGGCTGAAGAATGTGAAAGATTAGTGCCTCCATAATTATATGAATACTACTATTTAAAAATACTCACGCCAACTTCTAATTAAGAAGGGAATAGTACACATGTCTCTTCTCTCTTGATCACTGCCAAAACAAATAAAAACAGCCAGGCTTGGTGGTACAGGCCTTTAATATCAGTACTTGGGGAGGTGGATCTCTGTGAGATCGAGGCCAGCCTGGTCTACATAGTGAGTTCCAGGGAAGCTGGGGCTACAGGAGGACCTGTCTCTAAATAAATAAATAAATAAATAAATAAATAGATAAATAAATAAATAAATAAATAAATAATAAATAAATGAAAAACAAGACAAATCAAGTAAAAAAAAAAAAAGATTCAAGTGATGAGACATCAACACCTGGAAGACAAAACCGAGCAGGGGAGCAATGGCGGAACGGACAAGCAGGGGCTTCGGAGGGGACTTAGCAGAAAGGCCTCTGCTCTGGGCCCCAGGCTGCAGGCTCAGGAGCAGGACCCAGCCAGAGGGCAAGGAAGGGACGGTAGAGAGCTGCACGGGGGAGTCTAGGGGTGGATGTGACCCAGGGGCCTCCTCTGTGAGACAGAAAAATTTGCTCAAAAGCTTCCGACATGGTTCCTGGTGGCAAATTCTTTTCATTATTCCTGTGCTAAAGTACATACAATATAAAATTTAGTGCCCTAAGCAATCTGAGTTCCCATTGAGTTCATCCAGATGTATCTCTGTCTCCACTGAGCTCCTGGTCCACTCTCCCCTCATCCCCCACTATTCTACTTTCTGATTTGTGAGTGTGAAACTAGATATCACATATAAGTGGAATCAGAATTATCTGATCCTTGTCATGCCTGACTTACTTCAAAAGTGTAATTTCTTTTTTTTTTTTTTTTTTTGGTCTTTTCGAGACAGGGTCTCCCTGTAGCCCCAGCTGTCCTGGAACTCACTCTGTAGACCAGGCTGGCCTTGAACTCACAAAGATCCACCTGCCTCTGCCTCCCAAGTGCTAGGATTAAAGACGTGTGCCACCACGCCCAGCTCGAAAGTGTAATTTCTTCATGGTTCACCTACATTTGTAGCACATGTCTTCCTTTAAAAAAAATTGCCTTCCTTTTCAAGGCTGCATAACATTCCATCCTATGAATTGGCTACATTGTATTTATTCATTCATCTGTCAATGAACATTTGGGCTGCCTGTTGGCTGTTGTGAATAATGCTGCTGTGAATGTGGGTGTGTCAGTATCTCTCCATGTTCCTGTTTTCTAGTGACTCACCAACAGATAACTATGGGTCAGAGGTCATTTTAGAAAAACCTTGTAATACTACATACAGAAAACAACATAAATAAGGAGGAAGGGCTCTTGAAAATTAAAAATAAAGTACATAAAAATGTTAGATGGGTTAAAAAATAAAGTTACAGAATTTTTTAAAGCAATTAGTATAAAATGGAAGTTCAAGGCTGGGAAAATAACTCAACACACACAAAGACCTGGGTTTGATTACCAACATGGCCTAAACCAGAAGTGGGAGCTGCAACACTAGCATTCTGGAGATGGAGGTAGGAAGATCAGGGGTTCAAGGTCAGCCTAAGCTACATAGTGAGTTTGAGGCCAGCCTGGGCTACCCCATCTTAAAAAGTAAGAATTGATGACAAGTTAACAGAATTTCTCAAGAAAGGGAAAAGTGTTTAATCAAAGAAACAAAGACATTTCCTCAAAACTAGAAGACCTCAGTGCCTATGTTTCATTTATGCCAGTTCTTAAGTCTTCAAAGTCTTTGAAGACTTAAGAACTGGCATAAATGAAACATAGGCACTTCAAAGTCTTTGAAGACTTAAGAACTGGCATAAATGAAACCAGATCATAAGGGACACCAAGCCACGAAATCTCACTCCAATCAGGACTAAAGAGAAGACGCTGTGAATTTCCAGAACTAGAAAGCAGGTCATGGGGCTAAGGAGATTGCTCAATCAGAAAAAAAATGCTTGCTGCAAGTATGAGGACCTGAGTTGGAGTCCCCAGAACCCACATAAAAAGCTGGGTGTGGTGGCACATAAAAATACCAGTCCTGGGGAGGAGAAGACAGGTGGAAACTCTTAGGGCTCACTGGCCAGCCAGCTTAATCTAATGTCCAATTAGGGAGCTCCAGCTCCCAGGTAGAGACCTTGGTTCAGAGACATTGACCTCTGACATGCTCATACATGTACCTCTTCTCTCTCCTCTCTCTCCTCTCTCTCTCTCTCTCTCTCTCTCTCTCTCTCTCTCTCTCTCTCTCTCTCTCTCTCTCACACACACACACACACACACAAATCAGGTCACATAAAGATTTGGGAAATACAACAGTATCAGAGATCTCAATAGTAATACTCATATTTAGACAATGCTTACAAATTCAAAGGAAAATAATCCATAACCTAGAATCCTATATCTAAGCAAATCACCAACCCACCAATCACGATGGAAGCAAACCAGGTCCCCTCCCCCACATAAGCAGATCATCGGAGGAGTCTGGGGCACAGAGGCTGCAGGTGGATGGGAGAAAGGCTTCTGGCTTTGCATTAGGCCTGAGACTCATCCAACCACTCGACAGTGGGTACTGAATGTTATATGTCCTAGGCTCTGTTCTTTTCTGGGTGCTGGTGACACAGAGGTAATAAGACAAAGTTCCTAGCTGGGTATGGTAGCCCATGCCTATAATCCCAGTACTTGGAAGGTGGAGGTAGAAGAATCAGGACCTGGGGTAACAAAACAAAACAACACAACTCCTATCCTCATGGAGTTTCCATTCTAAAGGGAAAGGGATAGTAGTAAAGGTATCATGAGATAAAACACTATAAAAAAAAAAACACTATGAGGAAATTTAGCAGGGTGAGAAGGCAGCAGAGTGGCCAGGGGAAGTGCTGGAGCAGAGCTGCTACTGGAGGCCAAAGCAGCCAGGGCAAAAGCCTGGGGAGGGAGGGAGAGACAGAGGGAGAGGGACAGTAGTAGGTCCCAAGGACTTCAGAACCAGACCTCTCATGCAGCTAGCCTGGAGATGAGTATTCTCAAGGACTTGGATTCTATCCAAGTAACTGAATTCCATCTGAAATTCCCCAGCAGGACTAAGCACCCAATGGTGGGTCTATCTCCTCCCTCTCCTGTGTGTGTGTGTGTGTGTGTGTGTGTGTGTGCGTGTGTGTGTGTGTGTGTAGGGGGGTGGTCAACACCAGGGAGATGAGGCTCCAGACATAATGTCCTATAACTGTACTACTCTTTATGTGGGGTTTCATAAGCAGGAGAGGCTGAGACGATCTCTCATCGTCGTGTACAGATGGAGAAAATGAGGTTCTGTCAAGTAAGGAGCCTGCCCAGGGCCACAGATCACATTGGCTGCAGTGCACACTCAGACTTGGGTCTGTTTCAGGGGCCGGCACCTGGTCCAAACCTAAAGAGGACTTTCCTCTATTGTTTCCCACACAGGCAGAAACAGAACAAATGCTCATTTTTACTTTAGCATTGAATCAAATGCAAGGCTATCCCTTTGGATTTCACCTTGGGTGCCATCTTTTCTGTACTCACAGTAACAGCAGGTGCTAGAGCTAAGGTAAAATTAAGGTCTGCCTCAGATTAGAACAAGCAAGGTGTGGGGGGTGAGGGCGGAATGATAACTAAAGGTTTGAGTCAAGTCCACAGAGATGGTTTCAGTGGTGTTATTACACAATCACTACTAGTTCCTTCCAGAACATACTACCTCTGCCTTTCCTTGAAAACAGGAACTTCCTTTCCTTTGCTGCCTTCAGGTTCCAGCTGGGTCCTAGGTACAGAGGAATGTTTGCCTTGCTGGGCAGGGGCCGTGACTGAGCAGGACGGGAGGGGCAGTGCATGCCGGCAGGAGGAGTCAGCAGCCAAGGCCTGCTGCTCCTGCTGAGCAAGGAGAGGAGGGTGGCCCTGTCTCCACCTGGGTCTGGCTTGGCTCCTGCAGCTGATTCAAAAATTGAGTCATCATTTGCAGTCTGAAGTGAGGTGACTTCCTAGCCGGAGTTAAAACACTATTGTTTAAGCTCAAAGATGACTCTGACCTTAAATGTGTAAAATTCCCCAAAGAAGAAGAATGCAGATGTTTTCAATTCACTTGAAATGAATCAAAAATGTAAACTGGAAGATAGGTGTATAGAGGGGCACATAATAAAACAAAGTAAAATGATAAAGGTAAAATCCATAGATGAGCATTCACTGTAATATCCTTTCACCTTTTGGAAGTTTTGAAATATTCATAATAAGATACAGGTGGCAGCAGCGGAAGACTCTCCCATTGCCTAGGATAATTTCAATCTCCACGTGAATGATTCATTCAACCACCCTGCTTCCAGCTTCTGGTCTCTGAATACCCAAGATACCCCTCTCACCTCCCTTATCCTCTGAGGGCGGAGCTGCCTTGAAGTTAAAATAATTATTTCCTCTGACCAAATTCTTTTCATCCCTGCTCACCGCCCTCCCAGGAGCTTCCACTTCAGGAAGAAGTCTAATGCCCAAACCACCTCTTTCATGGCTAGTGCTTTTCTCTCCAGCAGAGATGCCAAGAGGTATCAACCAACAACCCCCTTCTCCCATCAGCCCCCACCGCACCTTCCCTTGCCAACACACAGGGCCAGGCACCATGAAGGACTGGGAAATGATAGGCAGCTTCTGCCTGCAAGGAACATTGCTGGAGCTGAGCTCAGCAGCTCAGCAAGCTGTACAAGGACAGATGGGAGGGGCCGCCACGCCCGCCTGCACCCTGGCCGCTCTCACCGTCACCCTAGCCTCTTTCCTGGGCTGGAGTTCCACTTTTCCATAGCTCTTATCTCCCACGACGCTTTAATTTATTACCATCTTGACAGAGCATGTATCTTTCAACAGCCTATTTTTTTTAATTATAAAATATTTTAATTATATTCCATCTCCCAGACAAGTATCAAGATTTTCATTGTATTGTAATTTGAATATAAAATGTCCCAACAGGCTCATGTGTTGAACTCTTGAATCTGAGCTGGTGGTATTATTTTGGGAAGTTGTAGAAACTTCTTCCCTTAAGTTGTCTCTGTCAGATATTTGGTTACAGCAACGCAAGGGAAGTCTACTACATCTATATTATTCTTCTTCGTTTCCTACCCATTACCTTCGTCTACATCTCATCTGTCTTCTTTCATCCAGAGTCACCCTCCTCACCATTGACTCTACATGCCACCATTTGAATCAGAAGCCAGGGCACTTGTCTCTGACCCACATTGTGGGTTTATCTTATTTTCTCCTAATGCCCGCTTATCTTCTGTAAGTGGATGTTAGCTATTAGAAGTGTAACTACACCCAAAGCTCACACACAGGTGTGCTACGTGTTTCCTGCTGTGCGCCACTGGGAGGCCCAGGGAACTTTGCTGGTCCTTTTAGTGATCTACTGGTAGAAGAGGTGAACTTCCCCAAACCTTTGTCTAGAAATTTCACCCACTATGGTCACATTTAATATACTATGCCTTCAAGGTTGTAAAAGATAATTCTATCATCTTATGCTCCCAACAGCTAACAGCTAGAGTTCTATAAAGAACAACTTTTCCTCAGGAGACAGCTATTTACCTGCATTCCAACAGATAGCTGAAAGGTAGGGTAAGTGCCCAACTTTATCTTTTTGTTATATTTTATACTGTATGTGTATGTACATGTGTGGGTAATTGTCTGTGAGCAGGTGCACATGTGTGTGTCAGTGTGCATGTATGTGGAAGGCTGAGGCCAACTCTAGCATTGTTTCTCAGGACACCTGTCCACCTGGTTTTTTAGACAAGGTCTCTCATGAGGACCTGCAACTTGACAATTAGGCTACAGGTCACCCCCTCCCCCGCCCCCACAGGGGATTACAAGTATGTGCCACCAGGTGTAGCTTTTTACTGTGGGTTCTGAGGACTGAACTCCTCATTTTTTTTCACGGTAAGCAATTTATGGACTGACCCATCTCTCCAGCTCAGGTTTCTGCTTGTAAATGTGAACTTTCAGAGTAAGACTAAGATCTCAATTCCTAATTTTCCAGTGGCGTTCAATGACCTGTTTGATTTCTGTCTTAAAGTATTCTTTTATGGTTGAATTTTGCATATTCCTTTTTTCAATTAACCATGTGCGTGTTTCTGATACTACCCAACTGTGGCCAGCGAGAAAAGCTCCTTCACATGGGCTTCCGTGTCTCCTGATAAACTCACTGACTCTTAATAACTTCGTTGTTTTCTGACACAACAAAATGTTCTCACTTCTGTGCTGACCAAGGAACTGGCCAGAGACCTGGCCATGTAACTCAGTCTGGGTTCCAGACATGTCTGTGGCTGCAGTGATCTCTGCTTTGGGGACTATTTTGTAGACAGAGCTAGAAAACATGCGTTCAATGCTATTTCCAATGAAGACAGCATCACAGGGTTTTTATTTAATTTCGTCTGTGCTGCAGTTTGGAACTGTAATGTCTCCCAAAGGCTATGTGACGAAGGCTTGGATGCTAACCTGTACCAATACTGGCAGGTCGTAGAGCCTTTAGGAAGTGGGGACTGGTAGAAAGCCATGAGCCAAAATAAACCTTTCTTTCTTTTATTTTTTTATTATTTTTTAATCTTTTTAAAAATTTTTATTTATTTTTTATGAGTATGAATGCACTGTCTGCATGCAGGTCTGTGCACCCGTGTCGTGCAATGCCACAGAGGTCAGAAGAGGGTGTCAGATTCCTCTGGGACTGGAGTCAAAGACTTAGGGTAGGTATATATCAAATGTGAGCACATCCAATCATGTTAAGCAACTGCACATTGAGCACTGTTTTGAGGAACGAGTATTAGAATTCTTAAATATCTTTTTGGCACCTATGGGAGTGATGATATAATTGAATTTTCTCCTTGGATTTATTAGTGAAGTATGAGGAGGGATATGTAGATTAAAGGGACATCTTGCATAGAATGTGTGAGGCTCTGAGTCCTTGATCATCACTGAAAAACACAAACCAATGGATAAATGACAACAAAAACCATGTTGCTGATTTGGGGGCTGAGGACATGGCTCAGTGGTGGATAATTTGCCTAGGATGTGTAAGGCCCTGGGTGTGATTTACAGTACCATAAAAACAAACAAAACCTCAAACAGCTATGTGCCCACCAAGGACCCCACCAGGCTCCAATGAACACTTCCAATCCAATGGTTACATTGATGGCCCTGGTTAAACTAAATGGGTCACAAAAAAACCCCAAAAGTCCTGAACCTAGGAAAGGGAGTGGTAGGGAAGGGTAGTGGATAGGGACAGAAAGGAGGAAAGAGAGGGTGAGGAGAGGGAGGAATCAGAAAGCACTGTATATGAAACCGTCGGACAAGACAATTCATCAATTTAATTTTATTTCTATTTCATGTATGAATATCTTGCCTGAATGTATACAAGTGCACATGTGTGTCCAGTACCTGGGCAAGCCAGAAGAGGTTGCCAGACCCCTGGAACTGGAGTTACAGGCAGTTATTAGCCTCCGTGTGGATGTTGGGAACTGAACCTGGGTCATCTGTAAAAGTAAACAGTGCACTTAACCCTTAAACCATTTCTTCAGCCTCAATTTTTTAATTTTATTTATTATATCTATTTCTTTAATTTTTTTGAGACAAGGTCTCTCTGTAGCCCCAGCTAGCCTAGAACTTGCTATGTGGACCAGGTTGGCTTTAATATCACAGAGGTCCACTTGTGTCTGCCTCCTGAGTCCTGAGAGCAAAAGCCCGTCTCCCCACCATGCCTGGCATTCCCTTTTTAAAAAAAAATTTTTTTGGTCTTTTTGAGACAGGGTCTTCGTGTAGCCCCAGCTGTTCTGGAACTTGCTATGTAGACCAGGTTGGCCTTGAACTCACAGAGATCCACCTGTCTTTGCCTCTCAAATACTCGCAGCATGCATTCTCAATTTTTCAAAAAAGGGATGTATAAAAGGCAGGACTGATGGTGGTTTGAGATTGTCAAGGACGAGCCTTCAAACATGACATCTTTCAGCCTAATAAAAAAAATGAAATCATAAGCTGAAGATGCTAAAAGATATATGTGGCATGCATATATGTATATTTTGGAGTAATGCAAATTGGAAGGAACAACAACAACAACAACAACAAAAGACTGGGTCAAAGAACTGACTGAAACAGTGAACTTCTGCTTGAAACAGTAAACTTCTGCATTAAAAAATTTTAAAGAGACTGACAAAAAAGATGAAAAAAAAAAGGAATGTACATTAGGTGCAATATGGTCAACTGTATTAATGGATTGTATTTGAATTCTTGAAATAGGCCTACTTGATCAACATTTAATATACCATTAGATTCTATTGGTTAACACCTTACTTAATATCTGCATTAGTATTGGTAAGTAATATTGTTCTTCAGTTTCCTATTTCATCAAGTATCAGGCTTTATGGTTTCTTGTTTTGTTTGGTTTCTTTTCTTATTAGGCTTTTTGAGACAGAGTCTCACTTTGTGGTCCAGCTAGCCTGGAACTCCCTGTATAAATCATCATCCCAGGCTGGCCTCAATCTACCCCCTTCCTCTGCCTCTGCTGCCTCCCGAGTTCTGGGACTCAAGGTTTGTAATAGCACACCCAGCCCGACTTTAGTATTAATGTTACATTCATTTCATTAGAAGAATTTGGAATATTTTCCTTCTCTCTGTTATCTGGGAGAAAGGCTTGAGATATCTGAGTTTTATAGATGGGGAGCAGTCCCCTGCAAACTGTGTGTGTAACTTTAATCAAGCAGCACTGAGGGAAGTCAGGACAGGAACTCAGGCAGGAGCTTGAACCTAGCCCAGAACCACCTGCCTAGGGAATGGTGCTTGCTGATTTATGGATGCACATGTAGCTAGCTTTACCTAGCCCAGAACCACCTGCCTAGGGAATGGTGCTTGCTGACTCACGGATGCATGCGTAGCTAGCTTTACCTAGCCCAGAACCTCCTGCCTAGGGAATGGTGCTTGCTGACTTATGGATACACATGTAGCTAGCTTTACCTAGCCCAGAACCACCTGCCTAGGGAATGGTGCTTGCTGACTCATGGATGCATGCGTAGCTAGCTTTACCTAGCCCAGAACCACCTGCCTAGGGAATGGTGCTTGCTGATTTATGGATGCACATGTAGCTAGCTTTACCTAGCCCAGAGCCACCTGCCTAGGGAATGGTGCTTGCTGACTTATGGATGCACGTGTAGCTAGCTTTACCTAGCCCAGAGCCACCTGCCTAGGGAATGGTGCTTGCCGACTCATGGATGCATGCGTAGCTAGCTTTACCTAGCCCAGAACCACCTGCCTAGGGAATGGTGCTTGCTGACTTCGGATGCACGTGTAGCTAGCTTTACCTAGCCCAGAACCTCCTGCCTAGGGAATGGTGCCCCCACAGTATGCTGGGATGTCCTGTATCAATTAACAGTCAAAACAGGCCCCTGCAGACATGTCCACAGGACAACCTGACCTAGAATCTGAGTTGTACTGGCAGTTAAAGTTAGCTAGAACATTTTCTTTGTCCACTTCATTTTTAGTTAAGTGTGTTCATAGTTTTTCTTTTTTCTTTACCCTAACTTCATGAACTGGATCCTTGACTTAGTAGTTCATCTGCCATTGTTTTTACTAACTTTGGTGTTTATTTTTTTAGTGAATTAATTTTTTTTTGGTCTTTTTTGAGGCAGGGTCTCCCTTTAGTCCCAGTTAGCCTGAAGATCACTCTGTAGACCAGGCTGGCCTTGAACTCACAGAGTTCCTTCTGCCTCTGCCTCCTGAGTGCTGGAACTAAAGGGTGTGCCACCACACCCAGCCTAATTTATTTTTGTTTTATGTGTATGAATGTTATGCCTGCATATGTGTAAATGCACCTGTGTCATGCAGTGCTCAAGGGAGACAGAAAAGGGTGTTGGATTCCCTGGAACTGGACTTACAGATGGTTCTTAGCCATCATGAGGGTGCTGGGATTCAAACCCAGGACTTCTGCAAGAACATCCAGTGTTCTTAACCATTGAGCTATCTCTCCAGCCCCCAACTTTGGTGTTTATTAACCCTCTCTTATTTTGGTTTATTTTATCTTTTCCCCAGAGTTTTGAGTTTGATGCTTAGTCCATCATTATTTTATTTCCACAGACATTTAAGGTATGACCTTTAGTAAACATTATTTCAGCCATAGCCATAGACCTTGACATCTAATGTTTTTATTATTGATACTTTCCCAGACTTCTATAATTTATTCATATTCTCTTCTTAATCTTGTTCACAGTGTTCATATCTCTGGGTTGAAAAGTATAATATTTTATGTGTGTCCCCTCAAAATTGGTATACAGAGACCTCAGGTGATGTTACTGAGAGAGAGGATCAGGCTTGTGCAGCTCAGTGGTAGAGCACCTTCCTAGCAGTCTTGAGGCCCTGGGTTTTATACCAGCACTGGGAGAAACAAACAATATTAACAACCATGAAACAGAATAAAAAAAAAGACATGGCCTTTGGAAAGTCACTATGACATGAGGGTGGAGCCTTCATGGATGGAGTAAAAGGAGCTGCAGAGGCTGTGCCTCTTGAGGGAAGGGAAGGCCCTTCTGGATGCTTGATTGCCTGAACATCCTTGAGTTTAGACTTTCCAGCTATGATTTTCAGTTTTCCAGTTGCTAGGATTGGTCATAAGTAAATTTCTTTGCTTATGAACTACCAGTTTATAGAATTTTTGTTACAGCAACCCAGGAGACTAAGACAACAGGCCTTTAAAAAAATGAATTAAAAAGCCAGACATGGTGGTGTACACCTTTAAGGTCAGGACTCTGGAGGCAGAGGCAGGTGGATCTCTGTGAGTTCAAGGCCAGCCTGATCTACATAGCAAGCCCCAGGCCAGCTGGGACTAAAGGGAGACCCTGTCTCAAAAAGACCAAAAAAAAAATTAATTTTCTTATGACTTTGAACCTTGAAGAAAATGGGCATTCTTTAAAAACAATTTTTTATTAATATATACATTAATGTTACTGAGAACCACATGCATGTTAAGACTGTTCATTAAATTTAATGGGAAAACCTTTGAAGGAAGGAATGTAACTTTTTTTATTTATTTTTATTTTTATTTTGTATGTGTATGAATGTACTGTCTGCATGTAGGTCTGTGCACCCGTGTCGTGCAGTGCCGTGGAGGTCAGAAGAGGGTGTCGGATTCCCCTGGAACTGGAGTTCTCCTGGAACTGGAGTTACAGATGGTTCTCAGCTGCCATGTGGGTGCTGGGGATCGAACCCGGGTTCTCTGCAAGAGTGGTCGGTGCTCTTAACCTCTAGGCTATCTCTCCAGCCCTGGAATGTAACTTTTAAAAATTAACTTAGTAGCCATTTACATGAATTCCAAAGAAATTGTTACTCTCATATACCATGTGGAAGTCAAGAAAGTGAACTTGAAGGTAACTTTGTCCTAGATCTCAAGGTAGTAGATGCTGTGTGATTCACAGCCCAGTCTACAGAGAGAACAGTCTGTCCCCTCTCATTCTCTTAGTTCAAAGATAGGATTCATTAGGTAACTGCTTTGCTCTTGCTCATGTTTCTATTTATTTATTATTTTTATTTTGTGTACAACTGTATCAACTGCATGTATGTAAGTGCACCTGTGCCGTGCAATGCCCACAGAAGTCAGAAGAGGGTATGGGAGTCCCCTGAAACTGAAGTTACCGATGGGATGGTTGTTAGCTACCATGTGGGTGCTAGGAATCGAACCCCAGTATTCTGCAAGAACAGCCAGTGCTCTTAACTGCTGAGCCATCTCTCCAGCCCCTGACATTTTTATTTTTAGGCTTTAAAATAAATCTGGTAAAATATACCTAACAATGAATTGATCATCTTAACCTGTTATCTATATCACAGAACTACCACAGTGTGGTAATACTGTGATATAGATATATCAACCCTGCTGTACAACTGGAGTTTTAGTATAGTGCTACTTTTACTCAAAGCATGCTATTTGTTTTCTATTTTCCAAAATTATTTGAATGTGATCTATCATTATTGTTTGTGTGTTTATTCTCAGACTGACCTGGAACTCATTGTATACCCCAGGCTAGCCTTGAACTCTGAGCAATCCTCCTGCCTTGGCCTATACTGGAATTGTAGCCATGAGTGGCATGGCTGGCCTGGTGTTATTTAATTTATTTATTAATTATAATAATCAACTTAATGTAAGGTCCAATAGTGTAAGTAGTTCATTTACACTTGAAATCAATGTGTAGTCTGCACTGTTGGAGTTCAGGGTCCAATAGACATTTATAGATCTCTCTATTGATAATTTACTTAGACTAGTATAGCCTCACTAACCTTTTGCACTTGACCTGTATAAATCAGAGTGAAGTATATAAAATTCCCCTATTTTATTATCATTATTATTATTATTATTATTATTATTTTGGTCTTTTCAAGGCAGGGTCTCCCTGTAGCCCCAGCTGACCTGGAACTCACTCTGTAGACCAGGCTGGCCTTGAACTCACAAAGATCCGCCTGCCTCTGCTTCCCGAGGGCTAGGATTAAAGGCGTGCGCCACCACGCCAGGCATAAATTCCCCTATTTTAAAAAATTTATTCATTATTAGTATGTGTAATAGTGTATGTGTGTGGTATGTAGGTGCACATGTGTAAGTCAGAGGACAACTCTGTGGAGCAGTTCTTTCCTTCTACTTTTACGTGGGCTCCCTTTACCTGGGTCCCAGGGACTGAACTCAGGTTGTGAGGCTTAAGCTACAAGAGCTTTTCCCTCTGAGCCATCTGACCACTCTCAAATTCCCCTATTGTTCCTATGAATTGACTTGTCTCATCTTCTTGGTTATTTAGAGCAGATAGTTAACACTGCCATTGCTTCATGGTAGATTACAGCCTTCAACAACACAGGGTGTCTTTGTCTTGGCTAAAGATTTTTTTTGGGGGGGTGCTTAATTCTTTCTGCCTTGTCTGACAGCAAGATTTTCTTTTTGAGCTGCTTGCCTGGGCATCTTTCCTTATTTGTAGAACATCTTGATCATTTTACATTGTGCCTCTGCACAAAGTTTGTTTTCTTTAAAGACTTATTTGATTTGATTTGATTGATTGATTTAATTTGAGGGGGTCTTTTTGACAAGGGTCTCCCTGTAGCCCAAGATGTCCTGGAACTCACTATGTAGAACAGGCTGGTCTTGTACTCACAGAGATCTGCCTGCTTCTGCCTCCCGAGTGCTTGGATTAAAGACATGCACCACCATGCCCAGCTTTAAAGATTTATTTTATATTATTTTATGTGTATGTAAGTCTGTCTGTGCACAGGACTGTCTGTGGAGGTCAGAAGAAAGTGTCAGATTCCCTGGAGCTGGAGTTACAGATGGTTGTGACCTGCCCAAAGTGTTGCTGGGAACCAAGCTCCAGTCCTCTGCACAAGCATCTAGTGCTCTCTCCAGCCCAGCAGATCTAAGTTTTAACTTCCCATGTTAATATGAGAAACTTTAAATTTTCTCTTTGTTGTGAGATGCTAAAGAATGAACTTGGGGTCTTACACATGGTAAGCACACACTCTACCACTAAGCCCAGCTCTAAGAATTAACTTCTCCTTCTAATGTAAGCCTATTTACATTTACTAATATGAATGACGTGTATAATAAAGTAGGAAAGCGGCTTTGCCTTCTTTTTTTTCTTTTTAATATTTCTCTTGGTACATAGAAAGTTTTATATTTTTGTTGTAATAGCTTCTTTTTTTTTTTTTCCTTTTTTCCTTTTTTTCCTTTTTTTGGAGAAAGGACATTATACATTTCTGGCTGATCTCTATAAGTAGTGGGGGATGATCTTGAACTCTTGACCCTCCTGACTCCATCTCTCAAGTGCTTAGATTACAGATACACTACCAGGATGGGTGGATACGGTGCTGGGATCTAATCCAGGGCCTCCTGCATATTAGGAAAGTACTCCATCAACTCATTAATACCCTTAACCCTGTTGCTTCTTAACACTAACCATTTTAGAATAGTCTTAGTCGTGTTTTTGTTTAGATATTAAATGTTGGCTTCACAACTGGGAAATGCCAGAATTATTGTTGAGAGTTGGTGTTCCCTTTGCATCCAGAGACAGGCTTTTTTCACTTGGCTTCTTGCAAGGAATTTATACATGGGATAAAAAGGAAGGTGTTCTAAGGAGAATTTAAAAACTATAACTTCTCCCTCCCTTCACAGATGAGAAAGTAAAGAATGAAGAGTTAGGGAAATAAAAAAATAAGCCACATAGAAATGAATGTATAAGTAAGCAAAAGTTGCAGTCTATTAATTAGATGTCTAGTAGTTTTCATTTGTTGATTAACTCTTTGGCTACACATAAACATATTTGTAAAGAACTGTTTTTTAAGCTTCTAAGAAAATCTTCAGTTAGCAGTTTAGAATCTTCTAAAATTAGTTAAACTGAAAAGAAATAATTGGTGTGAAAATGCAAGGGTTAGCTGTGTGGGAAAATGTCTAATTGAGGGTTGTAAGTGTCTCATTTCTAGAGAAGAATAAATATTTTGAAGAGTAACACTGAAGGTGGCATTTTAAAAGAAATTAAACGGTTACTAGAAGCCACAGGGAAAGCGTGGAAAGGAAATGGAGCGACAGCGATAATAGGATAACAGACAGGTTAATAACAGAAAAAAGCTAATTAAAAGTAATGAGATTATCATTACAATTATACCTCAACATACGGCAGCAGGGAATGCAGAAGAGCTGAGCTACCTGGCTACATGGAAATCTACATTTCCACTTTAAAATTTTATACACATTTTAAAAGAAAAAAAAAACCACAATTGGCAAAATATACTAAATAACTGTTCAAGCAGAAAAAGTGGCCCAAAATGGAATGGAAACAAGGATAAGCAATCTTTCACACCCCACATCCTCACAGACAAGGCATACCCCAGCATACACATGCACATGCACACACACAGACACACATGCATGCACATGAACATGTACACACACACACACACACACACACACACACACACATTTTTCCAGGGTCTCCCATGTGCTAGGCAAACACTGCTGCTCAACCACATCCCCAGCCCAACTGACCACTGGTGTAATGGAAATTCAGGAACCTTTAGATGTAGTGCAAACTCCCTGCTTCTCTTTGGGAACAGGAGGTACCACTGTGCATGAAAATGTAAACTAGGGGAGCTGGAGAGATGGCTCAGTGGTTAGGAGCACTGACTGCTCTTGCAGAGGCCCTGGGTGCACTCACATACATGCAGGCAATAAATTCATATACATAAAATAAAAATTAAAAAAAAAATATGTCTTTTTGAGACAGGGTCTCCCTGTAGCCCTAGCAGTCCTGGAACTCACTCTATAGACCAGGTCGGCCTTGAACTCACAAAGATCCACCTGCCTGTGCCTCCCGAGTGCTAGGATTAATGGCGTGCACCACCATGCCCGGTTAATAAATATTTTTTTAAAAAAGAAAATGTAAACAAGGGACTGGGAATGCTGCTTTATGGTAGAGTGTAAGGTGGTTACCTGGCCTGCAGAAGGCCCATTCCCACAACAAGAAAAAAAAATCAAGTTGCTCCTACCTCTTACGCACCAAATGTCCACCTAGCAATTTACCTACCACCAAATGTCTACCTAGAAGATAATAATACAAATGTTTAAGGCTATATTCACTGAAGCAGTGCTCACTCGAGTGTTCAAATGCTCAGTAGTAACAGATGTGGTTAATAAACGGTGGCCTACTCACAAAAGAACTTCTGCTATAACCACAGAAAACATGAGGATTCTGGGAAAACAAAGAGAACTTGTGCTCAGGTGTCACTGTCCATGAGGCCTCAGCTCAAAGCAGGAACGTGCAGGCCTCCTGCTGACGTGATTTCTCTGCCGTGTGCAGCTTTGGAACCCCCCAGAGACACAGGTCCCCATTGTAGTACTTCTGGAGATGGCTGCAACTTTGAGAACTGGGTCTTAGGACACTGGAAGAGTGCCCTCCAAACAAACCAGGGCTTCCGTCTCTTCCTCTACCTTTCTCTTTCAATACTGGATCATGAAGTGAATTGGCTTCTGCTACCACATACTCCCACCACGAACAACTATGCTGCCACAGGCTCAAAGCAATAAGGTGCATGGACCCAAACACTGCAAACTGTAAGCACCAAGAAACCTTTACTCTTTAAGTTGATTGTCCTGGTGTTTGGTTACAATAAAAGACAGCTGACTGACTGTCCTATCACCAATAAAAAGTGGAATGCTAATACTTGCTACAAGACAGATAAATTTTTTTTTTTTTTTTTGGTCTTTTTAAGAAAGGGTCTCCCTGTAGCCCCAGCTGTCTTGGAACTCTCTATGGAGACCAGGCTGGCCTTGAACACAGGGAGATCTGCTTGCCTCTGCCTCCGGAGTGCTGGGATCAAAAGGTGTGCATCTGATTTCTGTGTTAGTAACAACAAGGTTCTTTCTTTCTTTCTTTCCTATATATTTTGTTTCTTAATAATGAAATTACTAATATAAATATAAATATTTAGTAGGGAGCAAGTCAGCAGTGGATCACAAAGGCCAACATGCAAGAGAGAGATTCCATACAGCAATCTCCAAAACAGAGAGAAAATGAATCAGGATGGAGCTGATCTTCCCTTCCCATTTGGAAGGGAAAATGGCTGCTGCTGGCTGCTCCTTTACCACACGTGATCCTGAGTATGTCCCTGAACTCTTGAGTCTGTCTTACTTTCCACAAATTTAAATAGAAATAATAATAACAGTAATAACAATAATGGACATGAGCTTGCTCTCTGCAGGGTTACTGGGAGATTTAGGATGGTGTGCATTTGTCTACCTCATGAGGAATGCTTCTTATTTCCCTGTAAGCAACAACATCATTACCACAAAGAAGCTCTTGGCTGTGATCACTATTTGAGAAATCATGAGAATAACTGAACATTCCATTTTCAATATGAATATCGCAATTTAGTGTAGGTGGGAGAAATTTGGTAGGAGCAATTCTTCTAGCTTTTATGAATAACAAAATATCTGCTCAAACAAATAAGAACTAATTGTCTTATAAGAAAGCAATGCATTTTGATTACACAGTAATAAAAAGGGAATTTGTAGGCTACTAGTTTATTGTAAAAAATAAAGATGAAAGAAGAAACAATTTTTTCATCTTCTGGTATTTCTCCCTCAGTTTTCAATTATTTTACTCTCAAATGTTCACGTCTCTTAGACTTTTGTGTCTGTGACCCCCTCCTTCCTCTAACCTCTCTCCCTCACTCAGACTCATGGAAGTCACCAAGAAGTAGATCTTCCTACTATAGCTGTCAGATACTGACATATCATAGCCAGGAGTTACTTTGGCCTCAGCCAACCCAAAGTTGTTTGCAGGGAGAGCAGATGTATTCATCTGACATTATTAACAGAAAAATTCTTAAGCTACTTTGAGGTATTATATAAAGTCATGACTTTTTAGCAGGTAACCCAGGATAAGAGGATGGTTAGAGTGTGTAGGGAGGGGGGAATCTAATAAGATTGAGGCCACAACAAAGGCAGGACAATTGTCAGGAGGAGTGCTTGACACATTCTCACTCGTTCCCAGATACTGTGAGTATATCCCAGAAATATTTTTCATAAAGTAAGGCAACGTGTGCATCCTTCCTATTCAAAGTGCCCAGCTCAATTCTGTGTCCACAAGCTACTTTTGTGCAAGTCCCTATGCATTTCATTTTGTGTCCTTGGTCTTTTGAAGGCTAAAGGATCAAAGGGAATCCAGTATTAGAAGACCAATCCAGTGACAAGAAACTCAGAGATTTTCCAAAACAAAAGTAAACTGAGACAGTGCTGGGTGTGGTGGCGCATGTTTTGAATCCTAGCATTTGGGAGGCAGAGGCAGGCAGATCTTGGTGAGTTCAAGGCCATCCTGGTCTACAAAGTGAGTTCCAGGACAGCTGGGACTACAGGGAGACCAGAAAAAAAANGGTTCAATCCCCAGCACCCACATGGCGGCTAAGAACCGTCTGTAACTCCAATTCCAGGAGAACTCCAGTTCCAGGGGAATCTGACACCCTCTTCTGACCTCCGCGGCATTGCAGGACACAGGTGCACAAACCTACATGCAGACAGTACACTCATACACATAAATAAATAAAATTAAAAAAAAGTCTTTGATCACAAATAATATCTAACCTATTTATAAGGTGCAATATAAGGTTTTGATCACACTGGGTGGTAATCACCCACAATAATTAGTACATCCACCTCTATAGTTTCATCATTCTTTTTGGTGGACACCCCAAATTCTCAGTATTAATACTGGACATAATGCATTGCTGTCAACCATATTCTTCCTGTTGTACACAGAACACCAGAACTTACTCCCATCACATGGTAACACTGTACCCACTGAGAGACCCTTCCCAGGCCTCTCTGCTTTCTCTCCCAGTCTCTGGTAACTATTATGCTACTCTTCATTTGTTTGTTTTTGTTTTTTTGGTCTTTTTGAGATAGGGTTTCTCTGCAGCCCCAGCTGTCCTGGAACTCACTATTTAGATCAGGTTGGCTTTGAACTCACAGAGATCTGCCTGTCTCTGCCTCCCAAGTAGTGGGATCAAAGGTATGTGCCATCATGCCCAGCATCTACTCTTCTTCTGAAGTAGTTGACCTTCTGTATAAGGTCAACTACTTCAGAGTCTATGACCAGTAGAATCTGTAGTGCTTGTCATTCTGTGCCTGGTTTATTTCACTTAAACTAACGTCCTTTGCAGCAAATGTCAGTGTTTTTTGCCCTTTCTATGTCTGAATGCTCTTCCATGTGGCTGAGTCCCACAGCTCCCTTAGCCATTCCTCTATGGATAAGCTCATTCCATATCCTGGCTACTGTGAGTGCCACTGCAATAAGCGTGGGTGTGCAAGTGTCTTCCAACAGGTCACCTTCATTCCCGTTGGTCTACACTCAGGAACCAGACTGCCAGATCATATGGTAGCTGTAGTTTCACAGTTGGGGAAAATTCCATACTGTTTCCTACAATGACTGTACCCATTATTCCCCCACCAACAGGACAGGAGAGCTCCTCTTTGTCTTCCTCAACACTTGTTTTTAGCTATTTGATAATAGCTATTTTAAGCCAATTTTTATTGAAGCTTTGTGCATTTCATACAAAATTTCCCAATCAGATCTTGACCCACTCCCCCTCCCACCCCACCAGAGCTCACGCATTCTGCCAAACATGTTTTTCAACTTTTTCTCAGTCTCTTAAATTTTTTGATGCAGAAATTTACTGTTTCAGGGAGAAGTTCACCGTTTCAGTCAGTTCTTTAGCCCAGTTGTTGTTGTTGTTGTTGTTCCTTCCAATTTGCATCACTCCAAAATATGCATATATGCATGCCACACATATATCAAGATTATGACATCATAGGTTTTAACATCTTCAGCTTATGATTTCTTTTTTATTATTATTATTGTTTTTTTTTCTTTACTAGGCTGAAAGATGTCATGTTTTCCTTAAGGAATTGTTTGAAGGCTCCTCCTTGGCAAGCCCAAACCACCATCAGTTCTGCCCTTGTGCTCCACACTGGGGTTTTCCCTTCCCAGGGTCACCAAATGTGGTCTAGTGAGCACCACGTCCTGTCTTGATCTACCTGTACTGGTCTCCATGATACAGCCTGGGTAGTCCAACAATGGCAGTCTATAATCTGAAGAGGCTGAAACCCCAGTAGTAGCTCAGCCCACAAGCTGGATGTCTCAGCAGTCCCCATCTGGCACTGAAGGTCTGGAGGATTCTTGGAGAGGCATGAGTTTTCAGTCCATATTGGAAGGTTGAAAAGCTGTGTCTCATGTCTTTGAAGGATGGGATAATAGCTTTTTTTGTTTGTTTTTTGTTGTTTTTTTTTTTTGTCTTTTCAAGACAGGGTCTTCCTGTAGCCCCAGCCGTCTTGGAACTCACTCTGTAGACCAGGCTGGCCTTGAACTCACAAAGATTCTCCTGCCTCTGCCTCCCGAGTGCTAGGATTAAAGGCGTGCGCCACCACAATGGGCTGGGATAATAGCTATTTTAACTGGCTTAAGAATCTTCCTTTTGGGGGTTGGAGTGATGGCCTAGTGGTTAAGAACGCCGACTGCTCTTGCAGAGGACCTGGGTTCGATCCCCAGCACCCACATGGGGGCTGAGAACTGTCTTTAACTCCAGTTCCAGGGGAATCCGACGCCCTCTTCTGACCTCCACAGCATTGCACGACATGGGTGCACAAACCTGCATGCAGACAGTACATTCATATGCATAAAAAATAAATTAATTAAAAAAAAATCTTCCTTTTGTTCATCCTTCTGACACACCTCATAAATAGTCCAAGCTGGCCTGGGACTCACTGTGTAGCCCAGACTGGAGTTGAACTCATGATCACCCTGCCTCTGCCTTCCAAGTGCTGGGATTACAGGCATGTGTCATCATGCCCAGAAAGATTAAAACACTTAGCCATAAAAGAGTTACTAAACCATAATATGATCTGCCAAAGGATAGCAAAATGACATTATTTTCAAAGACTATCTTATAAATAAAGAATGTTCATGATCTATTTGAGAAGAACAACTTCCTTACCCTCCCAGTGATCTCTGTTAGGTGTATTTTACAACATGGATGAGGTACATTTTTTTGCTTTCTGTGAACACCATTCCCTCCAGTCGAGCCTGCCTGCACTGTAAGGTGTAAGGTAACAATACTCTCTAGCCATAGACATGAAGGATGAAGTTGGGGTTAAGGTAGCCTTCCCTAGAAATCAGGATCTGAGACCCCTAGATTCTGAGATCACACCCAGACTTAGTACACTGGTCGGCAGTTTGCTGCTATCCTAGGAATGCAGCAGGGTCTAGGCCATCAGGATAGCCCTGACTGCTACCTGACAGGCACTACTCGGAAATGCCAGTGTTCTTAGCCAGATGGAATGCAAGGGCTCAAGGCCTCCAGCACACACTGATTGTAAACAGCAAGGCTAATCCATGGGAATGCTGGGGTGTCCACCCTCGCCAGTAGCTCCCTGCAGCATTGACGCCAGTCATTCTATATAATCTAACTCTGATTCTGTTATGCAAACGTGGGCTTATAGCAGTCTAAACTTTCCTGTCCCTTGTTAGAGTGTGGTTTATAGGTAAAATAACTGAACGAGGTCACCAAGTGCTATGCTTTGTTCCTTCCCAAACTCATGTTGAAATTAATTGCCACTCTGATAGTGGTGGGAGGTGGGGCCTTTAAGAAATGATGACAGCTCTGATTTCCAGAATTCATTAAGGCATTCGTGGATTAATGGATAATTATAGGAGGGGCTTTGTTATATAAGCAAGCTCTCTCTGGCTAGCAAGAAGACCCCCTCACCAGGTACTGGTTCCATGCCCTTGGATTTCCCAGCCTACAGAATCAGGAGCCAAATAAACCTCTATTCTTTGTACATTACTCAATCTCTAGGATTTTGTTACAGCAACAGCAAAGGGACTGAAGATGTCACTTAATAGTGCATATTCTATAGTGGGAGACACAAAATTCATCTGTTCTCATCTGTTTTCTGGAACATGCTGTAGAATTTTACATGGATTTCTCACTCTCCTCCCATGGTGCCTCCCTGATGATCCTCTGGTGTTAGAAATAAAGCACTCTCAGTGCAGGGTCTACCACCCAGGCCCCACAACTCTGCAGGACTGTGGTCTCTGTTCAGCTTCCCTCTACCCCAACACAGACAGCATCCCGGGTGATACCCCAAATTGTAAAGGATATCCTCTCAAATTGGAACTCTGCATCCCCCAAGTTGGCACCCTTTCCTGATGCCACTCAAGTGTGTCAGAGTAGAAGGGCACCCTGATGCACTAAAAATCTCATACCCAGGATGCCAGCAATGCACTAGTGAGGCGGAGGTCCAAGTTCCTTAGGCCCTGACTCTGACTTCTCTTATACCCTGGTTATTCAAGAATAACCCTCATCCCTGGAAGGTGGGTGGTATCATTTAACTTCTTGTGAGTGGTCATCAATCAAATGCCTCCTTCTTAGACACTGCTTTTTTTTTTTTTTTTTTTTTTTTTTGTCGTTCTTTTGAGATCGGGTCTCCCTGTAGCCCCAGCTGTCCTGGAACTCACTCTGTAGACCACGTTGGCCTTGAACTCACAAAGATCCGCCTGCCTCTGCCTCCCAAGTGCTAGGATTAAAGGCATGCACCACCACGCCCCGCTGACACTGCCTTTTAAAAACTAAAAACAAGGGGCTGGAGAGAAGGCTCAGCAGTTAAGAGTATTGATTGTTCTTCATAGCTGGGCGTGGTGGTGCATGCCTTTAATCCTAGCACTTGGGAGGCAGAGGCAGGCAGATCTCTGTGAGTTTGAGACCAGCCTGGTCTACAGAGTGAGCTCCAGGACAGCTGGGACTAAAGGGAGACCCTGTCTCAAAAATACCAAAAAAAAAAGAAAGAGTATTGATTGTTCTTGCAAAGGACCCAGGTTCGATTCTCAGCACCCACATGGTAGCTAAAACCATTCATAACTCCTCTTCTGGCCTCCACAGGCATTGCACGACATGGGTACACCTATTACATGCAGGCAATACACTCATACTCATAAAATCCAATAATAAATAAAATATTTTAAAAAACAACGAAAAACAAAATAATGTCAGTTTGCTGCTCCGGGCTTCATAATGAAATGACAAGCTCTAAGCCACAGGACCCACCAAGAGTCATTCTTAAACACATAGATTGATGCCGTCTCTGCACTGCACTTGAAGTATCTGTTAGCTTTCCATCCATCACTGTAGCCTGAAAGAAGGACAGAATGGTTTTGCTCCTGGGTTCAGAGTCACACTGCTCACACTCACAAGGGCTTCTGCCTTTGCACATGTGTGGGAACACAGCATGTCATGACGGGACCTGAGGTCAGGATGCTCTCCTCACGACAGCTGAGAAACAGAGAAGAGGGCTGGGGGTGCCTAAGGGTCACATTCCTTTTGGGGACACACCTTCAATGAAAGCCTCCCACTGGCTCCACCTCTTCCACCAACAGTTTAACACTTGAGCTTTAAGGGATGTCCCTCTTTAACGCATGAGCTTTGTTTTGAGAGATGATGACAGGAAAACACAGTGAGCCGGCATGCTTCTGGGACCCATGGTAGCCCAGCAGTCTCTGGTGCATTCCCCTTCAACTCTTATGACAGGGTAGATCTTTCCTTTTTACAGCTTTATTGAGGTATATTTCACAGATCATAAAATTCACTCATTTAAAGGCTAAAGTTCAGTGGTTTTTATTATTGGCAGGCAGACCTTGACCATTGTAGAAAGAAGGGCAAAATATAAGTTCAAGTCCTTTCTCTTGTGGCCAGCTCCTCTATTTTCCTAAAATGTCCCTTTCTTCCCCTCCACTCTTCTGTTTTTTGTTGGGTGCCCCACTGGACTCTCGGCTACCTTCAGAGCCCTGGCCAGCACCCTCAGTGACCAGCCCAGCCTGGGAGGTAGGAAGCCCAGCGAGCCAGGCAGTCACAGGTCTAGTTCAAAGGGCATCACCCATACTCTCCCCAGAATAAGCCATAAACTGAGACTATCTTATTGAAGAACCAAAAAAGCCTGAATAAAAATGCAAATGCAGGCAGGCAGAAGCATTTTTGAGCACTTTTAAATATAGACAGAAAGGTCAGAATTCATAAGCAAGAGCTGAGCGCTCTTTTTTTTTTTTTTTTTTTTTTTGAGACAGTGGTCTCCTGTGGCCCCGCTACCTTGAACTCACAGAAATCCACCTGCCTCTACCTCCCAAGTGCTAGGATTCAAGGCCTGGCTATGCTCTTTTTTTTTTTTTTTTAAGCGTTTCTGTGTAGTATTTGTTTTAGTTGCACAAATAGTCAAAGTCCCTTAAACAGTCACGTGGAACTAATTTGACAAATACTTATTTGAGGACAGGGAATAAACTGAAATGTGTGATGAGTAATGACACCCATTCTATTTTATCTTGATTTCTACTTTTGCTCAGTTCCTGCCAACTTAAGGAATTATTTTCAAAATACATTTTCTGTTCTAATTTTCCTTGGTTATATTTTGATATTTAACCTGAATGAAAATATATTTGGAACAGATTATTTTTAAGTATCTTACCTGAAAATCACCCTAATATTTGCACTACTTAAAAAATTATTGTGGTGGTTTGAATAAAAATGTCCCCCATAGGCTCCAAGTATTCTGACACTTTGTTCCCAGTTGGTGGGCTCTTTTGGGAAGTCGTAGAAGGTGTGGCCATCCTGGAAGAAGCACATTACTGGGGGCAGGCTTACAGAGTTCAAAAGCCTTGCCAATCTCTAATTCTCTCTCTCTCTCTCTCTCTCTCTCTCTCTCTCTCTCTCTCTCTCTCTCTGTCCTTCCTGTGCCTGCTTGAAGATATGAGCACCTCTTTTTTCTGCTCCTGGTTGGGCACCTCTGGCCACCATGCCTACCTGCCTGATGGACTCTAATTCCCCTGGAACCATTAACTGTAAGCCCAAATAAACTCTTCCTTTTATAAGTTCTCTTGGTCAGTCATGGTGGTTCTATCACAGCAACAGAAAAGTGACTAATACAATTACAGACATTCAAAAGTATTTTAAATAATAAAATCATCTCTATAAAGGAAGTAGATATTATTGAGGATCCAAGGAAATAAAAACCTGGATTATAGAAACTAGATAAATATAAAGCAGAGAAGAATACAATAGAAATATATCCAAATATGCCATAAGTAAGCATCATAAATGAATACAAATAAATGGCATGTCCATATAACTGGATAAAAGTTTAAATTATGTAAAAACAAGCCCCATAAAATCCACAAGACAGATGTAGTCACTGAGGGGTCAAGAGGAAAAATCTATATACTGCAGGAATTGAGACTCTGGGACTGGTAGAAGAGGTAATTCAGATTGGCCCTCCTTATGAACATAGAAATTCAAAGGGCAAGTTCTTATCAAAGAACTGGCAGAAAACCAAAAACACCATCCAAGGTTCTAGAATTGGGAGCTGAGAAGCTGAGTCAAATCCAAGACCACTTTCCTGTTGACAGTGTTCCCTACCATGAGGAGTGGAGCACTGGGACTCCATCAGGCTCAAGGTACAGAAACAAGTCCAGGGTCCATCAGAGCCAGGAAACCCAGTGAAGTCTCTCTCATTTGGACTGGAATCCCAAGGAAGTGTTCAGGTGCTCAGAGGCTGTATCAGTTATGTTTTTGTTGCTGCGATTAAAAAACAAAAACAAACAAACAAACAAAAACCACTGACCAAAGCAACTTGTAGAAGGAAGGACGAGTTCATTTAGCTTATGGTTCCAGGGGTCTCTAACCATGGAAGATAGGAAGCAGGGCAATCACAT
>VZQC01010467.1:5229457-5264457 GCA_009823505.1 Rhizomys pruinosus | reverse complement strand
TCACTGGTTCAAGGTCATCTTTAGCTACATAGTTAGTTCACAGACAGTCTGAGCTACATGAAACCCTGTCCCATCTCAAAAAGAGGAAGATGCAGAAAGTGAAACAATTGTAATTATCATTCAAGGACTGATAAGAATGCAAAGAACTATAAATCAATAATCAATCTCTAAATAATTTTACTATTACTGTTTGTTTTATCTCTTACTGAATTTGTTCTTTGACAATTTCATACATGTATGAAGTTCATTCTGATTACCGTAATCCCCCTCTGACCTCTCTCCCACTCTATTTCCCATCCCTCCTCCCTACGCGTCCCTTTCCCTTATGTCTTTCTTCCTCCCTTCCTCCCTCCCTCCCTCCCTCCCTCCCTCCCTCCCTCCTTCCCTCCTTCCCTCCTTCCCTCCTTCCCTTCCTTCCAGACCCACTGAGTTTAACAAGGACTGTTTACATGATCACAGGTCTGGAACTTTCCATTGGAGCCTGGTAAGCTCCTCAGTGGTACACAACTGAGAACAATGACTCCTCTTCCCACAAAATCCATCAGTAGCCAATAGTCCAGCAGGGAAGAGCCATGGGCCTGGTTCCAAATAACCCATAACTGACTGTTGGCAGGCCCGGTCTCGTGGGGGCCTGTTGCAGGCAGCACAGCTTCTGAGGTGAGTACACTGGCTGTGCCAAGCTCACAAGTGGCATTTTGCTGCCTTCTCTCTACCTTCCAGCTCTTATGTTCTCTCTTCCTCCTCTGCCTCTGTCTTCCCTGAGCCTTGGAGGGGGTGGTGTAAATGTCCTGTTTGGGGTTCAGCTCTTAGCCTTCTCTTATTTTTAGCACCTTGAGCACCTTGCAGCTCTTGATTCACTGCCTTTCATTGCAAAAAGAAACTTCTTAGATTAAGGCTGGAGAAGTGTTTATCTACGGGCCTAAACATAAATATTTCAAAAGAAGCATGGAACCAAGACAGCTTAGCTAGTATCATGTTCACCTCTAGAGCCCGAGACATCCTTAGCCATGAGTTTTTGACCAGGTGCTGAGGCTGAGGAGGTCTGAGGACTGGTCACGGTTAACAGCATAAAAATTCTGTTTTAAATTCCAATCCGAAAAGTGAATATTGAGCCTGAGACTATTCTTTTCTTACTGTCACTCTAATGCAGAAGTCTAAAAAACTGGTTTAGGGGTACTAGAACTATGGAAGGCAATTTAGAAACCAATACATTGTAATTATTTTATTAAATCACAATTGTACAATTTTGTAATGAAAGAAAAATATACATTTGAAATAATTTACAAGTAAAATGTTAAAGTGAAAAAGAAACATGCAGGAAAAAACATTATAATCACTAATAATTCTTCATGCACATACACATATACACCCCCTGAAGGACCCAGCACAGTGAGCCACACCTGTGATCCCACCACTGGAGAGGCTGAGGCAGGAGGATCAAAAGTTCAAGGTCAGCCCAGGCTACAAAGCGAGACCTTGCCTTACTTGCAACAACAGGAAAAAGCAAGAAGCAAAAAGGCCGGCACATTTAGCAATCAAGAAAAGGTCAGACTGCAAATCCCAGGGAGAGGCTCTGGTGGTGAGGCGCTTGCTGCACAAACATGAGGACCTGATTTCAGATCCCCACACCGAAGTGGGGGCAGGAGGCTCCCTGGGCCTTGCTGACCAGCCAGCCTTGCCCAACCAGTAAGTACCTAAAGGTGAAACCATGAAAAAGTTTTTCTCACGATATCAGACAGTTAACCAGAGCAAAACACAAAACACAGAAAGATTGAAGATGCCAGGAAAGAAGAAAACAAGAATAGAAGGCTTGGGAGGCAGGGCCAGGATGGACTGGAGAAAGGAGCACATGACTAGTCAGGAGAAAAGAGCTGGTGTCCTAATGGGACGCTTCAAGGCTGCAGGGCAGAATGCCCCTCGGGGTAGGCAAATTTGGCAATTTAAGTCCCAAGGTATGTCAGAGTTTACCTTAAATCAGGAAACGTTCACAATTAGCTGTATCAAAGGCTTAGAAGAATGGGGGGGGGAATCTCTCATTACATCTGTGCTCCTAAACATTGACATTTGGGTAGATTTTTAAAAATTAGTTAACTGTGGACACAATGTTTCATGAGTTCTTGTTTCCTTGACAGCAATATATTGATTTATTCTACAATTACTTTTCAGATAATGCAAGTGTCCATTCACAGCACATGGTTGATAAAGATTGAGTGTTTCATGCACTGAGTGTTTCTGTGCTGCATAGTCAATTGCATAATTTCTAGGCTGGGATACAGAATCAAGAGCAAAACAATTCAAGGTGAAATAACCCAACCTATGTCTTCCTACACATCTTACTGAACAAAGATGGTAATGATTCACAGTACTTTATATAATTTATATTGAGGCTGCTTCTCTGATGCAGAGAAGCCGGGCTGGGCTCTTCCCTCATCTTCCCAACCCTTTCCACATCCAAACCCTATATTTCCCTCTGGCTATCAAGAGTCAGCCACACCTTGAGTGACGCCAAGTCAAACACTAAGAGTGACATCCTTATGTCAGTAACCCTTGTGTCAGTAACCCAACAAACTGGGAAAACAAGAGTAGTTACTGACCTTAATTACCTCTTAAAAACGATCTAAAATGAATAATATATTTTTAGAAAGACATTTACCTTCTATGTGTAGTCATAACTAAAGCCTACAACTGAAATATCTGGAGCTTCTAAAGTGGTTTTCAACTTCAAATACAAACAAACATATCCCAGGCATAAGCTAATTATGAACTTGGTTATTAGTGGGATGTGAAGAGTTGATGGGCTGTGAAGGAGGAATGCTTGCAACAATTTTTATTTGACTGGATTTCAAAATGTTCAACGAGTTCAATTTCTGAACTAGCTGTGAACTTCCTGTACATTAAAATAAATTAGTGACTTAAGTGCAGAAGTCTTTGAGGTTGTATCAAAGCAGAACCATCAGAGGAAATGGTTTTACGTTCTCACACTGGAGACAGACCCTCCACCCATTTTTCTCCTTCTCTCCTCTGTCCTTGGGATTGTGATGACTTTTTAAGCTCTATCTCCTTCAGTAGTTGTTATCAGGCACTTAAACGCTGCATTTCCCTTGGCATGGCTGGTCACATCAGGAGGGGCCCTGGAGCAGCACTAAACTAATCTTAACCAAGAAGCCTAGTGAGGAATTGGGAAACTCTAATACCTGCCGAACTCCTTAAAGAATGCCCCAAATCCTGGCTGTCCCAGCCCTTCAGTGACCTTGACCCACTTAATTCTGCGCACCTAGTCATTTTCAAGCCCTTCTTACATTTTGCATGCCCCCATACCCCTGCTTCCTTCTGATTCACCTGTGTGGACTGTCGATTTGGTTCTACCTGGGCCATCACCCCCTCCCCCCCCACCATGTAGACTCTCATCTCTCTTTTCCTCTTGGTCTTTCACTCACGCCCCCTTCAAAACCTGCTCAGCTAGTGCTCCCCTGCTACAGGCAAGGTGTTCAGCTGAGACTCAGACAGGATCACCCCTGGTCCCCTGCACAGCCATTCCTGGCAGTCCCCAGGCATTTCTCTCTCCTTTAGTCTCTCAGCAGAAATGTTCTGCTCTCCCTTGTCTTTAGCAGCTCTTCAACCAACAATCCCAGTGTCTACTTACAACACGAAACCACCTCTGCAGCCTCCTGAAACTGACTGTTCTCTGCAAGCATGCACCCCTCTCCTGGAGACTCGATGGAGTCTATGAATTTGTCCTTACTTGCAGCACCATGTGAACATCAAATATTATTTTAAAAGATTTTTTAAAAAAAGCAAAAATCATGTTTTAAAACTCAGGTATATGACCCCCCAAAGCTTGACTTTTTACCGATAGCAGAGAAGACTTCAAAGTCACACTGCTCATCTTCACCAGAGAGTAAAACGGGGCCACTATGGCCAGTCTTCCACTGTCCATTCACCACCATTTTTGATGCCTAATTCACCCTTTGACTAGCAGCACAGGGTGGCTCGATGCCCCATTCTTCCATTTAGAATCTCTCCAAATATCAGTTGCTGTCAGCAGTTCAGAACGGCAAAGCTGTACTACTTTCATTGCTACACTAAAACTAAGGCCCAGCTACCATAAATTCAAGTAGAGTCATAACTAGCGCCAAACGGGAGCAGCACAATAAAGCGTCTGACCACCAAGAACGCAAGCTGGATGGCGTTTCAGCAGGCTACCCTACTGCACATGCTGGAACGCACTGCCCCCCTGTGGCCGGCTGAATGGGTGCTGCTGCTGCCCAGCCTGCCCTGGAGCCCAGGAGGACAGTCCATCTGCAATGACCACATTAAATGCCCGGTGAAAGACTGAGAATAAGGCTACTTGCAGCAGCGTAATTTCCCAGGTTCAGGGTCCTGGACAATGTGAGCACGCAACCAGGGTGCCTGCTGGAGTGGGAATATACCAGCCCACCTCCGCACTGTCTCACAGAGCTGTAGGAAAAATGGAGCAGATGCTGAGGCCCAATTTAAGTAGTCTTTCCTGTCCACAACCACACATGTGTGCTGATACCACTTCACTGCACAAGGACTTTTCATTAATATTAAAGGTCATGTGTTACTGTCCCTGGGGCTGACAGCCTCAGAGGCTGCTGGGCACTTGGGGCTTTTGCTGTTTTTCTCTATGCTTAACCCACTCTGGGGTCTCGAACCTCCTCTCACCTGATGCCAGGGCAGGGGCTGTATCTTCTGGAATGCTTCAAAACTCTCTGGTTCCAAGTCAGTGCCCTTCCTGCCCCCCAAAGGGCCCAGAGACACCAAGCGTTGCCAGGCAGCAGCCATTTCCCGTTTGTACTCGGCGCTCTGTGTGTGTGTGGGGGGGGGGGGGGGGGGGGGGGGAGCAGGTTGCAGGGCTAGTAAGTCAGAAGAGCAGCATCCTGGCCACACAGTGCTGGGGTCTGAATGCCTGCTCGACCCCTATTCATTCCCTGAAATCCTTCTCCCAAGGTGCCTTCGCCAAAAAAGAATGTGTTCCAAGGGAGGCAAGGCAGTGCACACTTATAATCCTAAGTACTCAGGAGGCTGAGGCAGGAGGAAGGTGAATTTGAGGCCAGCCTAGGCTTCCTAGGGAGTCCATGGCCATCCTGAGCTACACAGAGAAACACTGACAAAAAACAGAGTCTGAGTACGTGGCTCAGAGTTACAACATTGCCTTGTCTACGCAAGGCCCTGGGTTTTGCTCCCAGTTCTAAACATAACCATATTTAGAGACAGAAAATAACATATCCTGAAACTTCCCTTGTTCACTCTTATGACAAAAGTCACATAATAACCAGGGAAACTAAACTGCTCTTGGTTATATTAGTGAGACCAAAATATCTGTTCCAAAGACTAATACAACCATATGTTGTCTGTATACACCTGGAATGTTGTGCATGTGTATGCATGCACACACATACGTGTACAGACAGCAGTATCATTTGTTGTGTTCCTTGGAGATGATTTATTCTGTTCAGTAATAAATATGGAAATCAAATGATCCTGCTCACTGAGCGAAAAATAATGGAATAAGTGTGCCTCTGAAAAGCTGAAGTGGTTCCATGTTACATAACAAATAAGTTCCATAAGTTAACTCATTCAACGCATAAGAAAATATTCTTATTATTTCTACATTCTTCACTTCCTCTGGCTTGCCTGCTGCTACAGCCTGTCACCTCTGGCTGTTCCACACTGTCCACCCGCAAGGCCAAGCCTAGCACTGGGAGGCTGCGTTCCACTCCAGTGTCCCCCTTGGGGGCAGTCGAGTTCAGATGTCAGAAATGTGAGAAAACTGTTAAAGACAGGACATTGGTTCTGAAGATTCTTTTTAAATTTTTATTTATTTATTTATTTATTTATTCATTTATTATTTGTATGAATGTACTGTCTGCATGTAGGTTTGTGCACCCGTGTTATGCAATGCCGTGGAGGTCAGAAGAGGGTGTCAGATTCCCCTGGAACTGGAGTTCTCCTGGAATTGGAGTTACAGATGGTTCTCAGCTGCCATGTGGGTGCTGGGGATCGAACCCGGGTCCTCTGCAAGAGCAGTCAGTGCTCTTAACCGCTGGGCTATCTCTCCAGCTTGGCTCTGCAGATTCTTAAACAATGTCAGCTCTCTCTGCTCTTCAAATAAAATCAAAGATAAATGCTAGCTCTGCCTCCCCAAATGACCAAGCAGACTTCACCCTCCTCCATTCTGAGGCCAAGGTCTCTGTGGATCACCCCTTCCCTTCTCAAAACTGCACATCTTAACTTCTTCCTCCTCTCCCCCTGCGCTACCGCTCCTTAGTTGGCTCTTCTGCCCCTGACTGCCTGTCTGTGCCTCTATTAGCTTTCTTTGTTTACAAAACCCTTCCATCAGCAGAAACCTGTCCTTCAAAGAAATGCTCAGCCTCTCTCTCCTGCCAGTAGAACAGAAAAAGCAGAGCTATTCTGGCTGGAGGGGAGGATAGGGCTCAAGGCCCAGCATCCTACACCTTACCCACTTCAGCTGGGGCATCTTTGCAGGGCTTTACGCCTCAGAACACCCAACAGGATCCTTCATGTAGCTCACAGCTCTCAGCTGTAACTTTCTTCCGTCTTCTGTTTCTTCAACCTGATAACGACCTCTGCATTCATTGTCCCAAAGAAGTCAGTCATATGTAACCTTCCGGATCCCATCTTCTTTGTAATGTTTTCCGTGCCAAGCACTCTAAGCATTCTGTTACCTCCTGAAGCACCTCACACTGTTCTCACTACTGTCTATAAATGCTTCCAACTGCTCTGCTACAATTGTGCAATCAAAAGGACAGTAAAGTGGTGGTGATGAAGAAGATGACGATGGTGATGAGGATGAGGATGAGGATGATGGTGATGATGATGATGGCGAGGAATGTGATGGGGGAGGGGAGTCCTAACTTAATGAAAATGATTAGAGGCTTGCACGTATCCTGGCTATGAGCTGGTGCCTTGCTGGGGATGAACAAGCTGGCTGGAGAAATGGAGAGGAAATGTGGCAAGTGGTCTCCAGCATAGCCAAACAGCTGAACGGAAGCCCCATTGTGCCAAAATACCTGAGATCACCAGCTTAATAAAGGAAAAGATTTATTTTGGCTCCTGGTTTTGGTTCACAGCTGCTTTGGCCCTGTGGCAGCCCAGCCCAGCGCATCACTGCAGAGCGGGTGGGAAAGGAAGCCTGTTTAGAGCACGGTGGCCCCAAAGTAAAGAGAAGTCAGAAAGGGGCCAGGGTCACAGTATCCTCTTCAAGGTCACTCTCCCGAGTAACCTAGCTTGCTTTCTCTAGGCCCCAACTCCTAAAGTCCTACCTCCCTACCACCTCCTAATAGTGTTACAGTTTGGGGACCACGCCTTCTGGGAGACATTCACGTTCTAAACCACAGCATCCAGGAACTGCTTCCTTAAGAGATTTATTGAAGAATGAGATACAGCAGAATACCGAAGGCCTAGCAGTTTCAAAATAGTATTTGCTCTATTCATTTAATTAAAAACTAAATTTCGAAAAAGACTCATGTTTTCTATTCAATTCTGATGAACAAAATCCTGCTTAAAGTCAGAGTCAACCAACTCCCCACTAACAGTTGCTATTGAAAAGAAACTCTAGAGAGACATGAGATGCCGGCCCAGGTGCACAATGAGAACATTTTGAGTAGCAAAATTAATCCAGAAATCCTGCGGGACAGAGATGGAGAAGGACCCTGCTCTAAGGAGGCTCCACAGTCTCTGTACTTAACCATTAAAAAAAAAAAAAACCCACAAGAGTCTTTACAAGGCTGGCTGGCTGTAAGAGTCCCTGGGAAATAAATGTCTTGGATGAATGCAATGCTTAATGAAGAAAGTGACCACCAAGGGCAAAAATCTCCCACTAATTAGTTGTCAACTGGCAAACTACATTCAGCTTGGCCTCTGGAATTCCTGAAGTTACATAAATAGCCACATTTCTTGGTCTGTGAAACAGTCTGAAATCTCTGACTCCTCTGACTTTGGAAATTAATGGGAGTGATAATCCTGGTAGATTCCTTTCTCCTCCAAGAATGCACTCCCTCCCTCCCCCAGGTTGACAGTGGCCTCATCACACTCCAGCATCATGTCCAGTTTGCAATGTAGGGCCAGCACCTCAGGCCAATGCTTGCTTAATGACCAGAGACTAGGGAGAGCCAAGCCGCAAGGCCCAGAGCCCCCAAGGGACATGTATGAGCACCTAGGAGATTCTTCTCAAGATATTTCCTTTTCTTAAAGGAATACTTTGTATTTTGGTAATATCCAACAGTTCTAGCATCTATATGGATGAAGTAATAAAAGAGCAATGAGCAAAATATCCTTTCCTGGGCCTGACGGGGTTTTACAGCTAAGTTCTAACATTGACGGGGTTTTACAGCTAAGTTCTAACATTGATGGGGTTTTACAGCTAAGTTCTAACAAACAAAAATCTCTGTCAGCTATGATAAGACACTGAAGACCAGGTTCTTATAGAAACTGTGGAGGATAGTAGCTGTGGAGAAAGAGAGATTGAGAGAGAGGGAGGGAAGGAAGGAGGGAGAAGGGGAGAAAGGGAGAGAGAGGAAGAGACAGAAAGAGGAAGAGAGAGAGGGAGAGAGGGAGAGACAGAGAGAGAGAGGAAGAGAGAGAAAGAGGAAGAGAGAGAGAGAGAGAGGGAGAGAGAGGGAGACAGAGAGAGCGAGCCTCCATGACAGGAAGGACTGGTGACATGGACCCTCACTATGAGCTGACTGTCCAACCCACGCTTTTACTCAACCTTCCATGAACTGATTCACTATTAGGGAAATTATATGAGTATTTTGAAAGTCAAATGCTTTGGCTCATCACATTAAGTTGTGATGGCTCAGCGAGTAAAGGTGTGTGCTGCCAAGAGTGATGACCCGAGCTCTATGACTTTCTGACATGTGTGTCATGGTAGGTGTATGCCCCTCACATACACACATGCAATAAATAAATAAATAAATAAATTCACATTAAAAACACAGTACAACACTAAACTAAAATTTTCTATCTTTCCCATTATTTTATTTTTTATTTTATTTTACTTTATTTATTATTTTTTTAATTGATGCTCTTTATGTGATTTCATAAATTCATTCAATTCAGTTCAGCCATATTTTCCCTTTTTCCCTTCCCCCATCCCACCCCACCCCATCCCCGATCATGCCTTGCCATGACTTCCTGCATCTTTCTCTCAATTTTTTTCCATTTTTTAGCAATAGGTGAAAATTTATGAGTACAAGCCATCCTTCATGTAAAACCAATTTGCAAAGCAGTTGTGCCCAAACCCACACAGCCCCTTGTCCCACCATCCAGCAGGGGGGGGCTTGTATGTTCAATCAAGTTGACAAATGAGTGTCCCAGGCTAATTGCTGGTATATTATAATACCATTATTTTAAAGAAATATTTTTATGCAAAAATTGGAAACTGTTAGAAAACAGGTCCTATACCTCTTGATACAATTTTACTCAGCGCATCCTCTGATCGGCATTTGGGGAACACTGAGGACTTTTTCATCCCATGTTTATAGATAAACACATAAGAACCACAATACAAAACATGGGGAATTTCTTAGCAAAACTATGTCAGTTCATAAAGCCAATATAAATACTCATCTGATTTTCTCTAAAATGTGTGAAACTGTCTCTAATTTTTGCCTTAATTGGATTTTTCTGAAAATTATTTTCACTGAGATCAATTCTTTTCTAGGTAAATTAATGGGATTTTACGCACAGCCATGTTCAACAATGACAGTACCAGTGCTGTGAATTCTATCGGTGACCTTTTTTTCCCCCCAAAACCTACTGACCTGGATCCAAATTTGAAAGTTGTAAAGAAATCATAAAGATTTTAGCCTTTTTGCCAGGTGTGGTGGCGCATGCCTTTGATCCTAGCACTCGGGAGGCGCAGAGGCCGCAGAATCATTTGTGAGTTCAAGGCCAGCCTGGTCTACAGAGTGAG
Source organism: Rhizomys pruinosus (assembly GCA_009823505.1). Classification (NCBI taxonomy): domain Eukaryota; kingdom Metazoa; phylum Chordata; class Mammalia; order Rodentia; family Spalacidae; genus Rhizomys; species Rhizomys pruinosus. Next base: position 5,254,496 of record VZQC01010467.1, on the reverse strand, counting down.
TCCAGGACAGGATGGGCTACAGGGAGACCCGTCTCAAAAAGACAAAAAAAAAAAAAAAAAAAAAAAAGAATTTTAGCCTTTTGTTGGTTTGAATTTTAAAAAATCAAATTTATAATGAAGTTTATTAGTGAATGTCATTAGTAAATTTGTTAGTAAAAGTTCTGTTTCTTCAGCTGTTAAACCACATCAACATTTGACTATACAGTCACATATGCCTTTATCACGCTTGGTTTTTTTTTTTTTGGTCTTTCGGACAAGGGTCCTCACCTGTAGCCCCAGCTGTCGCTGGACTACTCTGTAGATCCAGGCTTGCCTTGAACTCCCAAAGATCCCCTGCCCCTCTCCTCTGGAGTGCTAGGATTAAGGCGTGCGCCCCCATGGCCCGGTAGCAGGCTTGTTTTAGTTGGCTATTTTTTTCCAGGATCCTTCTGTCCATGCGTCATCCATGTGCTGTGATCACTGAAGACACCTACCACCCTGCCTGACCAATAACAGCTCCTGCTGGCATTCCAGTGATCAAGAAGTTGAGATGCCACGTCGTAAGCACAGGTCCTGGGCCGAATCCCCAGCATACAGGAAGAGTAGTGGGCAAAGTCCATTTCCTGAACACCAAACTGTCTAGGTCCTTCTGACACTGGAACCAGAAGACAAGTGAGGATCATACAGTGAGCATCACAGAGTGTGTGTACACGGGGGGCAGTGTGTATGTACACGGGGGGCAGTGTGTATGTACACGGAGAGGCAGTGCGTATGTACACGGAGAGGCAGTGCGTATGTACACGGAGGGCAGTGTGTATGTACATGGGAGGGCAGTGTGTATGTACACGGGGGGCAGTGTGTATGTACATGGGGGGCAGTGTGTATGTACACAGGGGGTCAGTGTGTATGTATGGGGGGACAGTATGTACATGGGAGGGCAGTGTGTATGTACACGGGGGGTCAGTGTGTATGTACATGGGGGGCAGTGTGTATGTACACAGGGGGTCAGTGTGTATGTACACAGGGGGTCAGTGTGTATATACACGGGGGCAGTGTGTATGTACAAGGAGGGGCAGTGTGTATGTACACAGGGGGTCAGTGTGTATGTACACAGGGGGGCAGTGTGTATGTACGGGGGCAGTGTGTATGTACACGGGGGGGCAGTGTGTATGTACACGGGGGGGCAGTGCGTATGTACACGGGGGGGCAGTGCGTATGTACACGGAGAGGCAGTGCGTATGTACACGGAGGGCAGTGTGTATGTACACGGGGGGCAGTGTGTATGTACACGGGGGGCAGTGTGTATGTACACAGGGGGGCAGTGTGTGTGTACACAGGGGGGCAGTGTGTATGTACGGGGGGCAGTGTGTATGTACGGGGGGGCAGTGTGTATGTACGGGGGGCAGTGTGTATGTACGGGGGGCAGTGTGTATGTACATGGAGGGCAGTGTGTATGTACGGGGGGGCAGTGTGTATGTACACGGGGGGGCAGTGTGTATGTACGGGGGGCAGTGTGTATGTACACGGCGGGGCAGTGTGTATGTACATGGGGGGCAGTGTGTATGTACACGGGGGGGCAGTGTGTATGTACACAGAGGGGCAATGTGTATGTACATGGAGGGGCAGTGTGTATATACACGGGGGCAGTGTGTATGTACATGGGGGGCAGTGTGTATGTACACGGGGGGCAGTGTGTATGTACGGGGGGCAGTGTGTATGTACGAGGGGCAATGTGTATATACACGGGGGGGCAGTGTGTATATACACGGGGGGGCAGTGTGTACGTACACAGGGGGGCAGTGTGTATGTATGGGGGGCAGTGTGTATGTACACAGAGGGGCAGTGTGTATGTACGGGGGGGCAGTGTATATATACACGGGGGGGCAGTGTGTATGTACACGGGGGGGCAGTGTGTATGTACACGGGGGTCAGTGTGTATGTACACGGGGGGGCAGTGTGTATGTACACAGGGGGGCAGTGTGTATGTACACAGAGGGGCAGTGTGTATGTACACAGAGGGGCAGTGTGTATGTACACAGAGGGGCAGTGTGTATGTACACGGGGGAGCAGTGTGTGTGTACACAGAGGGGCAGTGTGTATGTACGGGGGGGGCAGTGTGTATGTACACGGAGGGGCAGTGTGTATGTACACAGAGGGGCAATGTGTATGTACATGGAGGGGCAGTGTGTATATACACGGGGGCAGTGTGTATGTACACAGAGGGGCAGTGTGTATGTACGGGGGGGCAGTGTGTATGTATGGAGGCAGTTGTATGTACACAGAGGGGCAGTTATTGGATCTGATATGTTACGGGAGCGTGAATGTAAGGGCGGCCAGTGTGTATTGTACATGGGGGGCAGTGTGTATGACCAGGCAGGGCAGTGTGTATGTACCATTTGAGGGGCAGGATGTACACGGATGCAGTTGTATGTTACAGGGGGGCAGATGTGTTATGTACACGCGGAGGCACGTGTGTATGTACAACGGGGCTCAGTGTGTATGTACACGGGGCGTGTTGTACACGGTGTGTGTACAGTGGGTCAGTAGGTATACCGGGGGCAGTATGTATGTACATGGGGGGCAGTGTGTATGTACGAGAGGGAAGCGTATGTACACGAGGCAGTATGTACAGGGGCAGTGTGTATGTACACATGGGGGGCAGTGTGTATGTACATAGGAGGGGCAGTGTGTATGTACACAGAGGGGCAATGTGAGTACATGGGGGCTGTATATAACGGGGGCAGTGGTGTATGTACACGGGGGGTCAGTGTGTATGTACATGGGGGGAGTGTGTATGTACACGGGGGGTCAGTGTGTATGTATGGGGGGCAGTGTGTATGTACACGGGGGGGCAGTGTGTGTGTACACAGGGGGTGGTTAGTGTGTATGTACACATAGGGGCAGTGTGTATGTACACGGAGGGGCAGTGTGTATGTACGGGGGGGCAGTGTGTATGTACACGGAGGGGCAGTGTGTATGTACACAGAGGGGCAGTGTGTATGTACACCGAGGGGCAGTGTGTATGTACACGGAGGGGCAGTGTGTATGTACACAGAGGGGCAGTGTGTATGTACGGGAGGGACAGCGTGTATGTACACGGAGGGCAGTGTGTATGTACACGGAGGGCAGTGTATATGTACAAGGGGGGGCAGTGTGTATGTACAGGGGGGCAGCGTGATGTATGGGGGGCACTGTGTATGTATGGGGGGCAGTGTGTATGTACACGGAGGGGCAGTGTGTATGTACATGGGGCCAGTGTGTATGTACGGGGGGCAGTGTGTATGTACATGGGGGGCAGTGTGTATGTACAGGGGGGCAGTGTGTTCATACGGGGGGTCAGTGTGTATGTACATGGGGGGCAGTGTGTATGTACACGGAGGGGCAGTGTGTATGTACATGGGGCCAGTGTGTATGTACACAGGGGGGCAGTGTGTATGTACATGAGGGGCAGTGTGTATGTACAGGGGGGCAGTGTGTTCATACGGGGGGTCAGTGTGTATGTACATGGGGGGCAGTGTGTATGTATGGGGGGCAGTGTGTATGTACAAGGGTGTGGGCATGTGCTGGCTCTGTGAATTTGGAAGAGGTAAGAACTTTTATCCTAGATTCATCAGTTGATATTCTTTAAGAATCTTTTCTCAATGTGTTTATTTATTTTTATTTTATGCATATGAGTGTTTTTCCTGCATGCAAGGGCACCATGTGTGGGCAATGCCCACAGAAGCCAGAAAAGGAGATCAGATCGCCTGAAACTGGAGTTATGCATGGCTGTCAGCCACTGTGCAGGTGCTGGGAACTGAACCAGGACCTCTGCACGGGCAGCCGGTGCTCTTAGCTGAGCCATCTCTCCAGCCTCAAATCCATTCATGAAAACTCAGCGTGCATAGCCAGGAGAAAATCCAGATCAAACTGCTTTGCAGACTTCAGTACTTCAGACTGTTCTGTGTGACAGGTGTGAGCAGGCAATATGAACAGCATGCAACTCAACAAGTATGTTGGTCCTGGTGAACAGAGTCCATGTGGCTGGGAGACTGGTTACACAGCAGAGAGTAAACTGATGCGTGATCGACAGCAACTGAGGACAGCATTTCTCACTTCTGTACAACAGAAAGGGAAGAAAGCCAGAAAAGAATCCAGAGGCAAGGAACCAATATGAGAGTATCAGTAAGAACCAAAGGCCATCAAGTCCAGACACACACTGCTCTACACACACACACACACACACACGCATGCATGCACGCATGCACATACATGTACACATGCATTTGCACACATACCCACATACACATATATATGCACACACTGCATACATACATGTATACATATACATATATACACACTCATACATGTACACATATGCACACACATATATACACTCATACACATGCACACATATACACACACGTGTACACATATATACATGTACACACATGCACATTTGAATGTGCACATACATGTTTACATGCCCACAGATGTGCACACACTCACACACACATACTCACCACACAAATATACACACACATGGTCATAGGTGATTGAGTACATGTGAAATATGCTTGCAAAGTTGTTTGTGGTCACCACATGCTCCCTGTCTGCTGAGAGAGTTATACCGATGAGCACAAGCAATGAGCACAGAGACCTCCACACCTTGGCTTCTGAGAGCCATCCTCTATTACAAGAAACTCAAGTATCCTTGAAGGAAATGGCTAATCCTTGACTGGGCACCAAAAGTCCAGACTAGGCCTGGAGCTCACTGTGCAGAAAACAGAGGAGGGATCAAAGATGGAGAGGACGTGTCAAAGCAGCGGAGGAGCCAGGCTGAAGGAGCTCCCACTGGCTTAGTCCAGTAAACTCTGAGTGTCAAAAGAGAATGATGGCAATCGCTTATAATCTGCTGAACAAGAGAGGAATCCATAGCTCCGCAGTGCTAAAAAGAAATGCATGAGGACTAGGGAAATGGCTTAGGGGAAAATGCTTGCTGCACAGACAATGAAGACTTGAATTTGCATCCCCAGTTCCCGTGTAAAAAGCCGGGTACACAGTGTACCTGCAATCCCAGAGCCGCAGAGGCAGAGACAGGGGGATCCCATTAGGCTTTCTGGGCATCCAGTCTGACCAGTCAGCGACGGGCTTTCTGGGAATCCAGTCTAACCAATCAGCGAGTTTCAGGTTCAGTGAGAGGCCCTGTCTCAAAAAATAAGACGGAGGACAATAGAGGAAGATTCCCCACACCAACTGCTCACACAGTGTGTGCACCTGTAAACATGGGTTCACACACACCACATGCACAAAAATAAAACAACACACAAAACAAATGAAATTAAAATAAATGGATGAGGAAAGACTTCTTTCCAGTATACTGCCATGTAATGATGGCAGAAGGAAAGAAAGGAATAGAAAGTCAATTTGGGGAGCTGGGCGAGGTGGCACACACCTTTAATCCTAGCACTCGGAAGGCACAGAGAGGCAGATCTCTGTGAGTTCAAGGCCAGCCTGGGAATCACCTCAGAGGGTGCTGACTGACATGGAGGCTGAAACTAGGGATGGAAGTCTGATGAGCAACACTGCTGTCACCTTGCACTATCTCTTGGAAAATGTTCATCAGATACAAGAAGAAACATAGTGAATTCAAGGGAGGAAATCTGGCAGGCACAACACAACCATCCCAGCAAGGGTAGCAGCACCTGGTGGGTTACAGGGCTCCACCTGCTCCCTCATGCTCGGCACTCAGAGAGGTACAGCACCTTTCCTGGGCGTCTCTGCCAAGGAAACACTGGGCAGACTCATTGAGGACTCTTTCAAATAGTCAAGAAATTGAGGGCAGCAAAAGTTGACTGGTAGGGCTGGCAAGAGGGCTCACAGAAAGGGTCCGTTCCACCAAGCCTGACAACGTGAGTTCAGTCCCTAAGACTCACATGGTGAAAGGAGAGAACCAACCCCCACAGGTGTCCTCTGACCTCCACATGCACCATGGCACATGTACCCCATGCTGTGCCCTACCTCCTGCCACAAAGAAATGAATAAATGTGGTCTTAAAAGCTGACTGCTGGTCCCATTTTCAGTGCCCCTCATGGCCTAGCTCCTAGGAAGCCATTTCTTCACCTGACCTCATCTCCTCATTTGGTAGACAAACATTTACACTGAGTGAGCCCTACTGAGCCCTTAAAGTTACACCAGGCATTACAAAGAAATCTAGTTTTCTGACATATCATATATCTTTGAAATTGAGGAGGGAATGTGCACATAGAAATAACATGATGGAACTGGAAAGATGTCTCAGTGGTTTAGAGAACTGGCTGCTCTTGCAGAGACCTGGGTTTGGTTCCCAGCACCCACATGGCAGCTAATGACCATCTGTAGCTCCAGTTCCAGGGGATCTGATGCCCTCTTCTGGCCTCTGCAGGCATTGCACACACAGGTGCACTTACATGCATGCACCCAAACACTGGTACAGATAAAAATAAAGATTTTAAAAATAAATTATACCTTGAGGGATGGTGAGGCTAGGACACCCCAGAGTGAGGGAGAACTTAGAAAGGATTTGTCCTGGCCAGACAAGTTTCCACAGAGTTCACTGAAAGTCTCACTTCACCGTCACACCTTTCCGTACTTTGGCCATCGGGCCACACTTTTCTCTGAAAATATATGCTTTCCTGTCTTTTAAAACTGAACAAAATCTGGTCATATTTTATATAAATTTAGTTGTGTATATCTAACTCACATGCAACATGAAATATTAATAAAGCTACAATTCACGAGCAAATCTGAAATTGCAAAAGCCTTCCAATCAAGAGCACCAATCAAGAGTTTCCAGCAGCCAGGTGTGATGGCGCACGCCTTTAATCCTAGCACTCGGGAGGCAGAGGCAGGCAGATCTTTGTGAGTTCAAGGCCAGCCTGGTCTACAGAGTGAGTTCTGGGACAGCTGGGGCTACAGGGAGACCCTGTCTCAAAAAGATAAAAAAAAAAAAGAGTTTCCAGCAGAGAATGTGTCTATACCACCTACAATTCCGATACACTATTGGCCCATATTCTCTGACCCCTATAGGAAAATCCACCTCATAATTCTATGAATTCATGAGTACACAGAGGCCTTGGAGATGCATCTCCTTCATGAACTGTCAGGATAACAATCACAGTTTACCCACCTAAGACTTAGCTTTTATTGTCTTACTGTACAAGGCTGTGTTCGGGGCCTACTGGTGTGTACAGGTGGAACAGACCCTGCTAGTCCCCAATAAACTTTTCATTTCCTACTTCCTGACTAGCAGAATCCCATTTTTAGCCCTAGGAGCCTGGTGTTACCAAAACCCCCAAATTTTATTCTTGCTTAGAATAAGAAAGGCAACATAATATAAATCTTGCCAGGTGGATCTAGGAAGCCAGCCCCGGGGGAGGGTGTCTCTGAAAAGACAGGGTAGAACTTCACGGGGAGAAAATCCTCTGTCCCTTGACTTTGTTCCCTTCTGACTAAAAAATATAAAATGTGAGGACAGTAACTTTGCAGCTACTTCGAGATCAAAGGAATTAGGATCAAGGCCTATATAACGAAGTGGAAAGAAAGCTGGTCTCTGATAACACTGCGGAGCAGCTGTGCCGATCAGGACTGCCCGCCCAGACTCCTTACTCCTTATACTCTGGCTAGCTTACTTGAAAAACCTAGTGCTCCATCAGCCAAAGGCATTGCTATTCAAAAAAATATTTTTATATGTTCCTACTCCAGCCATTTACCAAGCTTTGTATGTTGCCAGCGCTATTACTCATAGATATTTTTCAGGCTTTTCTTATGGTCAAAGGATTCAGCTAAGTGAAACAATGCATACATCAGCAGGCCACAGCCTGGTCCCGGAAATGACCCATTGAGAGAGAGATGGGAAATGGCAAAGAGAACTTTCCGGGATGTGAGGCCCAGACTGCTGCCCTCATTGTCCAGCCTTCCAATGACATCTATGCCAGACAAAGCTGAAGTGAAATGAACGTGGCCCTCCAGACTAATGAACCCTGAAGATCACCCACTGCTGAATTGCAAGTATAGGGGATGATACATGTTCCTATTGAGGACGAAGTTGGTGTTCTACCACTTGGAAAGAGGAACATTCTAACTACCTTGAACTGTGAAAGGCCTGGCCCGCTGTGAGAACATAAGCTGCCCTAGTCACCGCTCCTGCTTGTCCACTACCAAGACATTCCACCTCTATCGCCCATACCTTGATCGCCTGTACCACCTCTACCACCTCTACCACCACAACACTCTACCTTCACCACCTTTTCCATCATTAAAACTTCTACTTGCTTCATTTCCACCATCACCTCTACCACTTCATTACTCCATTACCATCTCCGCCACTACCACCTCCTCTATCACCAGAATATACCATTACTCTTTCTACTGCCAATGTCACCTTTTCCACTGCCCAAACAATCCAGTGCCTTTATCTCTGCCATTTCTCCCATCCTCTTTACCTCTTCCATCACCAAACAGCTCACTTCTGTCACTATCACTACCAAAACACTCCACTTCACCTCTACCACCACCACCACCACCACCTCCATTACTACACCTCTCTGCCACCACTCACTCACCTACCACCATGGCCAACGACAACACAAGCTACACCAACCATCATCTCCACTTCCACCACCTCTATCACCATCACCACCAACACACTCTGCTTTTACCATCAACACGATCTCTACCTCCGCCTCCATCACCACTACTGATCCCACCACCAAAGCGCTCCACATCCACTACCACGTCCACCTTCTCCAGCAAAAGCCACTCCACCGCCTCCACCTTTATTATTAACATTCCTACAGCTTCCATCTTTTCCACCAACACTTCACCAACTTTATCTCTTCCACCAAAAAACACTCCTCCATCTCTAGCTCCTCCGTGTCTACCGCTATGTCCACCCACACATCTTCCACCATTGCTACACTCTACTCACCACCATCACCTCTTTTACCAACTCCACCATATTCTATTTCCACCACCTCTACCACCTCCACCAACACACACACGCCACCTCTATTACCTGTATTTCCTGTACCAACAAAACACTGTTTCCACTACCTCCATCACCATCTCTACCTCCACCAGAACATATACCATCATTTCTTTTTTTTTTTTTTTTAATTTTATTTCTTTCTGTATGTGTATGAATGTACTGTCTGCATGCAAGCCTGTGCACCCGTGTCGTGCAATGCCGCGGAGGTCAGAAGAGGGCGTCGGATTCCCCTGGAACTGGAGTTCTCCTGGAATTGGAGTCTCAGACGGTTCTCGGCCGCCATGTGGGTACTGGGGATCGAACCCGGGTCCTCTGCAAGAGCGGTCGGCGCTCTTAACCGCTAGGTCATCTCTCCAGCCCCATACCATCATTTCTTAATCCGTCTCTACTATTGTGGAAGTGTGACTGGGAATGTCTCCCACCGGCTCTAAGCATTTGGACACTGCTCCCAGTTGGTGGCACTGTTTTGAGAGGCTTTAGGAGGCGTGGTGTTGCCGAAGGCAGCACAACACGAAGGGCAGGCTTTGAGGAACTTAAGCCTTGCTGGGTTTCCAGCTGTGCTCTGCTTCCTGCGGCCTGCTTAAAGATGTGAGCACTCAGCTTTCTTCTCCTCCCACCTCAGTCCTATCATGTCTCCCCTACCATTATGGGCTCTAACCCCTGGAATCATAAGCTCAAATAAAATCTTTCCTTTATAAGTTCCCATGCTCAGAGTGTTTTATCACAGAAACAGAAAAGTAACAAACGCAGCCATCAAACAATTCTACATCCACCACCACGGCATGCATCACCCAAACTCTCCATCTCCACCTCTATCAAAATGACATCTAAACCTCCACCTCTTCTGTCACCAACACTTACTTCTCCCTCCACTTCCTCTACTGCTTCTACTCCCTCAACCAACATTACCTCTCTTTCTCTATCATCAAAGAACCCCACTTAAAAAAGTCACTACTTCTACCTCTAACACCTCTACCCCTCTGACTAGAGGTGAAAATACATGTCCTTCCTCCGGAGGAGGAAGTCAGTGTTCTATTGCTTGCAAACAGAAACATTCTAATGAACTCGAAATTTCTATCCCTATCTGCAGTTCCACCATCACCACCTCTATTACTTTTACCTATACCACACCCACCCATACCACCTCCATGTCTACAGCCTCCATTTCCACCACCACCTGTACCACTTCCACCTCTAAAGTCACCTCTGCTAGCTGTATCACAGCCACCACCACCACTTGCACCTCTACCACCATCAGATCCTCCACCTACACTGCACCTCCATCTTCAACACCACCACATCCTCTACACCATCTTCAACTCCACTACCTCCTCAACTGCCACCCAAGTCCTCTAGCTCTGCCACAACCATCCCCACCATACCCCTTCCACCACACCATCCTGCCCCCAGTACAACTTCTAGCACCTCCACCTCCACCACCCCTACTTCTAACACTTCTGCCACATGTATTTTGGGTAGTCAAACAGTCTCCCCCATAAGAGAAGTTAACAGATAAGCTGGTTACTTGATCTGACTATACATCCAATGAGTTACATTATTTTACATATTCTCTTGCTTCTTTTCTTTTTCTTTTCGAGACAGGGTCTCCCTGTAGCTCCAGCTGTCCTGGAACTCACTATGTAGACCAGGCTGGCCTTGAACTCACAGAGATCTGCCTGCCTCTGCCTCCCGAGTGCTGGGATTAAAGGTGTGTGCCACCACGCCCGGCTATTCTCTTGCTTCTCTTGCTTCTTAACCCTCACTATCTTAATATTTAATCATTGCTAAGTTTTTTTCCTATTCAGCCCCTAGGTCTCTGAGTATCCCATAGATCACACATTAATTATAAATAACCATGAGGTTAGAAAGAAATTAAGAAAAGTTTCATCATTGATTTCTTCATAGTTATATATATTTTCTATGAGACTGCTTGGAGATTTTTCTTTGTCAAGAAAAAATATATCTTTTCAAATGTGAAAATTTGCTATTTAGTAAAAACAAACAAAAACCAGAGAGGCTACAGAGATAGAGGCCTCAGTATTTAAAAGTGTGTATAGTGAGCCAGGCTGAGTGGTACACATCTTTAATCTCAGAACTCAAGAAGCAGAGTAGGTAGATCTCTGAGAGATCAAGGCCAGCCTGGTCTACATAGTGAGTTTCAGGCCAAATGGGACTACCAGGAGAGTCTGTCATAGAAAAGAAGACTATGTACTACTCTTGCCCAGAATTTGAGTTTGGTTCTCAGCATTCACATTGGGGAGCTCACAACTGCCTATAACTTCAGGAGGTCCCTCTTCTGGGCTCTGCAGGCACATGCACATCACACACACACACACACACACACACACACACACACACACACGCACGTGCGCGGGCACAATTGAAAAGAAAAATAAATCTTATTTTAAAATCCAGAGACCTGTTACTCAGGCAGCAGCAAAAGTGACTTACTGGGCAAGAAAGTCCCCAAGTAGCACTCCAGTGCTGCCTTGTCACCTGGGTCCCCTCCCACAGCAGAGCTTCTCTAGAGGCTTTGAAGTGCAGCCCTTTCTGCTAGAGGATCTCAGTGCTGACTAAGCACTTCTTTCACTCAAGGTTAAGGGCTCATCTTAAAACTGTTAATTGGACTGTTGTTTCTGTTTAGGATGTAGAAAACTTTCTGTAGTATTTTTCTGTTGCGGGGACCTAGGGTACATTCACAAGGGAAGAAGTAAATGGAATGGAGTAAGTTTATGCTCTAGGATAACTTCTTCACAAATCAAATCCACTTTATCCAATGGACCCTGTTGCCCAATTTTAGGAAGGGAATTTGGTCAAGAGGAGGGTTAAAATCTAAATCTTTAGCTCTCATTCTTTGCTTTTTTTTTTAAGTTCTTTTAAAAAACAAATGTATTATTTTTACTGTATGTGTATGAGTGTATTGACACATGTAGGTAGGTGCACCTGTGTTGTGCATTGCCTGCGGAAGTTAGAAGAGGGTGTCAGATTAATCATTAGAGATGATTGTTAGCCACCATGTGGGTGCTAGGAATTGAACCCAGGTCCTCTTCAAGAGCAACCAGTGCTCTTAACCACTGAGACATCCCTCCAGCCCCCTTTTAATTTCTTTAGAAACTCAGAATTCAAGATGGAAGAAAGTGCAGAGGTGAAAGTGCAGGTTGATCACTCTGAACAGGCAATGAGTGACCCAGAGTAAAACAGAGGAACTAAGGATGTAAGTACTCAAAAGGCAAATACTGACGGCTCTCTCCACAAAGTCACTATCTGTGGGATACTTGTTCTAGGACCCTATGGATATGCACATCTGAGGAAGTGCAAGTCCCTGATAAACACTGGCAGCCTAGCCAAGTCCTCCCATGCACACTTAAATAATCTCTAGGTTAAATACTTAAAGTAGTGTGAAGTCTATGTAAATAGCTGTTATAATGTACTATTTAGTGACAAGAAAAATGTCTATACATCTTCAGTACAAAAACAAGTGTTTTCTGAAGTATTTTTGGCTCATAGCTGGCTGAATCAGAGGATGCTGAATGCACAGGTAAGAAGGCTGTTTAGTTACCACTCTAGGAGCCCCAAGGGAAAAAAGAATGGTTCACCTGGCTTGTATAGCATCTAACCACTGAAATGTTGAAGGTTCAAGTCTTCCAGGAAAAAGATAGCTATGGAAGAAACTAACCCATTTCAGACCCTGCCTAGCAGGATTTTACAGTCTCTTTGGATACAGTCTTAAGCGCCAGGGAGACTGGCTGTATTCCAAACCCCCTCGGTCAACTAGGATGCTGATCAATTATGCCGTAGGGTTCACAAAATGAGCTAGAATGCCCAGCCCATTTAATCCCCACAGAGAAGGCTGAAACACTGCTTCTCCCCAGGAGTGAAATGGCACCAACCAGATGCCAGGGACCTAAGCCAGCTCATAGCTGGAGCCCAAGCCTTCTGGACTAGGAAGGGACCTTGAAAGTTCACTGATGGAGCTCCCGCTTCTACTCTGCTCCACTTGATGTGTTTTTACCAACGCAGTGAAAGCTGCAACTTTTCCAGAGACAAATTTGGAAAAGTTAAAAATCAAACAAAAATGTGACAGATTACGAGCTACGTCTTTTTATTTTAAGGATATTTGTTTATTTCATTAGACACAGTAAGCCAAATGTTTAGTATTTCTTTCTTTTTTTTTTTTTTTTTGGTCTTTTTGAGACAGGGTCTCCCTGTAGTCCCAGCTGTCCTGGAACTCAGTCTGTAGACCAGGCTGGCCTTGAACTCACAAAGATCCGCCTGCCTCTGCCTCCCAAGTGCTAGGATTAAAGGCGTGCACTACCACGCCCAGCTCAAATGTTTAGTATTTCTATAAATGTTAAAAATGGTGTCTAATAGGACTAAAGCTTTGTTTTTTGAGAATTAGAAAACCTATAAAGAGCTGTCTGCAGCAACTATCTGCAGCAACTACCTCCTGAAGGGAGCGAGGATCATCCGCTCTTGTGTAACTGACATCCTCGGAGGGCCTTTTCCAGCATCTTCCCTTCAGGATGTTTGGCTAAGGTTCTTTGGATTTTTGTTGTTGTTGTTGTTGTTGTTGTTGTTGTTATTGTTCATTATTGTGTTGGGGGGGTTGGTTTATTTATTTTTATTTTATATGTATGAGTGTTTTGCCTGCATGTATGTAAGTGCACCCATGTCATGCAATGCCCATAGAGGCTAGAAGAGGGTGTTAGATTCCCTGGAAACTGGAGTTACAAATGGTTGTTAGCTGCCATGTAGGTACTGGGAGTGAAACCCTGGTTGTCTGTTAGAGCAACCCCCACTAAACTGCTGGACCATATCTGCAGCCCCTGTTCTCTGTTTTTTAGCTGAGAATTTATTGTGCAGCCTAGCCTGGCTTTGAACTTACAAGATCCTCCTGCCTCAGCCTCTCAAGTACTAGGATTACTTATAAGCCCGCACGAACATACCTAGTTAAAGTTTTATTTATTTATTGTCAAATATTAATTATTATTTTTATTTTATGTGTATGAGTGTATTGTTTGTACATATGTAAGTGCGCCTGTGTTATGCAATGTCCATGAAGTCAGAAGAGGATGCTGAATTCTTAGAACTGGAGTTACAGACAGTTGTTAGCCACCATGTAAGTGCTGGGAATTGAACCTGGGTCCTCTGCAAGAACAACCAGTGCTTGTAACTTCTGAGCCATCTTGCCAGCCCCTCAGCTAATATACATATGAGAACCAACTTTTAAAGTTGGTTAACTGTGCTGGTGAATCTATCTATCTATCTATCTATCCCCATCTATCTATCTATCATCTATCTATCTATCTATCTATCTATCTATCTATCTATCTATCTATCATCAACTCTGCAGTGCTTTGAATGTCCTAGGCAAGTGCTATATCTCAGCCTCAGAGATAATTGTGAACATCTTTCAGTTCTACAAAGTTGTTTCTAAGACATGTTTCTTTTCAGGAGTGGAGAACTTTCTTCCTAAAACAAAACAAAACAAAACAAAACCAAAAAAAACAGATGGAGCTGGGTGTGGTGGCACATGCCTTTAATTCTAGCACTTGGGAGGCAGAGGCAGGCAGATCTCTGTGAGTTCAAGGCCAGCCTGCTCTACAGAATAAGTTCCAGGCCAGCTGGGGCTACATGGAGACCCTGTCTCAAAAAGACCAAAAAACAAACGAACCAACCAACGACTAGCAAAAAGATAACTATATTTGGCAAGTGTGGTGGTTTGAATGAGAATGTCCCCCAGAGACTACAAGTATTTGGACATCTTTGTCCCCAGCCGGTTGCATTGTTTTGAGAGGATTCCATGCTTGAGGAACCTCGTCACTGAGGGCAGGCTTAGCAAGTTCAAAAAGCCTTGCCGATCTCCAGTCGACCTCTCAGCTTCCTGTGCCTCCTTGAAGATGTGAATCTCAGCTTTTCTGCTTCTGCTCCAGGACCTCCTGGCACCATGCCTCCCATATCAGGATGGACTCTAATTCACCTCAAATAAACTCTTCCTTTTGTAAGTTCCATTGGTTACGGCAACAGAAAAGTGACTAATATGGCAAGTTTTCGTGTTCAAATATTATTTCTATCTTGTGTGTGGGGGTGGAGGAGTACAGGTTGAATATCCCTATCTCAAAATCCAACACTTTTTTGATCACTGACATAATGCCACAAGGGTAAATCTCAAACATGACCTCACATGACCTCACACGACAAGTTGTTGCCAAAATACAAATTCACTAAAACTATTGAATATAATAATTTCAAAGCTATAGTAAAATGTGTTTATGGAAAAGAAATGAATGTTGTGTTTAGACTTGGGCCCATTCCCAAAATAGCTCACTATGAATATGGAAATATGCCAAAACTTTTAAAAATGTCCTAAATCCAAAACACTCCCAATCTCAAGTATGTCAGGGAAGGGATAATCAACAGGGAAGGCTTTTCTCCTGCAGTACTTTAGAGAAAGTGCAGCCTCTTACTCAACCAGAATGGCTCTGCTTAAGCAAGTAAACATAGCTTACCATATGCCAAATTAATTCATCATCAGACTCTACATCGGCAATGACACAGACCACCAAAGAGAGAAAGGAGACAATTTTGACTTCCACTTTTACATTCCAACAAAGAATTCAAATTTGGTGCCTGTGCCTGCCACCTTTTCCACCCTGGCAGGTGGGCTGTGGCACTGCCCCAGGATCACCCTGCTGGGCCACATCCCAGTCCACCTCTCTTGCCAGGGGGCCAGGCTTTAGGAGAGGCGATTGCACACCCATGGTTGGCCACCATCATCACCCATGTGACAGGCTGGGTGCAGCGGCTAGGGAACCAGGAGGGAGGTGGTGGTGCTCAGCAAAACGTGACTCTGGTTTCAGAAAATGTCTCATCACTGCTAGTGACTGTCAGGGCCTGGCTGGAGTTCTCAGCAGCAATAGGAATCCAAGAAGTCCAACGAGTTCAGAAAATAAGCTAGAGGACGCGGTGTAAAGCTGTCACGTGAGGCTGTGAACATTCCAGTTGCCACACAGAGAACCTGGGATTGGAGGCCATGAGCTGGCTGCCTGCTTTGAGGACCTAGCTTGTGCTCTTACCCACGGTAAAATCCTGTGGGGAGTCAACCTGTTGGAGAACACCTGGCACCACAGTGGGGTGACTGTGCTGTGTGAGAACTTGGGACAGCCAAAGTGTAACCTGCAGGTACCTGGGCTGTGAATAACTGTCTTTGAAGGAAAGCCCAAGTGTTTCTGATCTCTGAGGAGGGAAGAAGCCCCTCATCAGTAATCCTAGGCAGTATATAAGAGAAACAGAGAACAAGTGTGAAAATTCCACACTCCAAGAACTGTGGCTGTATTCTGATCCAAAAACATGTACAAAGGAAAGAAAAGGAAATGGGTCCTTACTTTGGCCCATCTGTGAGTGAGAATTACAGATCACTGACATTCTAGTAAGATGTGATCTCTCTGCAACCCAGTTCAGATGAGTTGTCTAAGATGTATAGAATTTGCTCAGCATGGTGATATACATCTGTAATCCCAGCACTTGGGAGGCAGAGGCAGGTGGATCTCTGTGAGTTCGAGGCCAGCCTGGTTTACATAGCAAGTTCCAGGACAGCTGGGCTGTCTGGGAGACCCTGTCTCAAAAAGACCAAAAAAAAAAGATGTATAGAATTTTCTATTGTTAACAGAGGGCCTGAATTGGGGTAGGGGAGTGGGAAGGGTGGTAAAGTGTAGATGGAGATGGGTCTGGATATGACCAATACATTGTATGAATTCAATAAAAAAATATTTTTTTCTTTTTTTTTTGGTATTTTTGAGGCAGGGTCTCCCTTTTAGTACCAGCTGTCCTGGAACTCACTCTGTAGATCAGGCTGGCCTTGAATTCACAGAGATCCGCCTACCTCTACCTCCTGAGTGCTGGGATTAAAGGCCCATGCCACCACGACCGGCTGAAAAAAAATAAGTATTTTTTTAAGAATTCAAATTTTTCTTGCTACACTCACTTTCTCTTTTGAAAAGCCACGTGCTTCACTGCAAAGCACACCTTACACTTCTATAATCACTGTCAAATCTCCATGTTCACCGCTCAGCCAGCTTACCTGGAACCCACACTCTTTATGCCTCGGTTTCTCCTAAATTCTTCCCTACAGGTCACATTTCACCTTCATGTGTCTTGTGTCATTAAAAGTGTTCAAGGCCAGGCATGGTGGCGCATGCCTGTAATCCTAGCCCTTGGGAGGCAGAGGCAGGCAGATCTTTGTGAGTTCAAGGCCAGCCTGGTCTACAGAACGAGTTCCAGGACAGCTGGGGCTACAGGGAGACCCTGTCTTGAAAAGACAAAAAAAAAAGTGTTCAAGAACAATTTTAAGTAAAATAATATAATAAAATTATTAAATTATTAAAATTACTAAAATGAAACAAAAACTTTTACTTTTATGTGTATGAGTGTACTGCCTGCATGTATGTAAGTGCACCTGCACCATAAAATGCACACAGAAGTCAGAAGAGGGAGTTGGATCCCCTGGAACTGAAGTTATAGATGGTTGTTAGCCACCCTGTGGGTGCTGGGAATTGAATCTGGATCCCAGTGCCCTTAACCGCTGAGCCATCTCACCAGCCCCCCAAACAAACTTTAATAAGTAAAAAAACGCAGTGTTTGTGTTAATTGGGTATTTGTCATCACTTATAGGACAAGACTCAAATGTCATGTCCCCTAAAATACAGAGTTTAGTGCTATTGGCTAAACTCAAATACCATTTTGATATAATTTTTGAAACAATAGTTAATGGTATTTTTATGATTCATGACTTTTAGGAATCAAAAGGAAGAAGTGAGACACCTGGCCTACTCAGAGTCCTAAACATCTGAGTCCCATCCCATAGAAATTTAGCCGAGAGTTGGACTTCTCAAAGGCATTTCCCTTCTAACACTACACCATACCTTTTAGTTAAGTGGACCCTAAAATGCCATTGTTCCACAACAAAAATATGGATGAATTTATTATATAACCATAGGAAAACATGTCGTATCCCTGGGACAAAAGACCATTTGTGTGAATCCCTTAGGAGAAAAAGCACCATCATTAACTGATCCAAGATCCATGTCTGTGGCCACCAGGAAATTAGGTGTTTGGAGTTCGATATTTAAGTTTCCATTTAACTGAACAAGAATTTATTATCATCATGGAAACACATTAATATTCTACCAATTAATTTACCCCTTTTCCATGTGTGTGTGTGTGTATGCATGTATGTTTCCATCCATGTAGGGACACCTGTGTGTGGGTGGGTACATGTGCACATGGGTGCTCATACATAGGGGCGTATGTTCATGTGGAGGCCCAAGGCTGATGTCAGGAATCATTCTTGATCACTTACAACCCATTCATTGAGACAGAGTTTTTCAATCAAACCCAGGGCTTGCTGCTGATGGGAGTATTCTTTTCAGCCAACCTGTTCTGGGATCCCTTGCTTTCTGAAGCTGGCATGGGTTCTAGGAATTGGAACTCCAGTCCCCACACATGTGTGACAGAGGGTTTTTTTGGGGGGGGTATTTATTTATTTATTTATTTTATTATTATTTTTTTTATCCACTGAACCATTTCCCCAGCCCCTCAATTTAAATTTTGTTACAGAGTTCAGGACATGTTTCTCTTTGTCCTTCTAGAGGACTCTTCATTATGAACCATTTATTATAAAGATATCAGACATATAGGTAAAAGCCATTCTCATTGGTACCCTCTGAGATAAACCATTTTAAGAGTAAATGCTTACCACAAAACTAGCCTCCTGTATTTTTATGAAAATAAAATAATACAATAGAAATGTTCGTATTTTTTAAATATAAGAAAAGCGCTAGCCAGTCCACTTACAGTGAGTTCACAGAAATCCATACTGTCAAGGCTTTTGCTTCTATGTAGTCTGCCTTTAATTCGTCTTAGAGAGGGTTTACCTTGGCTCACACTAGAAGTAGCACCGTTAGGATTTTCAGAGGATGGCGTTACCCTGCAAGAAAAGCAGAAATGCTTACAAAGACAGCTTTACAGGTGAACACCTTTCTACTTGGGTTACTACAAAATTTTCAGACTTTTCTTTTTTTCAACCAAAAAAGCTACATTCTATAAAATATTACTTCTGAACATTTCTTAGCAGCTGGCTAGTTTAGAAATTTTCTTAAGTAGTTCAAATATTTCAGCATTAAGATTCAGGGAAAGTCAACTCTACAACCATCAAAGAATCAATTAAGAACATAGTGAAGTTTCCTAAGTAACCAGAAGGCATCTGTTTCCCTCTGGGTAGGGATTTATCGAGCACTTAGTACAGTGCCTGACACACCTAGGGCAAGTCAGCTGTCACTGAGCACACTCACGGACACCACTCTGCATGCTTTTGTTAAGCATGAAAAGAACTCTTACATATTTAAACAGGAATGTCAACACTTAATTGAGTAGATCATGGAGTTAGAAAAAGACCAAACAAACACCAAGCTTCTACAGCAAGGACACTGGGATATGTTTATACATAGAAATGCAAGACTGTCGCACACTCATTTCCCAGTCACTACTGGGGGGGAGGGAACATAAGAACAAGCTGTCTAGAGAGAAGGTGTCAGGACACCTGCAGGGGAATGGCTCACTAGACTTCAGCAGACATGAAAAACTACAGATAGCAATGGAAATGGTTTGAGTATGCATTATGAAAGTCAGTTTCCTCATTTTAGGATCATAACTCTTATTGTAATATAGTCTACATTCGCATATTTCTTAACCTTTGTGGCCTAATGTTTTATGTTTAAAATGTTTACTATAAGGGATATGTCTCACATAAGTTGGAGTGTTAGCAGAATATTTATATAAGTTTCATTTTCATTTCAGTCAACAGGGTTTCACCCCATAGCACAGCTGGCCTTGAACTCAAGCTCACCCTGCAAGCCCCTCCCCTGTGCTGCACTATAGCCATGCACCCCTCCCCATGCCCAACTCTTTTAGCAAAATCAGTTTGCTTTCTAATTAGTAAGACAGAAAATATCATAAAGTAGACTAAGTGTGTCTGTGATTTAAAATGGAAATACTTCACAACTATAGTTATCATATTTGAAAAGTACAGAAATATATGAAATGAAAAGTGTGCCTGGTGTGGTGGTATATGCCTTTAATCCCAGGACTCAGGAGGCAGATGCAGGCATAGCTTGGTGAGTTCAAGGCCAGTCTGATCTACGTAGTGAATTCCAGGCCGGCTGGGACTACAGGGATGCCTTGTCTCAAAAAGACCCCCCCCCAAATAAAACAAATAAAGTGTAAACTGCCCTGTTCCCTTATCTCAAACCTCCATCCCTTCTCCAAATTTACCACGGTCACCAATATTTTGTAAATCTCCCAGAGACATGTTTATATTGATTGATATATGTGCTATTTCTTTTTGGAATTTATTAGTAACATGATCAAATTGTTCATATTTTTTCACACATATTTTTACTTAATAGATATTGAAAATTTTCTAGTAAGCCATACAAAAATATTTCACTCTTTAAAATGGCTAAATAGTACATAATATAGACATAACATTATTTATTCAACCATTCCCCTGATAATGGACAATTAGTTTTCAAATGTTTGCTGTAAAAGCACAAATCAAGGAACATCTGTGACAACATTTACGAACATATTTAGTAATGTTTACTAAAGAGAAAGTCCTAGGGGTGGGAAGGCCAGGCAGTGGTGGGAGTTTCCTAAAGGAGAACAGCCTTCTAGAAGGCCTTACCGATTTATGCTTCCATCAGTGCTGTAGGAGAGCTCCCACTGAGAGAATCTTGAAGTAGCCAGGGAACTCTATCATCTCTTATTACAGTTCAGCTTTTCTGTGTTGCTTGTGTTTTTGTTTGGCTGAACTAATTTCTGCAAAAAAGACTACTGTAAAATTTCCCACCACACCTATGGGTTTGTCAATTGATCTTTATATATTTATTCGTTTTTGCTTTATACATTTCAAATACTTTTCATTGCCCCAATGTTTGTGACTCTGATCTTCTTAGGTATTTAGTCTACATAAAGTCTCTAAGCCAATGACATAAAGCCTCTAAGCCAATTACAGCTTTTGGCTTAATTTTTTTGTCAAGACAACTTTCCCCATCTGTATTTTAATATTTTGCTAGTTTATCTTTTTGCATGCCTATATTTTCAATCTTCCCAACTTTCCTTTCTTTTACTTAAGTTGTATCTCTAACTCTTGGCATGCAGCTAGACTGTTTTTTTTTTAATTTTTTTAAATTTTATTTATTTTTTATGTGTATGAATGTACTGTCTGCATGTAGGTTTGTGCACCCGTGTCGTGCAATGCCGTGGAGATCAGAAGAGCGTGTCAGATTCCCCTGGAACTGGAGTTAAAGATGGTTCTCAGCTGCCATGTGGGTACTGGGGCTTGAACCCGGGTCTTCTGCAAGACCAGTTGGCATTCTCAACTGCTAGGCTATCTCTCCAGCCCCTGTTTTATTTTTTTACTCAACCTGAGTACATATCTTCTGAGATGATTTTAATGAACTTGAATTTATTATGTATACTGATATATTAAGATGTATCCCTGCCATCTTGTCTTATGCTTCTCATGTGTGGTGGTTTGAATGAGAATGGCCCCCATAGGCTTCAAGTATTCAGACATTTTGTCCCCAGTTGGTGGTGCTGTTTTGGGGGGGTCTTAGAAGGTGTGGCCATGCTGGAGGAAGTACGTCATTGGGGGCGGGCTTAGAGAGTTCAAAAAGCCTTGCCAGTTTCCAGTTGTTCACTTTCTGTTTCCTGTGCTTACTGGAAGATGGGAACCTGCCTTTCTGCTCCAGCTTTTGCCACCATGCCTCCCACCACAATGGACTCTAATTCCCTGGAACCATCAATTATAAGCTCAAATAAACTCTTCCTCTTTTAAGTTCCCTTGGTCATAGTAGTTTTATCACAGCAACAGAAAAGTGATTAATACATCATGTAAATGCTTTGTTAATCAGTTTTCTGTTTTATTAGCACGATTGGATGTTCTTTGTCCCCAATGCCTTGGAACTTCATTCCCTGTCCAAGTAGTAGAAGTTAAAGTCATATCAGGGCAACTCTGACTCTAGCTAACTATCTATAAACACACAACCATTAACATATATGCATATATATGCACACATTTACAAGAACATATATGTAGATACAAACTCACTTGGTATCTGTGGACACTTGACTCCAGAATCCCTCCAAACATCAAAATGTGCAGACATTCAACTCCCTTATAGAAAATGATGAAATGTTTGCATATAACTTATACACATCTTCCCATATATTTCAAATCATTTCTTGATTATTTTAAATACCTGATACAATGCAAATGTCACACAAGGAACTGTAATGCTGTGTTCTTTAGGGAATAATTACAAAGAAATAAGCCTGTGAGTGTTTAGTATGAGAATAATTTTTCCAGATACTTATATCCACAGTTGATAGAATCCATGAATACGGAACACAGCTACCAGCACCAGGATCATCAGTGTCCCCACCTCCTTCCTCTTAAGCAATAAAGACATCGTGGGTCTTCACTTCTTTTCCAGCACTGTCACATTCTGTTTAAGAAGCTGGCCAGTTTCCTAACTGCTAGTTCCTTCTTTTGCTCTCTTTAGGTCACTCCTCCAACCTGTTGATTAGTGTTTGTTTTATCAATCTAGTCACTCTCTTTTCTACTGATGAATGAATTTTAAACTTCTAAAATGTCTATTCATTTTTATAATGCTAGTTAGCATTTCCCTCCAAATAACCAGGTCCATCCAATGTTTCCTCTCTTCTCAGGGGTTTGTTCCTATGTTGTTCACTTGGTCATTCTGGGGGCCCTGGCTTCTCCAGTGGTGAGTCTTAATGTTTACTTGTATTTGTCCTGAGCAACATTGTGTGCGACAGTGCTCACTGTGCCTGCTCTGTGACTGACAAGAGACCAGCAATGTGATGCTGGGAGGTCTTTTAGAAAACTTTTTTGGGTCAAGGGAGTTAACTGCTACCTCAGAAACAGTCCCCTCTCTTTGGCCCAGCAACCACACAGACTGCTTTAGGAAGAAAGCAACACCTTTGTCAACTACGGCCACAAGCTGGGTGAAGAGTCAGTGAACCCTAGACATCATATCTAAATAACTCCCAACAACCAGATCTCCTGCTCCTGCATCCCTTGATTCTCCTTCAAGTCACACATCCCACTCTGCAGCAGTCTTCTGCATGTGCCCTGGACAGCAGTTCTGCAAGCCTTTCCGCTTGGTACATCCACTAAGCAAATTTCAGAATTCCTTAGATACGCTGGTCTGTGGAAGGTATTCTTTACTGCTTACCTAGACTGTCATTAATTTGGTTGAAGTTTTTGATTCACTGAATTTCCAGTAAGTCCTCCTTCCAGTTTAGTTCCCAAAATACAAATTCAATGAGGGCACATTCTTGGTTCTCAATGTAAAAAGAAGCACGCTGCACAGCTCTGTTATCTTCTCTACAGGCAAAGTCTTCCCCATGAACAATGAAGAACTTTGCTCTGAGGGAAACACTTCAGGACACTGGAATGGGAAAGGGTGGGTGTTTTTTTAAATACCTCAAAAGCACAGGAAAAAAATAAGCAAATACTATTACATCAAACCCAACAGCTTCTGTACAAGAAAGGAAATAATCAACAGAGGAAACAGACAACCTACAAAGGGGAAAAGAAGTTAATATCCAGAATACCTGAGGAACTCAAAAAATCTCAATAGCAAAAAAGAAAATGGTCCAATAAAAAATGGACAGCTGGGGGCTGGAGAGATGGCCTAGGGGTTAAGAGTGCTGACTGCTCTTGCGGAGGACCCGGGTTCGATCCCCAGCACCCACATGGCGGCTGAGAACCATCTTTAACTCCAGCTCCAGGGGAATCCAACACCCTCTTCTGACCTCCGGGGCATTGCACGACACGGGTGCACAGACCTACATGCAGACAGTACATTCATACACATAAAAAAAAATGGAGAGCTGGGTGAGATGGTATGCACCTACAGTAATAGTAAATGGGAAGGCTGTACAGCCACAAACCAGAGAGGATGAAGGTCAACCACCTCAGGACATCACATATACTAATTTCCAAGAGTCCTGTTCCTCCACTCCTAATCCCGAAATGATCCATCAAGCCATACACCTCACCTCCCAGAAGCGCTTGGAAGACAATGGACAGCCCACCTCAACACAAACAAAACAAAATGGGTAAGAGACTTGAATAGACATTTCTTGAAAATACTAACAACCAACAGCTACATGCAAAAATGATCAGTATAATTAATCATCAGAGAAATGCAAATCTCAACCACAATGAGATATATCCTACCTCAGTAAGATGTCTGTTATAAATAAGAATAAAAGATAACAGACGAGGGGCTGGAGAGGTGACTCAGTGGTTAAGAGTACTGGCTGCTCTTGCAGAGGACCCGGGTTCGATTTCCAGAACCCACATGGTGGCTAAGAACCATCCTTAACTTCAATTCCAGGGGAATCCAACACCCTCTTCTGACCTCCGAGGCATTGCACGACATGGGTGCATTCACATACATGCAGGCAATATACTTATACGTGTAAAATAAAATATATTTTTAAAAGATAACAGATTTGTTGGGCCTAGTGGAGCATGCCTTTAATCCCAGCACTCAGGAGGCAGAGGCAGGCGGATCTCTGTGAGTTCAAGGCTAACCTGGTCTACATAGCAAGCTCCAGGCCAGCTGGAACTAAAGGGAGACCCTGTCTCAAAAATACCAAAAAAAACAAAAACCAAAACAAAACCAGATAACAGATTCTAGTAAGTATGCAGAAGGAAGAACCCTTGAGACTGGATAGAACTGTAAATAAGTGCACCCATTCTGGGAAATAATATGGAAGATCTTTAAAAAATTAAAAATAGGGGGCTGGAGAGATGGCCTAGCAGTTAAGAGCGCCGACCGCTCTTACAGAGGACCCGGGTTCGATCCCCAGCACCCACATTGCAGCCGAGAACCGTCTGAAACTCCAATTCCAGGAGAACTCCAGTTCCAGGGGAATCCGAGACCCTCTTCTGACCTCCGC
>VZQC01010467.1:5159662-5226706 GCA_009823505.1 Rhizomys pruinosus | reverse complement strand
ACTCCACGGCATTGCCACGACACTGGGTGCACAAAAACATATAATAAGCATCATCACACACATACAAAAAAAATAAAATTAAAAAAAAAATAAATAGGACTTCTCATGATTCAGTAATCTCACTCCTCAGTATATATGTGCAGGAAAATAAATCATGTTGAAGAGAACTTCACTGCAGGACTATTTACAACAGCCAAGAAACAGAAACAATCTAGGTTCCATCAACTACAGCACAGATAAAGATTTATATATATATTAAAATATAGATATATATAATATATATATACATGTATAGTGCACATACAATGGAATATTTAGCCATAAGAAACTGCATCTGGTTATTTGCAACAACATGAACAGAACTTAAGATTATTAAATTAAATAAGCCAGACACAGAAAGACATGTCCTTTCAGACTCTGTAATTACTGTATATGGGTGGAAAATATGTATCCATATTTTAGAGTAATATAAAATTAATGATACCAAAAAGAAAAAAAAAAAAATTGGCCGGGCGTGGTGGCATTCTCCTTTAATCCTAGCACTCAGGAGGCAGAGGCAGGCAGATCTTTGTGAGTTCAAGGCCAGCCTGGTCTACAGAGTGAGTTCCAGGACAGCTGGGGCTACAGGGAAACCCTGTCTCGAAAATACCAAAAAAGAAAAAAATAATAATAAAATTAATGGAGGAAAATGTGAATTCCTAAACATAAAAAAAAAAGACTGAGAGAAAGATGCAAGACAGTTATGGCAGAATGCATGATTTGGGGTGGGGTGGGGGGAAGGGAAAGGTGAATATGGGAAAAAATTTAAAAAGAGACTGAGAAAAAGATGAAAAACATGTTAGGCAGAATCCATGAGCTCTGGTGGGGGGGGGGTGGAGGAAGGGGGAATGGGACTAGCCTTGATTGGAAATTTTATTTATTTATTTATTTTTGATTGGAAATGAAATGCACAAAGCTTCAATAAAAATTGGCCTTGAAAAAAAAAAGGCCTAAGGCTTAGTACTGACTTCTCTTTCCTTGGTGAGGAATAAGAAAAGAATGAGCACTAATCCAGATAATAACAGTAAATGGTCTAGGGTAAGGGTAAGTGGGCAGTGCAGATACAGAAATACTTCTTTTCTTTGAGAATCAGTGTGGGTTCTAGGAAATGGTGTGCACATGTGCCATTTCCTGTTGGATACTCTCAAGATAGATCTACAGCTCAAATGAGACGAGCTGAACTTAAGTACAAAGAGCTGACCAACCCCAGATCCATCTAACATGGACTACAAGGATTGCCTGCCTGCCTGTCTGTCCGTCTGTCCGTCCGTCCGTCCATCCATCCATCATATGTCTATTATCTATTGTCTGTCTATCATCTATCTATTTACCTACTTTTATTCCGAGGTACCCTGTCCTCCAATCCTGGTATTACAGAGCTCAACTCCAGAAATACTTAGAGGAAGGGTCTTTACTGATAGGAAAACAAGCTTAGGAACTGAAGTGTAACCCTCTTGTATATTGAGTTAAGGAGAAATCAACATTTAACTTACAAGGAAGTTGTTCTTACCAAATTCTTACTAGCATTTTATCATTTGTAAAAGGCAGTGGGGGGGGTTCTGCCTGTCTCCACCCTTTCCTAACTTTCTCATGGAACCAGGTTTTACTCCTGGATATGGCCAATGTACCCCTAAGGCAGAATCCCAGGGCCCTTCCATACAACTTTCTGCTTTCTCTGCCTGCTTCCCAGCTCTTGGAGTCAGGCTCCATTGTCCCTATCACCTGACACTATTAGGCCACTCCTGCTTCATGCTGCAGGCTCCTCTATCTTGGAGGGGAGGAAGCATCCCTTCCTGGGCTTGAAGAGTAACACAGACTGCTTCAGCACAGCTTCTTAGAGAGGCCCTCATTTGGGTGATACTTGGCACCTGCCCAGACATTATTACCAACCCGTTAAATTGTTTACCATTTAGTTCTGGTTCCTTATGTATGAGTTCCCCTAGCTGAAGCCATCTGGGGAAAAGTAACCACCACAGAGTCCTATCAATCATGTCACCCCTAAAGTTGCAACCCCTGGCTCACTGTTGGCTGCCATCCAAATCCAGATTGCTCAACTTGCGACATGGAACAGTGAAGTTCAAGTTCCTGAGAACTCTTAAAATTTTATCCTTCCAAAATACACGGCAATGCAACACAACCCCTTGGCACGGTACACTTCCCTCCCAGACCATTCCCAGATGTGCCAGGCCTTAGCAATCATCTCTACATGTGCAAATCAGGAACTGTGTTCATGGCCATTTCTGACCACAGCCCACATAGGACAAACAACTCCCAAGCTTCTTTACCTTACCCATTTCCAATTTCTAGGGTAAAAGACTCAATAATGACAAAGAACTGGGCCAAAATAAACAAACAAGGTGGAAAAAACGAAGCCCTTACATAAGGGTGAAATTCTCCACGAAGCTAGTAGGAGAGATCTGCCTCCTGCAAGATGTCATCAGACTTCCACACGAGGGTGTGTTGCGTGTGTCCACGGGAGTCAGGTTTGTGTCCTCGAATGCTCTTCTATGCAGGCTCATCCACTTCAATTGTCCTTTTAACCTCAACAGCCAGTATAAAACCTGGTATCTGAGCAAGGCACTTGTAAAAGTGGAAAAATCTAGCACCTACCTCACAGAATGAATGAATGTAAATGAAATGATGGATCCTTCAAAAGCTCCTCCATAGGGTCTGCCAGAAGCAACTCAGTGGACAGCAACCCTCGCCCCTCAGTCTGATTGCTGGGAGACCACTTGAGTGAGAACTGATACTGCAGGACTCTCAATAATCATCTAATCAAACTGCTGCCAAAATATTCTTAGAAGTACAAAGAAAAGGCACCTTCCCTCACTAAGAGCACTCCTAAAAGCACTCAGTGCAAAAATAAAGATTGCTCATAGTAAAATTAAGATTTTTCACATTTCACATAAAAAACAGACCAGAGTTGGGGTTGGAGAGATGGCTCAGCAGTTGAGAGCACTGGCTGCTCTTGCAGAGAACCTGGTTTTGGTTCCCAGCATTCACATAGAGGCTAACAACTGTCCTGTCCAGTTCCATGGGAATTCAACACCTTCTTGGACATTGCCTGACACAGATGCAGGCAATCCACTCATACACATAAAACAAAAATGACAAATAAATTATTTTTTAAACAGATCAGAGTAATTATTATCTGGGCTTTCTGAAGAATGAGGTAAATTTCACCTTACTTAGAAAAAAGAGTGTCTGCAAATGTAATTAAGTCCAAGTTCTTGAGCTCACCCTGGATTATACACTCCAATGATGAGTGTCTGTAAAGAGACAGAAGAGCCGGGCGTGGTGGTGCACGCCTTTAATCCTAGCACTTGGGAGGCAGAGGCAGGCAGATCTTTGTGAGTTCGAGACCTCTCTGGTCTACAGAGGGAATTCCAGAACAGCTGGGGCTACAGGGAGACCCTGTCTCAAAAAGACCAAAACANAACTTGCATGCAGACAGTACATTCACACACATACAGAAAAAAAAAAAAAAAAAGAGACAGAAGAGATGAGAGTCAGAGAGACTGAAGTAGTACAGTCACTGAGAATGCCTGGACAACCAGAAACAGGAAAGATGAGAGAGGACACTCCAGAGCCTTCCAGGAGCATGCACACCTGGATTTGAACTGCTGACTTCCAGGACTGTGGAAGAATCCATTTCCATTGTTTTAAGCTGCCAAGCCCCCAGTCATCTGTTCTGGAAGTCCTGGGAAACACGATGCAGAAATCACGTGTGGCCTCCAAAGAAAGGCAGCTGGCTGCACCTGTCCAGGGCAGAAGTAAGACCAACAGGCCTCGCCAGTTCCTCAGCAGTGGAGCTAATCAATGTTTAGTCTCTGTGAGACTAACACCAGAGGAGAACCACTCAAAGGAGGGAAGATTTCTACGGCTCACTGTCTCTAAGGTTTCAGTCCAGACTGCTTGCTTACAGGCTTGTGCTGAGGAGGAGATCATCACGAGGGAACCAAACCTGCTCACCACACTTCAGAGAGGAAGGGAAAAGAGCCAGAGAGACCGAGGACAAGATAAAGCCCTCAAGGACGCTTCCCCCGTCCAGTGACATCCTCCAACTATAACCCCTTCTGGGGGTTATACAGTAGATGAATCCATTGATTAGGTCAGAGCTCTTATGATCTAATCACCTGTCAACAATTAGCTGGGCTGACAAAGCCTTAAACACCTGAGCTTTTGCGGGACACTTCATAGTCAAACCCTAACAACAGCAATGCTTCAGAACTGAATACAACAAGCATTCCTACTTCCTGTTTCTAGAAGACAAGTGTGTGTGTGCGTGTGTGGGCAAACTGAGAAGATAGTTCCTACAAGTTCCACCAATATGGGTCTGCCTGTCTTGTTTCCACTTTAATTGCTGCACAGATATGATGTTCCTTCAAAGATTTGCAAAGCCAATAAGAAAAACAGAAAACACTGTACAAAGGAAAGCTGATGGATGCAAACACCCAAACTAAACAGAAGTGTGGGAACAAAGCATGAGATCATTCCACTGTGTCCTTCACACTGCCATCGGCTTTGCAGGTGTGCACTTTTCACACAGGGTACAAGAATTCAAAGAGAGACACTCATGGACAGAAAGCATACAGATTTTCATAACCTTCATACAGATCTTTGCATACATCAATTTTTATAGTACAAATTCACATTTTATAAGTAGACACACTGGTGCATTTTAAGGTTTAATATATGTTGCTGATGTCTCCTATTAGTTCCCACTCTGGAGTTGGGACCTGTGTTCTAATGCAACAGTGTAAACACTACCTTCTGTTCCAAATTCTCCATATACAATTGCTACAGGACACAGCAAAAATGAAACCTTATCTAGAAAATAGAATTCCAGCGGAAGCAATGGATATACAAATAAGCAGCACAATATTTTCTAACTTAAGAGACAGAGGGGCATGGGGAACATGGTGAGATGCCTCACTGGGTAAAGACATCTGATGCCTAGTCAGGCCACCTAAGTTTGGCCCCTGAGGACCACATGCCCCCAAGGACCACATAATGGAAGGACCACTCCTTAAGGCTATCCTCTAATCTCCACACATGAGCCCACACCCACCCTTCCAGCCCCCTTCACACACAAAATAAATGTGAAAAAAGAATTATACATCTAGGTTGAGGAGTTCCACCCACATCAGAGCTTTTACAGAATTTACTTTTATTTTGACACTGTAGAAACTAGATTAACCTTTGAAAATTAGTACTGGGTGGAAACTCTGAAACACCTAAGATTTTGGAAAAGTTTTCATAAAATCCACCAGCTTTCCTGCAGGCTGTATCTTAGTAAGTTGGGTTTTATCCCCGGCCCTAATTCATTAGCGCAGCGGTTAAAGGCTGAGGATAAGAACCCCGCAAAAAACAAAACAAAAAACAAACAAAAAAACAAAACAAAACAAAAAAAAACACGAGTTGCTAGAATACAGAAATGACCTGGATTTGATTGCCTTGGGTCCTTCCCCATAGACCCTGTGTTTGGGGAATGCCTCTTCAGAAGCAGCACTCCAAATGATGGAAGAGCATAAACTCACTTCTTACCTCTGTCATCATGTACTAACATACTCGTGTCCAGGCAATTCTCAAATATCATCCACATATCAAGCATCAAGAGAATGATTTCCTTCCCCCTCTAGCAGCCTTGCATTAAGAGTTCCTTCACTGGGCTGGAGTGTGGCTACATGGTAACATGCTTGCCTAGCATGTGGGAAAGCTCTGGATTTGATCCCCAGCACTCTCAAAAAAGAATTCATTTATTCATTTACTCGACTAATATTTATTAAGAAGACATTTGGGGGCTGGAGAGATGGCCTTAGCGGTTAAGAGCGCCGACTGCTCTTACAGAGGACCCGGGTTCAATCCCCAGCACCTACATGGCGGCCGAGAACCGTCCGAAACTCCAGTTCCAGGGGAATCCGACACCCTCTTCTGACCTCCGCGGCATTGCACGACACGGGTGCACAAACCTGCATGCAGACAGTACATTCATACACATACAGAAATAAATAAAATTAAAAAAAAGAAGACATTTGGGGCCAGA
Organism: Rhizomys pruinosus; assembly: GCA_009823505.1. Lineage (NCBI taxonomy): Eukaryota > Metazoa > Chordata > Mammalia > Rodentia > Spalacidae > Rhizomys > Rhizomys pruinosus. Next base: position 5,220,621 of record VZQC01010467.1, on the reverse strand, counting down.
TAGCATTTGTAGGACATTTAGCAATGTATTAGAGAAAAGCTTCATTTGTGCAATTTATATTCTACTAGAGAGAATCTATATGAAAAACGAGTAAAATATATAGTTATATGAGATAAATGCAGTGGCTCACTACACCCAGGTGACCTATTTTTTTTTTTACAATTATTTATTTATTTGTGTGCATGTGCCTGTGTGTGCACAAGCACACACACCACAACACAGGTGTGGAAATCAGAGAGCAGCTTTACAGGACTGGTTCTCTCCCTCCATGATGTGATGATATTGATGTGGGGCCCAGGAGGCCAAACTCAGGTCCTAAGGCTCAGAAGTACTTTTACCTTCCAGCTTTCCTTAACAAAACAAAACAAAACAAAACAAAACCCTCCTGATCTTCTTGCCTCAGCCTCCCAAGCATTCCCCACCATGCTGAGCCTAAGAATGACCTCTTTTTTTCTACAGTCTTCCACAGACTTTTTTCATGTTCTCTTTCAGTACTTGGGATTAAACAAAGGGTACTGCAGGTGCCGGGCAAGCACCTTACTGCTAAGCCATGCCCCTGTCTAAGTACCTCTTAATTTAACTGCTGCCAACTTTGTCTGGTCTTCTGTGTGTTGTCTCTTAATGGTCATTAAATGTAAATGCCTCTTTTCAGAATAAATTTCTTTTTTGTTTTAACATGGTAGGTGTTGAGGGGGCGGGATCCTAACATTTACTAAGCATGTGCTGTTCATCTGGGCACTGTAGCAGGAATAAGCTGTATTTGTTATCAGAGTTGATCTTCATATAACACCACAGATAGATAAGATTCTCAGTTTACTGAGGAAGAAACAAATACTCTAGGAACTTGTTTAAGGTCACACAGTACATGGCATGGCTGAAATTTGATCTCTGGGACCCGCAATTACTGTCTTTCCTTCACTATCAACCACTACTGGGTTTCTTTTTTTCAAGGCTTATTTCCTTGGCTGATCAACCTTCATATACCTTGCATCATTCATGGTTTGATGTTTTATTCAGCAGAAATTACATCCCCACCATCTAAAAGCAGCCTCACTTCAGATTTCTCTACAACTTCAGTTGTAAATTAACCTATATTCAGTAGAATTGGATAACTGAATGAAATATTTATGTCCTAAACTTACCACTAATTTTAAAACTAAAATGAACACTGACACTCACAATTACTGGCCTCTCCCCTGGCCCCTTTCCTTTACTTGTTTCTTTTGTGACAGAATCTTAAGCCTACATAGTGGAATGCCTAGGTGGCCTCTGGGATTCCATACGCCAGGCATACTTACATGCTAATAAAACACAGCATGCAGCCTAGGGGATTGCCGACTGTATAAACCAGACCTAGATAATTCCCAGACATTTTCAATTAAGGGTGTTCTTTTTCTGCTACCCCAATGACAGTTTCCAGGTGGGAGGAAGAGGAAAGCGTGCGCATAAAATAACAGTCCTCGACAATGCGATGGTAACCACACAACTTACTCCCCTTAGCGTGGGAACAGCTCATCTTTTACTATGCACCCAACAGCAGGTGCATTTTGAGAAATAACAGATGCACAGACAAATGATGTGTTATAGGTCAAGGTCCGGGTGCAATTCAGAGCCAGGACTCGCCGGCGCGGATCTTCTGGAGAGCAGGCGCGAGGCCGGGTTTCAGTGCGGGGACCGGTGGTCCCGGCCGCTCCCTAGCAGCGCGCTCTCGGATCCGCCTGCAGGAGCGCGGCGCGCGGCCCGGGCGGGCGCTCGGCGATGGCTGCTCGGCCGCTCTCCGCGCCCCACGGGGCCCTCTGCCGCCAAACCCCCACCCCCTGGGGTCCCGGCCTGTCCCCGCGCCCCGTCCCCGCGCCCTCACCACAGCTTCCTCTTGAGCGGCAGGAGGCTGCCGCGGTTGGACGGGGTGACGCCGATGGCCATCTGCAGCACCGTCAGGTATTTCTGGTACTTCATCTTGTCCCCGCTCCGCTCGCGGCCAGGGCCCCGCCGCCGCCGCCGCCGCCGCAGACACAGCCCCTCCAGGCGCCGCATAGATCAGCTCTGGGCCATCGGCCGTCCGCCCGCCGCGCGCCGGGGTCCCGCTCCCGCTGCCGTGCGTGGCCAGGTCCCGCCGCCGTGCGCGGCCGCCGCTCCCGCCGCCGTGCGCGCCCGCCGCTCCCCCGCCGCCAGCTCCCAGCCGCACCGCGCTAATCGGCACCGCGCTGCGCACCGGCGGGGCGCGGCTTGGGGCGGCGCTAAGTGAACCTCACAACCGCGCAGGCCTGCGCCCCACGTGCCTCAGTTTCCCCAGGGGCTGCCCGCTTATTTTCAGTCCATTGTAGCCCAAAGGAATCTCAGAGTGGAAAATAATTATATACGATTACCACTTAATGGTTTGTAACCATAATTTGTTTTCAAGTCTAATGTGACTGATGATTTATATATCTAAAGCAAATGTTGCATATATATTACACATACATAGTCTGCAGTCCTCACGTGCTTCGTAGTTCTGGATAGTAGAAATGACAGAATCGAGCCGGGCATGGTGGCGCATGCCTTTAATCCTAGCACTTGGGAGGCAGAGGCAGGTGGATCTTTGTGAGTTCAAGGCCAGCATGGTCTACAGAGTGAGTTCCAGACCCCTTTGACTGACCCGCGGGATGAGTCACATGGCTCCCAACGTGGGGCTTGAGGCACGGAGGACCCCATGAAGGGGACGCAGCAAAAGGCTGTCGTGAGAGGATTCTTTAGTTTCATTTTGCATCTCGGGAGCCTGCCACTGCATAAACTGAGGTAAGTGCTGCACTAAGATGGGACAAGAATTAAGTCAGCATCAGATGTATGCTGAACAATTAAAACAGATCCTCAAGGCGCGAGGAGTAAAGGTTAAGATCCAGCATCTCTTTAATTTTTTTGACTTTGTTAAGGAAGTCTGCCCTTGGTTTCCTCAGGAAGGAACTATAGATGTTAAAAAATGGAAGCAAGTGGAAGACACTTTTCAAGACTATTATCAAACCTTTGGACCTAGTAAGATCCCTGTAACCACCTTTTCTTACTGGAAATTAATTAATGATGTCTNGAGGGGAGGGGAGGGGAGGGGAGGGGAGAGACGGAATCGGGCCGGGCCCAACTACCTCAATAGCCACTGTGGAAAAGTTAAGGTGGCTGACCTTTAAACTTACTGTGCAACGGATGTATAGGGAAAAGAAAAAGTTAAGGTGGCTGACCTTTAAACTTACTGTGCAACGGATGTATAGGGAAAAGAAAAAGAAAAAAAGATAGAAAAAGGAATGAGGGGGAGGGGTTGCGGTAGCTTAGCTTGCTGCACAAGCCTGAGGTCCTTCGTTTGATTCCCATACACATGTAAAAAATGGGACTTGCCAGCCAGCCTACATGCATCAGTGAGCTCCAGGTTCCACACCCAGCCTCCACCTCTGGACACCACACGGCGTTCCTGACATAAGCACATACAAAAGACAAAGCAGCAAGAGGACTTGCGTCCACTTGCCTCCTGGTACATAGCATCTTTCGAGAATTCAGGCTTGGATAATGCTCACCACCTTATCACATGGGCTGCTAATGTGCCCTAATTCAGGGAGGTCCTTTAATGTAATTTTGATTTTTGTCCATTGGGTTTCCCCTAGTAAGTACTTACTCTTTTTTTGTCACAACCACTTTTTTCTTTGTATCTGTTTTTGTCTGTTGTTTGAGACAAGCTTTCACTCTGTAACCTAGGTTGGGCTTGAACTCATGTCAGTCCTCCTGCCTCAGCTTCCCAAGTGCTGGGAGTACCAGTGCAAGCCACCATCCAGGACAACATGCCACCCATGTCATTTCTCATTGGGGGGATTCTGCTGACTTCCTCTCTGTACTCTCTGGAAAGTCAATATTCCCATACTTGCCCATTTCTTCTATTCTACATTTGTATCACAGTCAGATTTCACCTTAATTCCGTTCTCATAGGGTTTTCATATGTTTTATATGGCCTGTGTGCCCTACTCCCCACCCCTGTAACCACAGCGCAGCACTGGGAGGTAGAGGTGGGGACAGGAGATCGCTGGGGCTTGCTAGCCACCAGCCTAGCTGAAAGATAGAGCTCCACTGTTCACTGAGAGACCCTGTCTCAAGGGAATAAGGTAACAAGCAATAGACCTTTGATACCCTCCTCATAGGCATGGGCTGCACACAAATGTACACAAAACACACACACACACACACACACACTGCACACATACACAGCAAGCAGCTGTGGTTGCTGGACAATAGAGATTTGTGGACTGAGCACAGCAGCAGAGTCTGTTTTACATGCATTTGCTTAGACACCATATCATGGTAACTGAAATCTGAACAATACTGTGAGACTGATGCTGCTTAATTAAAATGTACTCACTGATATTAGGCATATCTGAACCCATACAGAAAAACTGCCTATTTATAAATGTATATATAATGCATGTATGAAGAGTACCACCAACAAGTAGCCTATCCACCCCCTGGATGAAATACCAAGTGTTAATCCTCTCACCCCATAATGCGCCCTTCTGGTACCACTAAACAATTCACTTTCAAATTAATTAACATGTGAAATTAAGAACACATCAATCTCCCTGTGGTTTGAGCTCCAAAATTATTTCACAATCACTTAGGTAGGAAAGCAGTTCTAAATCCATTTTACTTTCATTTATCTAGAAAATTCAGGTCTCACAGATCATGAGGATTTGTTAGCTCTCTGGCACTTCAGTTGTACACACATGGGAGAAAGTATCTTGGAGCTACACTGAGGATTGAACCCAGGCTACTGTATGCCGTGCAAATGTTCTATCAATGAGCTACATCCCCTCCCCCCAGTTTTTGTCTTTTGGGGACAGGGTCTGCCTGTAACCCCAGTTGGCCTGGAACTCAATATGTAGACCAGGCTGGCCTTGAACTCACAGAGATCTGCCTGCCTCTGCCTCCCAAGTGCTGGGATTAAAGGTGTGTGTACCACCAGGCCTGGCTTATGTTTCCATTCGTTACAAAAAATGTGATATAGAATCTTACTAAATTGTGCTACAAGTCTACTGCCTCAGCTTCTTGAGCACTGGGATTGTAGGTGAGCACCACCATGCCCAACACAATATTCTCAAGAAACGCCAAATCTCGCCCTTACATATTCACCATTTCTTAGGTGAGTTTTACCTTTTGAATGGCTTTGTCATGTAGCTTATGTGATGTCTAATGAAACACTACACTGAACTTACTTTACAAAAGGCAGGAGGACCTATTCGGAAAGATAGAAGCAAACATGAATGAAGCTCTTTCAGAGTAGAAAAATCTGCATCTTCGTAATGGCAGAACATTGCAAAAATGGCCAAACTCAACTTTTCAGAACTCCAGAAGTTAGAGAGGTTTGCAGCACTCCAAGGAGGGATTGATCAAGAAAAACTACTGAATCTTGATGAGAGCAGTGGGCTTTATGGCATGTAGACATGTCCATCCTCCATCCTCCATACCCCAGCTGTTGCCAAGAGACACACTTGACAGACACAAATGAGTTTACGGAGAAAGGCTGGAAAGAAACTTTCTGCGCAAGCATCGGCAAGGAGCCGGAATGGAGGTCCCGATAGCAGACAAAATGGGCTTTCAGGAAAGAAGTTGTTACTAGACAGAAATGAGGATGCCATATAGACAGAAACGAGGAGTAACGTAAATGTCAATCTACCAAGAAAACAATTAGGAACAAAGTACACAAGACCGAGCTCCAAATATATAAAAAAGCAGCCCCCCCTTCACAGTTTGTCACTTGGTAGAATGACCCATCTTTGTTCCTGAAGGACCTGGACCACTGGTAGCCCTTCTAGAGCTGGAATCTGTGGGGGTCCCTAGACCATGTCAGGTATCTGGCTTCTTCTACTCAAAGTAGTAATTTTCCATTGGGCCCCCTCTCAAGGTCAGTCAGTCAGCTGTAAGGAAGTCAGTTTAACTTTAACCATGAAATGTTCTGTAAACAGGATGTTCCTTGAACCCTAGTGTTGACTAATCCCAATGATCTGTATCAGCATGTTTGTTCCTTTACGCAACATTGTTGCAAACACTTCCTCTTACGCCTACCCTTTATATTCTGTGTATGAACCTGCAGTAAATGAGACTTGATCAGAACCTGTCTTATCTCCATTCCTTGCATCTCTTGTCCCTTCCCCTCACTCCTTCTCTTCCAGACCCCTTTGACTGACCCGCGGGATGAGTCACATGGCTCCCAACGTGGGGCTTGAGGCACGGAGGACCCCATGAAGGGGACGCAGCAAAAGGCTGTCGTGAGAGGATTCTTTAGTTTCATTTTGCATCTCGGGAGCCTGCCACTGCATAAACTGAGGTAAGTGCTGCGCTAAGATGGGACAAGAATTAAGTCAGCATCAGATGTATGCTGAACAATTAAAACAGATCCTCAAGGCTCGAGGAGTAAAGGTTAAGATCCAGCATCTCTTTAATTTTTTTGACTTTGTTAAGGAAGTCTGCCCTTGGTTTCCTCAGGAAGGAACTATAGATGTTAAAATATGGAAGCAAGTGGAAGACACTTTTCAAGACTATTATCAAACCTTTGGACCTAGTAAGATCCCTGTAACCACCTTTTCTTACTGGAACTTAATTAATGATGTCTTGGGTTCCCATTCCACTACAGTTGATCATTTGTATCATGATGAAACATTAGAGTCCCTCAAACCCATATCAGTGTGATATTATTCCTCCATTTGCACTGCAGAACTTTATGGTAACTCACTGGAAATAATTGTGAGTCCATTATTCCTCATCCTTGGAAACATGTTTTAAAAACCTGGTAGATTTTAATGTTAAAAACCAGACCCCCATTGACTGATCTGTGGGACGGGTCAGGAATCTAGTTCTCCATTGACTTTTTTTTTTCTTTTTGGTGTTTTTGAGACAGGGTTTCCCTGTAGCTCCAGCTGTCCTGGAACTCGCTCTGTAGACCAGGCTGGCCTTGAACTCACAAATATCCACCTGCCTGTGCCTCCTGAGTGCTGGGATTAAAGGCATGCACCACCACGCCCCACTCCATTGACTTTTAACCACAGAACACAGTACCGCCACGAGATACTCTGAGGGATGGTCTTTATTTCAGGCATCCTCTTCCTTACTTCCATTAATATCAACAACATGGCCCCATAGCCTAATTTCCTACATTCAGGATCCTTCACCTCCACTCAGCACAGTGACTCCTTTCTTTGTTGATTCAGTGGCACGAGAAGACCAAAGTACCCACTTTATAGCTCACTGGAACCATTTTTATGCCACCTGGTCAAAACATTTCTCCTGTGGGAACTAAGGTCTCTTGGACAGCAGAGCATCTGGTCTTAGAGGCATGAAGCAAAATTTTTGCTCAGGCAGTTATGGGGGTTAGAGTGAATGGTGCAACTCTCGTTTCTTTTGTGTGATTATTGGACCTGTGTATCCTGGTTCTGAGAGAGACAGCAACATTTGCTGAGTAACAGTCCAGATGTTTATAGCCTTCTGGAAAGCCTGGCCCAGCTGTGCTAGGCATTTCAATGTAGCTTTTATTGTAATGTTCAAAAGACCCTCCCCCCATCTATCAAGGCAGCTGTTTCAGAATGGTGGGTGCTTTGGTTTGAATGTGTCCCCCAAATGCATATGTTGATGTCCTTTCAAGGTGAAGTCCTTGGATAGTGGGGCCTTTGGGGGAGGTGATTAGAACAGTTTTCAATGATATTCAGGGCACAATATTACTGTTTGCCCCTTCAACCATGTGAGTATGAACTACTAGTGGGTTCTAACCAAACCCTAAATCTGCCAATGACTTGGTTCTGGACATCCCAGTCTCTAGAATTGTGAGAAATAGATGTCTGTTGTCAAGAAGTCATCAGTTTATGGCATTTTGATTCAGTCAGTAGATAAATCCAGGGAGCCATTGCTATAATTCATTTGCTGTGCAGTGAGTTCTGTGGTCAGAAGCAATAGTGGCTGGAATGCCAGGTTGTAGGAAAGACATTCTGCAACTTCGTAGGTAGATTTGGCCTATGCATCTTGTACAGGGAAGATAAACCCATGTCCCTTCCGCTCAGGACAAAATACTCTTCCTCCATAGTGGAAGAGAGTTAATATTATTAACTTGCCGTGGAGTAGATGGCTGATCACCTCAGAGAATGGCTTCATATTAGGGGTCAGTGTTGTTCTCTGCTGCAGGCAGATTGGGCACTCTGTAGTTTCTGTGGTCTCCCACATTCTCCCTAAGTGGAGGTACCAGTTGCTGAGCCCATGTATAGCCTCTCTTCCTGCCTCCATGACCACTGTTCGTGAGCTCATTGGGCAATAACAAAAGTGACTGTGGAAAGAGGCTGACTTACTTCCTCAGAATGGGCCATCTTAGTCACTGATCATTAAAACTCTCCTTTGCTTATGTCATCCTTTGATGATCATTCCACAGGTCACAAATATCTTCTTGACCTTTTCTAATCATGTTTTTTTCAAGTCTCATCCAATCAAATCACTGGCCACAGTCCATGAATCAACATATATCAATGTATACCTGGCTACTTCTTCCAAAAAAATGAGCCCTGGGTGCACTGCTTAGCTTTCTGCTCACTGGGAAGATTTCCCTATGCACAGTCCTTGAGGGATATCTAAGAAAGGGGCTGTAGTGTGACAGTATCCCCTCGGGTGCTGACAGCATATCACACATAACCTGAGTCTTTTCTTCCTCTGTCAGTTGATTGTTGGAGACTTCCTATGAGGTTGCGGGCACAACTGGAAGAGAGGAACCTGTGCAGCAGGAGTGGGAACCAGAAGCATTTGGGTACTTTTCATGTAACTTATTTGTGCCTAGTCAGGCCCAATTTCAGAGATGCCATGTCCATTCAATGATGGAGTGAAGCTGTGTGTGCTCACCTTTATGACTTGGTGGTTAGACAGCACTTGGTACAGGGTGGATAGCTTATGTCCTATGGTAAATTGTTCAATTGCAACTCCAGTGCAAATGACAGACAAGCATCTGTTTCTCAAAGGAGAATGAATAGTTTTCTGAAGAACATGGCAGGCACTGCTTCAGAATTTGAGCTCCCCTTTCTAGATCTGCCAGAAGCTCCAAATAGTGTCCCTAGCTTCCACAGAGACGCCAAGCACTGTTATACCTGCTGTGTGTATGTCCCAAATGGTAGAGCGCCGTGCGTGCCAGCTTGGAGCTGTCGCAGAGCTTTCTCTTGTTCCCATCCCCATTCAAAGCTATGGGGTTTTGCGTTGCTTGATAAATGAGCTGGAGTAGCACACCCATAAGAGCAGCTTGCCTCCAAAGTTCAGACTCACTAGGCATCATTTCTCTCTTTGGTTGTAGGATGAGCCATACACACTTAAGCTTTATCTTTGAAGCTATCTTAATATATCCACCTGATAGAAAGTACAGAAATTCACTGAGGCAGAAGACCTCTGAATTTTTAACAATATTTATCTACCATTCTTTGACATGTGTCTTATCAATAAATACAGAGTAGTTGATGCTTCTCCTTCACTATGTCCCACAAACATAATGTAATGGAGCAGTGTTCTACTGTGAAGAAAAGAAATACAGTCAGGATTCCTGTGAACTAAGTTCTGATACGGGGATAAAGACCTGATGTATTGCTGACATCACTAGATGAAAGCAAATCACTTCTAGTGGTCTTTATTAACAAGGACAGATTAAAAGGATTTACCAAATCCATAGCTATATACCAGTTACTAAGGGATGTGTTAATGTGCTCAAGCAATAAAACTACATTTGTTAAAAACAACTGGATAATAACCAGTTAAGCTTATGATTATCCATTGTTATTCTCCAAGATCCATCCATTTTCATAGGCCTATAGGAGGACTATTGGGGATGAATGGGGAGGGGTGAAGTCATCACCTTTGCACCTCTTTTTGATGGTGAAACTAATCTCCACAATCCCCCAGGAATGTAGTACTGCTTTTAGTTTACCATTTTTCTAGGTAGAGAAAGGTCTTATATCCTCCATTTGGCCTTTCTATCCATAATAGCCTTCTTCGAAGAGCAAAGGACAAATATGGGGATTATGCCAGTGGCGGACTCTGTCAGCTTTAATTTTGTAACTTGGAAAATTAACCATAGAGTGGGGTTAGGAACCCATGGATGCCATTGTGAATGGGCTTAAACTAAACATTCAATGACTATCTGGCCTCCATCAGCCCCTACCCTGACTGATGGACCATAGTGATATACTGAGGCTCCTGGAAGTAGAGTCAATTCAGAGCCAAGATTATCCCCAAAGATTATTTCCTTTATCTCGGTGCACCATTATCTTGGTAAAAGACTATGGTCCCTTAGAGAGAGATTGGTAGAAGGACTAGCAGTCTAAGTTTTTCACAGGCTCCTTCCTTAAGGGAATCTAGCTTCCCTTTCATTTACCAAATTCTGGGTCTGTACATTGATTCAGGCTTCAAAGGGCTGTGATTCTGCTTTTATGATTCAAGTTAGACTTTTAGTCACTTGACTTAGAAAATTTCTGTCCAGGAAGTTTTTTTTTTTAGATTTTTTTTCTAGGATTTTTTTTTCCTTTTATTTGTTTATTTTTTTTAAGGGATTCTACAATATAATAGCACAGTTGTTTTCAGATAACATTTACATTACTCAGTTTGCCATACAATTAGGTAATTGGTGCATTTAAAAAAATTTTTTTTAATTTTATTTATTTCTGTATGTGTATGAATGTACTGTGTGCATGCAGGTCTGTGCACCCGTGTCGTGCAATGCCACGGAGGTCAGAAGGTGTTGAATTCCCCTGGAACTGGAGTTTCAGATGGTTCTCGGCCACCATGTGGGTGCTGGGGATCGAACCTGGGTCCTCTGTAAGAGTGGTCGGCGCTCTTAACCACTAGGCCATCTCTCCAGTCCCTGGTGCATTTTTTTAAGTGAGCCAAATTATTAAGCATAAGCAATGAATGTAAGTAACATTCATGTAAAACCAATTTGCAAGTATCTATGTCCAAAATTTGAACAACCCAAGGTTCCCATAGTCCAGTTGGAGAAGCTTGTATGCACAAGCATGTTGATCAAATAGGAGTCCAGTCATATTGCTGTCATCTCACGATTCACCCAATCTCTCCGCAGCCCTTACATTCTACCACGCCTCTTCTTCCTCAAGTTGGGTTCCCTAGGCTTTGGGAAAGGGGCACAAGTGGGTGAGAAGCAAAACAGTCCATTTTCTCTGGAGATGTCATTTTGGACTCTAGTCTGTTCAGGTTGTTCCCCTTCATGGGTTGACAGCTTATCCAGGGATACCTTTTTAATCTTACTAACAAAGCACAAGCAATTAGATGTACAGGCATTTAAGCAGTACTAATTATTATGGCAAGCTAAGCTGTGAGCATAGACACAGATGCTTGGATGGTATGCTGATCCACAAACTGTTCGGGAAGTTTTGCAGGCTCCCAATCTCTGTTGCTTCTAGGACCACAATGAACTGGCCAGTAGCACAGCTCTTTATGACAAAACTTTTCTGACTGCTGCTTTTACTTTACTGCCATTTGGTGACACCAATTAATTGCCTCCTCACTATGGAATCCAATCACTCCGCTGTGGATTGTTGAAATCAGAGTAACCAATGTGTTTATCACATTAAATATTTAACATTTCTTTGTGGCAAAAACATTTCAAATCCTGTCTTCGAGCTCTTTTTTTTGACGGGGTCTCCCTGGTCCCAGCCCACCTGGAACAGTCTCTATGTGGACCAGGCTGACCTTGCTCTCACAGGCATCTTCCTGCCTTGCTTCCCAAGGGCTGGGATTAAAAACACACACCACCATGCCCAGTTCTTTGATATATATGAATATACGATACATTATTATTAATTATAGTCTCCTTGCTGTGCTATAGAACAATAGAATTTATTTCTGAATGTAGTTTTGTACCGATTGACCAATGTCTCCCTTCCCCTTTACACTCCCCTCTGGTACAACCATTCAACTCTCCATTTCTACAGTTTAATTTCTTTAGCTTCCATATGGACATGAGATCATACGGTATTGGTCCTTCTATGTTTGATAGACTGCATAACTTTTAAATTATTTGGAGGAGAGATGATTGACGTAGTAAAAAATACCAAGTACAAAATAAAATGAAAAAAAAAAAACAAACAAACATAGGATAGGTACATCAAATAGGAATCACAAAATATATGTGCAAACTTAAATTAACATGTGTTGTGTTTGTAGTAATAGTTCTACATCATGGCCTTAAATTGTAACATTAATTCCATTTCATGTTAATAGAATAAGTGCTCCAAATCAAAGATAGATTTTCAGATGATAGAGAATCGATCCCTATATTATTTGCATGAAAATTTCTTGAAAATAGAATATAAAATACAGAAGTTGAAAGTTGAAGGATTAAATAAGATAAATAAGCAAATTCTAAACAAAAAAAACCCTAATGCACCTAAATTAAGAAAAAATAGCTTTAAGGGAACTAAAACTGTAAGATCATTTGTCACTTTTGTGTTGATAAAAGGTTTTTTTTTTTTTTTTGCTTGGAATATAGGACAACTTTAAATTTGTGAATTTCCAATATTTTCCTTCAATATATATCAAGCAAATGCAGGTAGAACTTCAAGATGAAATGAATAATTCAAAAAAGAGATGGTGAGGTTTTGCATTATATTTCTGTTATTACTAAAAATAGTAAACAAAAATCATGGAAGAAGTCAAAGGTTTGGATGAAATAATAAAATCAACATGGTAAGAGATCTTCACCTAATTGCTATAGATTTCATAGTCTTCAAGCATACAGAATATTTGCTAAATATAAAGGAACCACCAAGCAACCCTCAGTACATGTCAGAGGTTTAAAGTTATAGAGCATGTGATTAGATAAGACAATTAAGCTAGAACCAATAAAATTGGAATGTAAAATCCATGTATTAGTGATTTCTAAAATAACCATAAAATAAAACAATAAAAATGTTAGAAAGTATTTTTGAACAGAATTTCAACAAAGTATTTCATGTAAAATTTATGGCATGGAACACAGAGGGGTGAAATTCTAATCTTAAAGTATTTGTATTCAGAAAAATCGGCTAGGCGTCAGCTCACAAAGTAGGAGACAATCCAGGGAGAAGGAAATAATGATGATTAAAGTTGTTTTTAACTCTAAAATCTAGACATATAATAGAAGGGTCCTATAAAACTCCAAGTTGCTGTGTTGGTTTTTACAAAGCTAATCAAGCACAATCAAGAAGGTACAATTACCTAACATCTAGAAACAGAAGGGGGACAGAGATACCACAGGGATTAAAGGGACAGCACATGAATAACATGAGATCTTCATACCAGTAAACAAAAAGTTTAGAAAATGGGTAAAGTCCTTAAAAACATAACTCATCAAAACTATTCAGGAAGAAATTGGCAATCTACAATAAGAAATAGTAAATCTTGTAATTACAGTGCTCTAACGTCCCAATGTGCCCATGACAGTCCCAGTTTACACCTAATATTAATGTCCATTGACTATTTTCATAAACCCTTTAATTCTCAAAAGTGCTCCAGTTTAGAGGATAAGCCATATGTTCACCCTTTCTACTTACAATAATCACAGAAACTAAATCTGCAATCCTGAACGTTCCTCCAAACAGATTTCAGGCCATGTTCTTCAGCAAGTCCTATCAACATAATGGAAGAAATCATTTTAATCTTAGATGACCCCTTCACAAAATAGAAAAAGAGGAAATACTTCCCAAATTCTGAGGTTAAAATGTAGCAAGAGTGTGTTGTATAACAATTCCCCCTGGGGATAAAACCTTCCATCCTGGAGGGAAGCTCAGGACACAGGATGTTCTAAAGGCAGGCGAAACACTGGAAATGCTTGGAGGCTCGTTAAGCTAACAAGGCGCCAGGAAGTCCCTGAAACTGATCAGATTCACTAGGTCCCTCTCTCCCCAGTGTGTATATAAGCCGTAAGGCCTGCTCAGAGAACGTACTCAGAGCAGCCAAGCGGCCACGAAGGGAGACTCTGCAGCGTTTGCAGCTGCAGCAGGATGTGCAGAGCCTCCAGGCTTCCTGTTTCCCCTCCAGGTTCCCTGCTGTCATGAACTGTCACCCATGCTGGGTTGGGCTTTTGGTGATGCCTCTGTCTTTGAGTCATTTCTGCTCCTGTAAGTAACCCCTCACCCACACTCCTGTAAGTTACCCCAGTAAAGCTCATTAGTTCGCCAAGCTGGACTTTGGTGGCGTCCTTACTCTGGTCTGCTGTGGGTTCGCCCATCTGGGGTGAGCAGATGTTTGTTCACGACTTCCTGGGAGTAGTGTCACACAACAGACTATAACTCAGTGTAGTGTACTTTCCTAGCATATGTGAGGTCCTGGGTTCAATCCTTAACACACAAAAAAGAGAAAGACCGAGAGGGAGAGAGAGAAAGACTAAAACCTGGCAGACAGTACCTGGAAAAAAATTACAATATTATGAATGTAAAAGACAATAAAGTGAAGAGTTAGTTTTTTTGAAAAGCAAAAATTGACAAAGCTTTGGCTGTAATCAAAGAAAATAAACAAGCCCTGACTAAATAAAGCAGAAGGAAAGATCAGTGCATTGTAATCAGCACTACAGCCCCCGTGGCCTGTTATCTTTAGTCTTTTTTAAAAAATTAAATCTACATAGTGGAGTTCTATGCAGTGGTAAAGAAAGATGACGTCGTGAAATTTGCAGGTAAATGGATGGACCTAGAAGATATTATGTTAAGTGAAGTAACACAGTCCCAGAAAAACAAATGACGAATGGTATCCCTCTATGCTACTAGCACCAAGTACCTAGTTGTAAGGCAGTCTGAGCAACGTTAATGTTATATTCCTCATCTGAAAGCAATTGTGCTCTTAAAATGTGTGTCCCTTCACAGGTTCTGGAATTAACCTAGCATTTATTTTTAGACTTTGGAATTTTGGTATATGGGTGGAGGGTTTGTATGCATATTTTAGAGTAATATCAAATCAAAAGGGAAAAATGTGAATCCTGAAATATGATTTGGAAATAACATACAGCTTGTTTTCATATGACATAATTTTAAGGATATACTATATTATATATATATATTATTAATATATAAAATGTTGAAGCAATATAGATTGGAGGAAACAACGAACAAGAGAACGTGGGGAACAGGAGGAAACCTACCAGCTGAACATCTGACAGACATTAACACAACAGAGCTAAACTACTCGAAAACAAAGATGAAAAGAACAAAATGACCTACTCAGAGATTGGAGTGAGAGCTGAACAGTAGACTTCACAATGAGAAATGTAAATAGGCCTGAGAAACATCTTTAACAATTGTTCAACATCGCATTGATAATTAGGTAAATGTCAAAATAAACCACTGTAAATATCATTCTCACTGCCGATAAGACGGTGGCTCTGATCAGAAGAACAAAAAACACCAAATGTTGGAGAGTTATGGGAAAGGGAACACTCAACTCCACAGCTGGTGGGAATGGTAAAGCTCATGACAGACCACGGAATGGAAACCATGTGTGAGAAACCTTAAAACAAACCTCAAAATTAATCGCCACCTACCCAATTCATACCCTCTCCGGGTGATATACCCACAAGACTCATCCTGACTGCAAAGAGAACTGCACAATCTGGTATGGTTAATGCAGCTCTCTTCACAATAGCGAAGAGCTGAAACCAACCCAAGTGCTACCTCAACTGAACGAGTGATAGAGAAAATGTGGAGCAAGATCTGTACACAATGGAGTCTATCAGCAGTAAAAAGAAAGATGTACATCAAGCTTTGGCAGGAAAAATGGAATGGAACTTAGGCAGAAAATTATGCCTAATGTGAGTAACAGCATCCCAAAACACAAACGACAAATGTATCGCCTCACTATGAGATGGCTGAGCACAAAGTACCTGGAGTAAGGCAAAACTTGACTCTCTCCTCATCTCTCTCTCTCTCTCTACGCTCTCCTCAATACTGTTAATTATTATATTAATAATAATTAATAATATATTAGATATGCTTTTACCCTGAAGCAACTGTAACCATTATAATATAATGACTTAATGGGATCTAGAATCATACCTACCACTTATTTTCCAAGAACAAATAAAAAGGCAGCTGAGTATGTTATTGTTATATTTCTCATTTAATTTGAAAGGGCAATGTGCTGTTAATGTCAATCCAGCCGGCGGTGGTGGCACTCACCTTAATCCTAGCACTTGGGAAGGCAGAGGCAGAGTATCTTTGTGAGTCAAGGGCCGCCTGGTCTACAGAGCGATTCCACGCGTAGCTGGGGATACAGAGTAGACCCTGTCTCAAAAAGAACCAAAAAAAAAAAAAAAAAGTCAACCCCTCTTAATGGGCCCCAGTAATTAACTTTACCACTTATTTTCAGACAAGATACGATATGGGGTGAGGTAGTATTCATTTTTAAGTTAATATAAAATTAAAGGGAAAAATGAAAATTGCCAACATATTTTGGGAATAACATACAGCTTTTATTGTTCAGAGGTAAATGTTTGGTACTATGTTGATGTTTATATTAGGCAATATTTATGGAACAATAAAATGGGAAGAAACAACAACAGCATAAAGACTGGGTTCAAAGAACTGACTGAAACAGTTTACATTCTGCCCAAACAATAAACCTCGCGGCAGAAAAAAACTTCCAAAAGACTGAGAAAAAGATTCAGATGTGTATGTGCTGATAGCATGAATCAGGGTGGTAGTGGGGGACAATGGGAAAGGGAATTGTCTAATTGGATATGAAAAGATGTATAAATACACAAAAACATCAAGTAAAAAGTTATTTACTTAAAAAAGAAAAATAACTAGGACATAAAACTCCTGTAAACGTAAGTTCTCCCCACCAACACATAATCCTCTGCTTTGAAAAAAAACTTTGGAAAAACTAGAGACTCAAGAAATGCAAAGACACTGTATAGGCAAATTGGCATGAAGGCTTGGATGGTGTACGAGGGCCATGGAAAGGAAATAGTCAAATTGGAATTGAGAGAATATATAATATGATTATTAAAAAGTTTAAATAACAATAAGATAATATATTATACAACTTTTTAAGATCATATTTCAGTTTCTGTATCTTAAGTGTTTTTGTCTCTACTTTATGTGTGCCCAATGTGCTATGCATATTATGTAGTGGCCACCCATTCGTTATCCAATGCTGTGCATGGCCAGAGATTACATCAGGCCTGTTTGATTAGAGGTTGTAGTCACCCCTGTGGGTGCCTGGGAACTGCACATGACCTTAGAACTGGCTGTGCAGACCTGGCTGCTGGCCTCTGCCTCACACTAGAGCGCCTGGGCACCACCACACCTGGCTATTTTTTAAATTTTATTTTTTTTTATTTGATTTTTATGTATATGAGTATTTGCCTGCATGTCTGTCAAGGCCTGTGCTGTACATTTGTAGCCGAGGTCAGAAGAGGGGCTGTTGGATCTTCTGGAATGGAGTTAGTATAGTTGTTAACTGCATGTGGGTCCTGGTGAACTGAAACCTGTGGTCTCTGAAGAGCACCAGTTTGCCTTAACGGCCGAAGCCATCTCTCCGGTCCCTCTTGTGGTTTTGGTTGCATTTTCTGATGCTTGTGTTCTAGGTATTCAAATCTAGAACTCTGATCAGCTAGGGAATGCTTTAGCCACTGAGCTCCACCTCCCAGCCTAAATGATTTTTTTCATAGTCTATTATGTTTTGGCTGTTATGTCTACTATTTGAGAGGTTTTACAATACTTCGTCAATTCATAATGTTGAGCTTGATTTCCTTTGTTTTTTTAACATGTTTTTTATTGATGCTTTGTGCATTCATACATCATTTTCCAATAAAGATCAGGCATATCCCTTTCCCTTCACCTGCCCAACCCCCACCCCATCCAGATCATGCATTCTTCCATAACTGTCCTGCACTTTCTCTCAGTTTTTTTTTTTTCATTTTAAGCTATAAATGATAATCCATGAGTACAAAGCATCCTGCATGTAAAAACCAATTTGCAGGGCTTGTTTGCCCAAACCCCCACTGACCCACCATCCAGCGGGGGTGAGGGGTTGTAGTTCAATCAAGTTGATCAAGTATGAGTGCCAGACTAACAATTGCTGTAGTTTCATTTCATTCACCCAATCGCAGCCTTACATTCACATGCCCCCTCTTCACAGATTGTTACTTAGGCTTAGAAAAGGGGCAAAGTGGATGAGAAGCAAAATAGTCCACTCTCTCGGGACTGTTGTCTTGGACTCTGTCAAATTTCTGGCTGTTTCCTTTCATGGGCTTACAGCTTGTCCAGGAAAGAACCTTTCGACTCTACTAATGAAGCACAAGCAATTAGATATATAGGTATTAAACAGCATTAATAGTTAATGTAGGTTACTGTTTATAGACACATATGTTTGGATGGTATGGTTAATCCATAAATGGTACATTTTTTTCCTGTTAAATATGACAGGGTGACAGGGTCTTACTGTGGCTTTATAACATCTCCTAAACACTTAGAGGATGTAAGCTTGTGGCAACAGCAATGAGTTATTCCTCCAAAGAAAGAGCCAATAGCCAATTACAGTTGGACTATATGGCATTGCTGACCTACTGCACACAGTATACTTCCAGCACGGTCGAGGTGTAGCTGGTGCCGATGGTGGAGTCTTGCTTGATTTAAGGAGACCAATATTTGCTTATTGGTTTAGTAGAGCCTTGCTAACACTCTCTGGTATTCCAGAGGCCATCTGTAACTTGCATGTGCGGTCTCAATACATCTTTCCTATGTTAATGTCAGGTCTTCGCAGCAGGGTCTTATCTCCTCTCTTCTTGTAGGTATGCCAGTTTAGAGGCAAGGAGGTTTTACCTTTTGTGGGGCCTTGATCCCCTGGCCAACAGGCTCCCTGTAGAATATCAATTGCTGATGTTCAGAGCCCTTGTATTATATATTTTGCTAATGCATTAGCTAGGACTTTCATATTATATTTGTCTGAACAGAGAATAAAAATCCTTTTCACAGTTCTTAGCATTAGTCAATAAAGAAGGCAGTTTTACCGGTTTTAGAAGAGATTTACCTCTATAATAGTTGACTCCAATTTACAGTTGGAGAGTGACCTCATCATCATCATCATATGTCTCCTGTGTGCTATGGGGGGATGCATAAAAGTCTTCATATCAAAACCTTGTGACTAGAAGGAAAGTTTCATTAGACTCATTATAAATAGTTGTTACAAGAGGATCCACAGAGGGGTTCAAGTTTATAGCAATCTAAGGCTTTTTTCCTTTCAGTGTTCAGACGCGTCAACCTTTCAGTTGGCACTTTGTACATCCTTACCCAATGCAAAGCTGTATCTTTTCTTTCTCAGCCATAAGTTGGTGACATTGCCCTGGTGGAACCCACAAATCTTTTCCCGTATTAGTAAGATTTGAATTGCAAGGTTTTTGACGAAAAGGTTTCATGTCTATCTTATCCCCCCCCTTTTTTTTTTTTTTTTGACCCATGAGTATCAACAAAACAATTGTATTATACATAACTATAGAGTGGAATCAAGGCACAGTTTCATCAAATTCACCCAAAAAGTTTATCATTGACTATATGCCACTTATTTGGGAAGTAAAAAAATCTTAATTTAATTTGGAAAAAAAAAAAAAAAAAAAAAAAAAAAAAAAAAAAAGAAATTATAGAGAACATTTGTATGGGCCAATCCCAAAGTTATTGCTCTACAGATTTTATGTAAAAACAAATGAACAACAGCGATTTTTTATCTCCATTAACTCAGATGACATTACACGTTTTCATCATAGTTCTGTATACCAATGTGTTTAATATACACATATACTTTTACTAAGTCCTAAAACACCATGTCATCCTGTAGACAATGTCTAGGCAAAACTTGGGTACTTTTGAACTCACGTCAATTAATATGCATTAACGAATATACACCCTCTCCCACCCCTCCCCCTTCCCATTTCACCATTTCAGTCCGTTTTTTCTGATGCAGTCTTTTTTAATTTTTTTCATTAATTTTTATTTATTTCCGTATGTGTATGAATGTACTGTCTGCATGCAAGTTGTGCCCCATGTCGTGCAATGCCGCAGAGGTCAGAAGAGGGTGTCGGATTCCCTAACTGGAACTGGAGTTCTCCTGGAATTGGAGTTTCAGAGGTTCTTGGCCGCCATGTGGGCTCTGGGATGCGACATGGGTCCTCTGTAAGAGCGGTCGGCACTCTTACCCGCTAGGCAAATCTCTCCAGCCCCTGATCATGTCTTTCTGTTGTTCTTTTACTATGGGCATCCCTCTCCACGAGAAATATTTATATCTGAGGTTTTTGTACTAGCATCCACTATGAGAAAGAAAACCCCACCAATTTGCTCGTTTGATTTTTCTTAGGTTGTGTTACTTCACTTAACATAATGTCCTTCCTAGCTCCCACCATTTCCTGCAAGTTCTTTCATGTTGTTGTTCCCTCTTACGCTGCATAGAACTCCATTGTAACATGTACCACATTTTCTATCCACTCGTCAGTTGAAGGGGCACCGGGCTGGTTCCAGCTTTTTGCTATTGTGAACAGAGCTGCAAAAACATAGCTCGTAGCATGTATACTTGCAGTAAAAGATTGGTTTTGTGGTATATACCCAGGAGTGGTATGGACGGTCAAAATGAAGGCTCAATTTGGAATCTTCTAGGGTTCTCCACACTGCTTTCCATATGTGGCTGTACAAGTTTTACATTCCCCACCGCAGGATGTAGTGTTTCCCCTTCCCCACAAACCTCTCCAGCACTTGGTATCATGGTCCTGTTTCCGATCCTAGCCAGTTCCTTATTGGAGTAAGGTGATGAATCTCAAAGTGGTTTTAATTTGCATTATGTTTTATCAGCGATGTTAGACACTTCTTAAGAGTGTTTCTCGGCTCATCTCTAATTCCTCCTCTGTGAAGTCTCTATTCAGATCTTTGCTCCATATTTGAGTGATTAATTTGTTTTTCTTCTCCTTTAAGTTTTTTTTTGAGTAGACTTGGATACCTTGGAAATTAATGCTTTTGTCAGATATATCTGCAGTGAAGGTTCCGCCCACTCTGTGGGTTTTCTCTTCACTTCCTTTATTGTTTCTTTTTGATGTACAAGAAAACTGATGAGTTTAGATGAGGTCCCATTTTGTCAATTGTGCGATCTTATTTTTGTGCAGCTGCTGTCTGATTAGGAAGTCTTTTTCCTAGCCTATTCTTTAGAGTCTGCTGCCAAGTTTCTCTCTATCACCTCCAGATTGGGGTCATGTTGGAGGTCTTTGGTCCACTGGAGTTGACTTTGGACAAGGTGGAGAATAGGGGTTTAATTTCATTCTTCTACAAGTGGTGACTACGTTTTGCCAACACACTTGCTGAAGAATCTGGCTTCCTCCATGTGTCTTTTGCCCCCTTGTCAAATTATGAGTGGGCTGAAATTGTATGAGCCTCAGGTTTGGGAATATCTTCAATTTTATTACATTGGTCAACTGGTCCTGTTTATTGCCAGTACCAGGCTGTTTTATGACTATAGCCCTGTAGATAGATTTGATGTCTGGTAATGATGATCCCCCCTGTATTGCCTTTTAATCAGGGTGCTTTGCTATTTGGGGTCCCTTTTGTTTTTCCAAAATGAAATTGAGGATTTTTTTCCAAGCCCTGGTGAAGAAACTCTTGGGGATTTTGATTGGGATTGCATAAAATCTGTACACTAGTTGTGGGTAGGATGGACAGTTTTACTAATATTTATATTTCCCAATCCATGAGCAATGGGAGGTTGCATCATTCTGATGTCTTCCTCAATTTCCTCTTTCAGGGGTTTAAAATTTTTGTTGTAGAGATCCTTGGTTTCTTTGGTTAGGTTTGTTCCTAGGTATGGTTATTGTTTTTGAGGCTACTTGTGAAGTGGAAATAGGTCTCCTTGTAGCGCCTTCTTCAGTTGCATGTTGTGTGTAAAAGAAAGGCTACGATTTTTTCTAGATTTGTTTGTATCCTGCCACTTATCCAAAGCTCTTAACGTTTTCTAGGAGTTTCTGGTGGAGTTCTTAGCATGCTTTTAGGTAACAATCATATCATAGCAAACAAGGGATAGCTTGGACGTCCCTTTTCCAATTAGAACTCCTTTAATTCTCGTTTCTTGGCCTTATTGCCTTGAGCAAGGGTTCCAGCACTATATTTGAAAGGAGTGGTGAAGGGGGCAGCCTTGCGTTGAAGTTCTACCCTTTAAGGGGAATATGCCTGTCATTTCCCCATTGTAGGATTGATTTGCTGGGGTTTCCTGTATATGGGCTTTGATTACACTGAGAATGAACCTCCAGACCAATTCCCTCCAGGACTTTAAACATGAAGGGTATGGCTTGGATTTTGTCAAAGGCTTTCTCCCGCATTCAATTGAGATGAAGGTGTGGTTTTTGTTCTTCACGTCCATTTGAATATGTTTTTGTATGTTCTATTGATTTCGTATGTTTGAACCGAATCCTCTGCATCTTCTGGAATGAAGTCAACTTTATGATCATGTGGATGATTTTCTTGATATGATTCTGTATGCGATTGGCAGAACCTGGTTTAGAATTTTGGCATCTGTGTTCATTAGGGGAATGGGTCTAATTCTCCTTTTGGTTGTATCTTTCCCTTGGTTTTGGTATTAGTGGATGATGCTGCTTCATAGAAGGAATCTGGGAATATTCCCTCCATTTCGTATCCTTCTAAACAATTAATCGTAGTAATCGGTTGTAAGTCTTGTATCGAAACTTTTTAGACCTTCTGCTGTGAAACCATGTGGCCTGGGCATCTTTTTGGTTGGAGGCTACTTACTACTACATCTTCAATTCTCTCTGTACTATTGGTCTATTTTAGGCCTGTCGGACTCTTCTTGGTTGAGTCTTTGGCGATTCGCGGATTTCAGATTCATCCATTCTTTAGGTTTCAAACTTAGTAGAATATAAGTTTGTTGAAGTAGTGCCCATATGATTGTCTGGAACTTTTCATTTGTCTGTTAGGACATTTCTCCCTTTTCACAGAGTCTTATTGATTTGGAGTTGTCTCTCTTTCTTTTTGTTAACTGGGCTAGAGGTCTGTCTTATCTCTGTTATCTCTCAAAGAACCAACTTTTGGATTCATTGATTTTTTTGGTATGGTTTTCTTTGTTTCAGTTTCATTGATCCTGCCTTGATTTTTGTTATGTCTTCTGTCTGCTCGTTTAGGGTTCTTTTTGTTTGTCTGTGTCAGTATTTTAGCTCAGTGTTAGATCATTCCACTGTGCTCTTTTGTTTTTTAATTTGTAGGCAATTAGAGCTATAAACTCCCTCTTAGGACTGCTTTTTAAAGTGTCCATAGGATTTTGTCTGTGCGTGTTTTATCACTTGTCATTCAGTTCCAGGAATGTTTATTTTTCTTTCTATATATTTCTTTTCTTGACCCATTTCTAATTTATTCAGAAGAGTGTTACTAGTTTTAGTCGATCCATTTTGCATGATTATTGTGAAGTGTTTATTCTCTAATATTAAAATTATTTTGTGATTTTATTGCACATATGGTTAGGTTAAGAGAAATCGATCATGCAATTTAATGATTTTCTTGATAACAAATAGTTTAAAAATGTCCAGTATATTTGTCCGCATTGAGTTTTCTGGTGCGCCACAGCTATACTACCAGGATTTTCTTATATTGGTAATACTATCCAAAGAAAGACAATGATTCCATGACGGTGCTGAAGATATAAACAGCGGAGATGGATATTATCTACTAAATGGAAGCTTGGAAAGATGAACTCATCATTAGAATTTGTTCAGTAGCTAGACCTGTACAACAAGAGTCCTCAAGATAGACCAAAGCTTTTCAAGGCACAAAATATGTAGAGGAATATGCAGTGTGTGGCAAGTTTAACATAATCGAGCAATGATCTCTCTCGCAAAATTTTTCATCCTTTGTGGTTACTCTGCCCGAATGAGTCTTTATCCAAAAAGAGGAGAGGAATTACTAATGTCTGCGGAGATTGAAAGATACATACAGATACATCAATATGACAGTGTCCTATTTGGCTTGGTTCTAATCTGCGCGCTTGAGACTAGAGATCGATATATGCTCCTGTGTAATAATCTTGGGTAAGATGACACCGGCCTAAGTTGTGACTTTGTGGCATGAGACTACATTTAATGGAACCTATGAAATCTTCAGTCATCAAAAGTTAGTGTCTATACCTTTGTTACGAATCACGGGCATTGTATCAACTGCACACTCTTATATCTCTTTAATTGAAACAATAATTCTGTTGATGCAGTAGCTCAAGTTCCAGATACGTCCATATTATTGATCTGAATACTAAGAGAGAAGATGAAGCCAGCACCTACTTATACTTAATAATAAGTAAACCAATTTAATGACAAGGTGTCGATACTTGCTAATTCTTGCCATCCCCAGTTGCACACAATAGAGCGTATGGTAAACCTGATCTCCGAGATCCAATTTGACGATGCGTCTTGTACGTAAAGTCTATGTAATACTTAAGCCATGGGTTCTAGTTTAAAGTCCTAGAGTCCATTCTCCCAGTCTATGCCTTAATTGATGGGAGTTCCATAGCAGCCACGATTAAGTATACATCGTAAGTGAATGAGGGAAATCATGAAAAGCATATGGAAGTGAATGGCTGACTGTCCTAATTCACTTCTTACTGCACCAGCCTTTCTAAACCAAACCTGGTTTAGGAAGATAACTCTGCTCAAATAGGCGGCTCGTGAACGGGTCTGGATGTGGTCGCGCCCAATGTGAATAGGTTACATGTATTTATTCATTCTAGAGATAGGTTTTTATTCCTAATGTGTTTGACAGAGAATCCTGTTTAGCTGCCCAAGCACATCATTTCTAAGTACAATCCCTTGATGAAGAATTAGCGGTTCAAAAGCCATGAGTAGAAACTTAATAAATATGAGAAAGAGTTTGTGTCCAGAGAATCGAAAACTCAAATAAAGAGGATATTTTAGTATCGAATCGTATTGTATCTCAATGATTCGACATGGAACAAATGACAAGAATTATAGTCTCTACCTTATCACTTCAAGAGAGTAATCAGTCAACGAATGTTGGCATCAATGGGTAAAAGATAACATTTAGCTGAGGGTTAGCAAACCGTAAGACCCATAACAAACTAGAGGAAAGATCTTATGCTTCCAAAGTACTTCTTGCGATTCAATGGATTCCTGTAAGCCGAAAAGAGAGAGACGAAGGTGTAATATGATGTGTTTCAACCTTTGGTATTGACATTGATAAATTTCTTCCATGAATAGACCCTGAACCGTCAGAATAGTTTGTCGTTTGATACAATTGGACCAATCTAGCATTTTAACACTCATGAAGTGAAAATAAGGGCATTAGGAGAAGACGATGTATTCTGTTATCTGACCATACTCTGATACTAATTCTGTGCTCACGTGAAAAGAAACTGTGACAGTCGTAGAAATAAATACGAATCCTAAAAATGTTAGTATAAGAGAGGATAGCATCTCGAATATAAGTGTGTGAAGGGTTCCCGAACCAACGGAGTAAGGGAAAATTTCACTCCAAGATAAGGTGATGTGAAGATATAATAAACGGACATAAGTAGAGAATGATGGCTGATTCAAAATACGTATCGTCATATATGATTCTTCTTCTCCTCATAATCCTCCGAAATGGAAATAACAACAGACTGTATCGAATCTTAAATTAAAACAATAGTGTCCATGAAAGATTCCTGGTCCATCGTTTCCACCATTTTTGAATAGTATTTCATAGAATAGTAAAAATTATATCGTGAATCTAGTATCTTGAGAGCCAACTTATTTTTATGAAGGATGCTCTGTGTTAGTGCTTCCAGAAGAATAGAATATATCAGGATCTTGGAATTTTGCATTAGACCCACCAGTTCCTCAGCAAATTTTTATAACGACCTCCTCAAGTCAACGGAAGTAAAACCCACAAAGAGGTTGCTTTATTACCCAAACCTAATCCTGTATTATTGTGGTCGTGGAGCTTGACAAGGAGAGATGCTTTTCTAATTCCTTTTTTGTTTCATCCTGTTCTGTTTTCTTTTTAGTACTTTCCATTCCTTTTTTGAGCCCCCCAATCTCTTCTTGGTGCTTCACAATCTCTTCTTGGTGCTCCCTACTTCGTTGTTTTGCTTCCTTTTTTACGTAGTTCACTCCTTTTTGGGAATTCGTTTTTCTCCCTCTATCTTCTGTAGTTTGTGTCTGTCCATTTACATTCTTCTGTAAAGTTGTCATGTATCCCTCAGGTCCTTTTTGAGTTTTCTTTCTCTCTCCTTAGTTCCATATATCTTTATTTTTTTTTCATCCCTCGTAGTTCTTTCCGAGTTTGTCAATCTGTTCCATTAGTCTTCTGATGTTGTCATTGTATCCCTCTAGTTCCTTTTTGAATTTTCCATTCTCTCCCCTTAGTTCTCTGAAATTCCTCTTTTCTTTTAATTTCTCTGCATAGGTCTGCAGTTATTCTTCTAAGATCTGTTCCTTGGTCTCCTCCAAGGGGTTCCCATTGCAGCTATCTCCTACAGTGTTGGCAGAGCTTGGTGCAGAATTATACTGCACCTTTCCAATGTTATCCCTTCATCATGTCCCTGGAATGTGAGTTTCCCTTTTACGGTTCCAGATAGACAAATAGGGGAGGTATTTGCTTCCTCCTCCAGTCCATGCTTTGATTTGTTCCTTTCCTCTCCTAGTGTATGGAGGTATTGACTCTACATATCAATTTATGTTATAAATGGATATTGAACAAGCACTCTCTCTTCTTGTATCTGGAAGGTTTCCAAAAAAAAAAAAAAAAAGCCACTGGGATTCCACCGATCCAAGTGACTTCCGGACAGGCCCACACAAGGAGCTTGATTTCTTATGTATTCTGCAGATTAATCTCTTCTTTGGTAAACAGTTTGCAGATACACATGAAATCTGGTTTTGCATTGTCTCCAGCTTTTCTCTTTTTTGCTTGAAAGCTTTGGCTATTTGAGGTCTTTTGTGGAGCCATACAAATTCTAGGGAGTTCTTTTGCTTCTTTAGTAAGTAATATCACTGGTATTTTGTTTTTGATAGTAATTACATTTAATCTGTAGGTTGCCTTGGGCAATCTGGACATTTTAACTATTTTTCCAATCCCTGAACATAGAATGTCTTTCCATTTAAAAATATTTTTATTGAAATTTTTGCATTTCATATAGTAAATATTAATAAAATTTAGACCCCACCTTCCCGAACCACACCTCCCCACAGCCTCTGCACACAGGACTTCATGCATTCAGTCATGTATGTTAAGTCCTGTCTGGTCAAGCATTTATATCCAGTGATGTCCCTCATCGCAAGTCTGCAAGTTCACCCACTGGAATCTAGTCAGCTTATCTAGAGTCACTCCCTTAAAAAGACTTACTCTCTGGGGCTGGAGAGATGGCCTAGCGGTTAAGAGTGCTGACCGCTCTTACAGAGGACCCTGGTTCGATCCCCAGCACCTACATGGCGGCCGAGAACCATCTGAAAATCCAATTCCAGGAGAACTCCAGTTCCAGGGGAATCCGACACCCTCTTCTGACCTCGCAGCATTGCATGACACAGGTGCACAAACCTGCATGCAGACAGTACATTGATACACATATGGAAATAAATAAAATTAAAAAAAAAAAGACTCTCCCTCACCCTGCAGTAATCAGCTGCCAATTGTTCCTCAGCTATTATTGGGGCCTGCTACCCATTTCCATTTTTGCATACATTTTCTTCCATTTATTTTTGTAAATTTTAATTGAATTTTGTGTATTTCATACAGAACAATTGGTCTTAATCATCTTTATGCCCCCTTCTCCACTGGAACCTTCCCAAAGCTCCTCTCCCCAATGCAATTCACACATTCTGTCAGTCGTGTTGTAAGGCCTATCATGTCAAGTTACTGTCCTCAGAAGTCCTTCAGTGCAAGTTCACCCACTGGGCTGATCCTCAGTGCAAGTTCACCCTCTTCAGAGTCCCTACCTTTAAGAAGATCAGCTCTTCCTCACCCAGCAGTAATCAACTGCCAATAATTCTTTGACTAAGATTGGCACCTGCTATCCATTTCCACAGTTCTGTGCTAGGTTTTTGACTGACTGAGTTTGCATGGGTCTTGTGCATGCTGAAACCATTGCTATAGGTTCCTATGAGCAAAGTCCCAGGGGCCTGTAGGACTCTAATTTCTATGTGGTCATACACCTCCTCCCTGGCTATTACAATATTTCCATGCCCTCTTTTGCAATGGTCCCTGAGCCCTGAGTGAATGGAGTTTAATATAGGAGTCCTGTCCAAGGACCCACACTCTATAGACTCTTACTCTCTATGCTTCGGCCATTTGTGAGCTTTTGTG
This sequence comes from Rhizomys pruinosus, assembly GCA_009823505.1. Classification (NCBI taxonomy): domain Eukaryota; kingdom Metazoa; phylum Chordata; class Mammalia; order Rodentia; family Spalacidae; genus Rhizomys; species Rhizomys pruinosus. The sequence continues at coordinate 5,192,293 of VZQC01010467.1, read as the reverse complement.
TTCCTGGCCCTCTGTTGCATTAGTGAGCTTCATTGATGAGAACTGAGAGATGCATTAGTGTTGTCTTTGCTCCTTGTTCTATTTTCCACAAGCGTTAGGTATAGAGGTTGCATTGCAGATGCCACTTAGGCTTGGACAATTCACAGACAGTGTCTCTGTGTGAGCAGTTGTGGAACTCAGTAATAGTCTTCATCTGTTGCAAAAGAAGCTTCTTTGATGGGTGGTAACTGGGTTACTTGCCTGTAAATATAAGGATCCATATTTTGCACATAGTAAGAAATAACATTTGCCCAGGGCTGTGACAGTCTTAGGGTTTTCTCTAAGTTCTCTATGACCTCTCCAGCCATGTGTATTTGGCTATGTTTACAGTACTACACATGAGTTTCCTCCTGTATTTTCTTCAGTTTCTTTAAACAGAGTTTTGCCTTTTCATTATAATTCGCTTTCTTGGTTAAATTTGTTTCTAGATGATTTTGCAATTATTGTGACTAGATTGCTTTCATGATTTCTTTTTCAAGAATTTTGTGATTATTAAATAAAGAAGCAACTTATTTTGGTGGGTTGATTTTTGTGTCCTTCAATTTTACTAGATTCATTTATCAGTTCTAACAAAATTTTAGTGCAGTCTTTAGATGTTTCTCCATATAAATTTTATGTCATCTGTATTAGAGACTTTTTTTTCTTGTCTTATTGCTATGGCTGAGATTTTCAGATCTATATTTAATAATAGAAGTAAAGCTGATATCCTTATCTTGTCTCTGATATTAGAAGAAAGAATTTTAACTTTTCCCTCTTCAATGCAGGCTTGTTTTGTGGTACATTATATCTATATCTAATTTTTAAAGTTTTTTTATTATGAATAGATGCTGTTTATCCATCAATTGAGATGATTTTTTATTCTTGTTGTTTTGACTTTTTTAATTTTTAAAAATTTATTTATTAATTATTTATTTATTGATATTTTTTGAGACAGGGTCTCCCTTTTAGTCCCAGCTGGCCTGGAGCTCACTCTGTAGACCTGGCTGGCCTTGAACTCACATAGATCTGCCTGCCTCCGCCTCCCGAGTGCTAGGATTAAAGGTGTGTGCCACCACGCCCAGTTGTTTTGCCTTTTTGAGACAAGGTCTCCCTGTAGCCACAGCTGGCCTAATAGAGCAGGCTGGCCTTGAACTCAGAGAGATCCACCTGCCTCCCTCTGCCTCCCAGTGCTGGGATTAAAGTTTTTTTTTTTTTTTTTTTTTTTTTTTTTTTTTTTTTTTTTTTTTTTTTTTTTTTTTTTGATATTTATTGATTTGCATCTGTTGAACCATCTCTTCAGTAGCCATTTCTGTTATTTATTTATTCATTTTTTTGTCTTTTAGAGACAGGGTCTCCCTGTAGCTCCAGCTGTCCTGGAACTCACTCTGTAGATCAGGTTGGACTTGAACTCACAAAGATCCACCTGCCTCTGCCTCCCGAGTGCTAGGATTAAAGGCATGCGCCACCACGCCCGGCTCAGAGCGTAAACCCTTTTAAATATGATACTAGATTTGTTTTCCAACTATTTCATTAAGAACTTATGAATTCATTTTTACCAAAGATTTTAGACAGTAGTTACCTTTTTTATTTTTATTTTCTTTATGTGTATGAATGTACTGTCTGCATGCAGGTCTGTGCACCCATGTCGTGCAATGCCAGGGAGGTCAGAAGAGAGTCTCAGATTCCCCTGGAACTGGAGTTCAAGACAGTTCTTAGCTGCCATGTGCATGCTGGGGATCGAACCCAGGTCCTCTGCAAGAGCAGTTGGTGCTCTTAACATCTAGGATATCTCTCCAGCCCCAGTAGTTACCTTTTTCATTGTATCCCTGTTTGGTTTTGGTATCAGGATAGCGCTGGCCTTGTGGAATGAGTTTGGATGGGTCTCCTACCCTTTGATTCTGTGGAATAGCTGTAGAATTAGTAGATTCGTCCAGGCGTGGTGGCACCTTTTCTTCTCTCTGTTGTTTCTTTCCTTCTACTAGTTTGCGGTTTGGTTTGCTCTGATCTTGCCATTTCTCATTCCTTGAGTTGATCAGGAGGTCCTTTATTTCAATCCTTTCCTCCCTCCTTTCTTCCCTCCCTCTCTCCCTCCTCTTTTTTCTTTCTTCCTCGATTATGAGCTGCAAACCTCCCTTCAAGTATGGCCTTTAAAGTGTCTCTTTGGTTTTATTGTGTTATATTTTCATTTGTCCCAAGAATTATTTTAAGCAGAATCTTACTGTACCTCTGGCTGACCTCAAACTCAAGAAAAAGTACATTTGAAAAAAAACCCAAACCAGATAGGCTAGAAATAAAATATATAGCCATTCATACTGAGCTTGTTTTCTAGGACATTCATCACAAAGGAGCTTTTTAAAATTCTTATAAAATCGGAGCTGCCTAGAATTCAAACAGTGGAACTCATTGGGTACATGATAATTTTTTTTTAAATGGGAAAGTGTTTATTTGTTTATTTATTTATTTTATTTATTTTTGTCTGTGTATGAATGTATTGTTTGCATGTAGGTCTGTGCACCCGTGTTGTGCAATGCCGTGGAGGTCAGAAGAGGGTCTCAGATTCCCCTGGAACTGGAGTTCTCCTGGAATTGGAGTTAAAGACGGTTCTTAGCCACCATGTGGGTGCTGGGGATCGAACCCGGGTCCTCTGCAAGAGCAGTCAGTGCTCTTAACCACTAGGCTATCTCTCCAGCCCGGGTACATGATAATTTACAAGATAATTGTAGATTTTATTGTGGATTTATAAGTAAGAATGACCTTAGTGGTTTCCTTTGATGGAAGATTGAAAATCATTGCTTTAGGAGGCAAATCAAGTTATAGATTAAAAGTAAACGTCCCACCAGAGTTCTTTTTCTTGTTTCTTTGCTGTTTCTGTGCATGTGTTTGTTTGTTGTTTGTTTGCTTTTAGATGGAGTCTATAACCTAACTTAGCCTCAAACTCACTTTGAAGCTAAGGATGATCGTGAAGTTTTGGTCCTTCAGCCCCTACCTTCTAAATGCTGAGATTAAAGATGTGTGCAGTCATGCCCACTATGGGATGCTGGGCATTAGACCCAGGGTCTAATGAGGCAAGCACTCTGCCAACTACCACATCCCCAGCCCTGAGCCCCTACATTCTGGTACCTTGTTAAGAGCCTTTTCAGATATGTCACAATCTCCTACAGATAGACAGAGGCACCTGCTGAGAGATGACCGGAAAGGTCTGATGATGTTCCCTGGAGTGAAGGTCTGGTAGAAACCAAGAGGCCACTTCAGATCTCAGAAGCCAAGAGACTGTTTTTTTTTGTTTTTTGTTTTTTTTTCTATTTTAGGGAAATACTCTTTGTATTACAAAGTTGAACGGGTTTAATATAGTAAGAGTTCCCAAGGCATCTGGGAATGGTCATGTGCATTCTTTCTTACTTTTTATGTGGGTGAATTTGAGCGGGAACCAGAGCAGTTAATTACAGTTCTTGCAGGCCCAGTGCTAAGTCGATCAGCTGCCGCTTTGTGGAGGTAACAGCTCCCCTAGTGCTTTATTAATTTCATTCCATGGACATGAGGAATTTCTTCCATTGGGGACACTTGCACAGCCACACAGCCACTGGCTGACAAAGCTCTTGTTTTTTGGTCTTTTTGAGACAGGGTCTCCCTGTCGTCCCAGCTGTCCTGGAACTCACTCTGTAGACCAGGCTGGCCTTGAACTCACAAAGATCTGCCTGCCTCTGCCTTCCAAGTGTTAGGATTAAAGGCGTGTGCCACCGACAAAGTGGCTGAAAAATATGAATTATGTAGATACCAGTCAGTAAGGAGATGTCAGTTCTATGTGCCTCTTTCTGTCATAAAAATGCACCATTTTGCTCTCCTATGCATATGATGGTGTCATTTTCCCCTCAAATTTGCTCTGTTTAGAATGGCACCTTAGATCCTTCATGAAGTCTCCTGAGTCAATGTCCTGTTGTCTTATGGCATGGAGTCTTTTCATGTTCTACCTTGGATTGTTTTTTAAGGTATACATGTCTTACCTCTTTCCCTAGACAGTGACCTTCTAGAAGGTGGTATCTTTATCTGTTCTCCACAGTGTCTTTCCTACTCAATGGTGCTTAATAAATGTTATTTTATTTTATTTTATTTATTTCTGTATGTGTATGAATGTACTGTCTGCATGTAGGTTTGTGCACCCGTGTCGTGCAATGCCGCGGAGGTCAGAAGAGGGTCTCGGATTCCCCTGGAACTGGAGTTCTCCTGGAATTGGAGTTTCAGACAGTTCTCAGCTGCCATGTGGGTGCTGGGGATCGAACCCGGGTCCTCTGCAAGAGCGGTCGGTGCTCTTAACCGTTAGGCCATCTCTCCAGCCCCATAAATGTTTGTTTTAAGAGTTAACTTAGCCTTCATTATGTGACAAACACCCACAGTGTTAGGTTGGTGCTATAACTGAGAACCAGGTTTATTGCCAGCTGACACTGCAGGCCCTACCAAGTCATGGCACAAACATTTCTTTTTGTTTTCTCTGCTTCCATCTTCAGACATACAAGATGGCTGCCAGAGGTCCAGACAGGATGGCTACAACTGAATGGGAAAGACAAGGGACGCACATTCTCTTTGCTGAAACAAGTCAATCCCCCTTTAAAGAGTTTCTGGGAACACCACCCAAAGACTTCTCACTGGATAGCCCCTAAGTAACAAGACTGGCTGGGAAGTAATGCTTTTTAGTTTGACACTCTTATCTCTGAACAACATATGTCATGTTTCAAAGGAAGAAAAGGAGAGAGGGTATTGGGTAAGTAACCTGCAATCTTTGCCATAAATGGTCTTAATATTATTCATCAGTATTATCCATTTTTAAGTGTTCATCGTTTATCCCATTTAAAATTGTTTTTCTTCAAAGTCTTGAGGTAAATTATTGGAATTTACCCAGCCTCCAGCCTTCATATCCTGAGATAGTGATGCAATATAATGTAATCTGCTCACTGCACTCTTTGTTCTACCACACATCAAATGAGCTTCATTTGTTTTCTCTTTATCTCTAAGTGGTATGACACCATCTGGTGTTTCCTGCCTTTGACCCAGAGCCATGTGTGGCATCATCAGACTAATCAAGAGGTAGAAGGGATGGGTCAGGCATGGGTCAGAGTGGCACAAATCACTTGGTAATTATGTTTGCTCCCTGAATAATAAAATATTGTGGGATTTGATAAAATTATAATATATTCATCAGTAGCACTTTAAGCTCAGAATGTGAATCTAATTGTCAGATTGAAGTGGTCGACAATGAATATCAGTTCAAAGAGGCTATTAAAGAGCATTTCTTAGTGGGTTCTTAATTTTTTTTTATTTATTTCTGTAATGTGTATGAATTGTACTGTCTGCATGCAAGGTCTGTGCACCCGTGTTGTGGGGGTCAGAAGAGGGTGTGGGGAGGTCAGAAGAAGGGTGTTCCGGATTCCCCTGGAACTGGAGTTTGTCTCGCTGGAAATTGGAGTTTCAGATGTTCTTGGCCTCCATGTGGGTGCTGGGGATCGAACCCAGGTCCTCTGGCAAGAGCGGGTCGGGTGCTTTTAACTCTAGGCCATCTCTCCAAGCCCCTTTTTTCATTGTTCTTAAAGCCTACCTTTGAAATTCTCCCTAGAAAAATATTTGAGGGACACGAAGATGCGATTTAAGAAATATTTTCCAAGCTGAGCTGGTGGCGCATGCCTTTAATCCTAGCACTCAGGAGGTCAGAGGCAGGAGGAACCTTTGTGAGTTCAAGGCAGCCTGGTCTACAGAGTGATTTCCAGGCATGCTGGGGCTACAGGGGGAGACCCTGCCTTGAAAAGTACCGAAAGAAAGAAAAGGAAGAAGGAAGGACAGGAAGGAAGGAAGGAAGGAGGAAGGAAGGAAGGAAGGAAAGAAAGTAATATAATTTTGCCATGTTATGCCAGGCATTGGTTTATAATTCAGAATAGTAAAAGGGAATTTTTAAAATGTCGATGTTTCAGAGTTAAAGAGCCACAGAAAGGCTAAAATGAACAGCAGGACCCAGAGCTGAGACTCTGAAATCAGCTTTCATAGACCAGTAATCCCAGGTAAGCCTAGTATAACATCTAAGCTTGGATATTTTATAATTCTCTTTTAGCTATACAAAATTAAATTAGAAACACTTGAAGAGACTCAGATAGGCTGTAAATGTAGGATTTTGACATGTCTACCTTGGACAATCTCAGCGAATAAAGAAGTACAAGTCTCTTACATGGTATTACATTGACAGAAGGTGCAGACAGTCAACTACCCCAGATAAGGAGAAAAAAGTGGAATCAGTTACAGCTCGCAGGCTTCAAAACTCACGAGAATATGCCGCAATGGTATAGAGTAATTTGCCCTCAAGAGTATTTGACAAAAGTTAGACTCAATAAGGCCTTTTTAAAAATGATAAGAAGACAGGAAAGAGTGGGGGGTACTGAAGGTGCGGGCGTGGGAGATGGAGCCAGGGTTCTTGAATATGATCAAATCTTTATATTGAAATTCTAAAAGAACCCAATAAATATTTATTTTTATTTATATTTATTTCATTTTTTTTTTTTTTGGTCTTTTCGAGACAGGGTCCTCCCTGTAGCCCCAAGCTGTCCTGGAACTCAAACTCACTCTGTAGACAAGACTGGCCTTGAACTCACAAGATCCCCTTTCCTCTGCCCCAGAGTGTAGGATTAAAGGCATCACCACCACGCCTGACTCAAATAAAATATTTTTGAAAGCAAATTTCATCTGACAAAGCAATTGATTTCCAGAATATATAACTCTCAAAAAAAACATAGAAAAAAAGAAAACAAACGACCCACTCATAGATGGAGCAAAGAACTGAACAGAGACTTCACAATGTGAGGAATTAGAGATGTCTGAGAAACACCTCAAGAACTGCTCAAGCATCACTAATCATTAAGGAAATGCAAAATGAAAACCACTTAAGAAATTCATCTTACTCCAATAAGACTGGCTAGGATCAAGAAAAAATGATATACCAAAGTGCTGGAGGGTTGTGGGGAAAGGGGAACACTCATGCCACTGCTGGTGGGAATGTAAAACTTGTACAGCCATTATGAAAAGCCAGTGTGGAGAACCTTTTGAAGACTTGGAATGAACTTTGCCACCCGACCCAGCCATACCACTCTTGGCATGTACCCTCAAGACTTACGCCACTTCAGGGATACATGCACGGCCATGTTTATTGTCAGCTCTCTTTCACAATAGCAAGGGAGCTGGAACCAACTAAATGCCCCTCAATGCTACGAGTGGATAGAGAAATGGTGGTACATCTACACAATGGAGTTCTTGCAGCAGTAAAAGAAAGACGACATACGAGCTTTGGCAGGAAAATGGCTGGAGATAGAGGACAATCATGCTGAGTGAAAGTAAACTACAGTCCCAGAAAAAACAAACGATGCATGGTATCATCATCCTGTGGATGCTAGTGCCAATACCCAGTTGTAAGTATTTTCTTGTGTATAGCCCCCTAAGCTTTTGTACATAAGCAGTTGGGCATTTTGCATTTTGGAAACAAAAAAAACAGCAACAGAAATACTGCATCAGAACTGACTGAAACAGTGAACTTCCTGCTCAAAACAGTCAACGTCTCCATGGAAAATATTGAGAAAAGACTAAGAGAGGGAGCATGTTTGGCAGAATCTACGAGCTCTGGTGGGGTGGGGGAAGAGGGAAGGAAGGAAAAAAAAAAAAATAAACAATAAAATAAATAAAATTGTATGTGAAGAAAAAAAAAAAGAAAAGCAGACAATTTACATATAAGAACCGACAAAATTAAATTTTAAACCCAAAAGCTAGAAATCACTTACTATTAATCATTTAAGAGTAGTTCATTGGGGTTGGGGATAACAGTCACTGACTTGTCGGAAATTAAAATGGGTGATTTCAGTGAAGTAACTGATATGATTGAAGGTATTACATTTTTCAACTGCTGAGGCCAGGGGATGCCCTAAAAGAAGTATGACCAGTCCAGACAGCTGGGGTCCTGGCAGGGTCCTCTCTCAGGTGTTTTTAGTTAGAGATCATGCCACTGTCCTATGCTTTTGACCTTGTAATGTCATTTGGTCTGGCATGCTTGTTTCGTTCCCCTTAGTTGGATAAATAATTTATCATTTCTGTAAGTATAAAAACTCAGCATAGTCTTATGTAAGTTGTGTTTAAATATAACCACATGATGTCCTGTGCATAGTCTGTTAATTTTTAAATGATTTTTTGAAAGGCCTGAAGGATTTTTATGTACAAAAAAATATCAGTCTGATTTAGTAGATAAGTAGTTTAGATGCTAGGAAGATTTGATTTCTTATATTTGTGCTCTTCCCGTGATGAATTTGAAATGTCAGAGAAGCTCGGTTACATTAAAACTGGATTTTAAAGTGCCCAATGCAAATAAATAAATAAGCAAAAAAAAAAAAAAAAAAAAAAAAAAAAAAAAAAAAAAAAAAAAATTCCCAAGTTGAAATTTTAACCAGTTAACGTAAGACATGGCATAGAATACGGTTAGTTGGAAGATATGGAGGGCGAATCAGTGGGAGGGGAATCAGTGTGGCATGGGGGAGATCAAGAGGAGGGTAATGTGAGTGATATGAATTAAAAATATGTAACATGTATTGGAAATGTCATTAATTATGGGGTTATGTAAGAATTACTATATGCTAACAAAACCGATAATAAGAGTGAAAAGATAACTACAGGAACTAAGTGAAATATTGCAAGGCATATATCTGAAAAGGGATTAATGTCCACAATCCACAAGGAACTCAAGCTATTGTAGAGAAAGAAAATACATAATCATATTAAGAAATGAGTAAAGGTCCTGAATAGAAGGGTTTTTTGGGGGGGGGTGCTTTGTTATGAGACAAGGGTTTATTCCTGTAAGCCCCAGCTGGGCCTGGGATCTGTGCTATGGAAGACCAGGTGGGGCCTTGAACTCACAGAGCACCGTCTGCTCTGCCTCCCAGTGCTGGTATTAAAGCCGTGCTCACCACAAGTCTCTGCAAAGGTTTTTGGTTGTTGTTGTTGTTATTTTTAAGGAAATATGTGAATGGCTAAGATACATGAAAAAAGGTCATCAGCACTAATAATTAGAGAGGCAAGTTACATCACAATGGCTATGAGAAAAGCTACTATTAAAAAGACACCAACTCAAGGAAAACAGTCAAAGAACAGTTGTATTTATTTGGGACATGCAGGGCATTGCAGTGGGAACATACATGCTACAGTGAGCTATGGACATATTCAAAGAGGTTGGAGCTAAGAAGAGTTTTCAGAGACAAAAATGAGGATTGACACCAGGATATTTTGAAATAATAATATTCGGTTGCAGTGACTGGTAACAAGAGTGGCATTAATATAAGGTTGAAAAGACAGTTGCTCTGCAAACCCTTGCAGAAAAGCTTCCTGCATCAGGCTGCAGTGGCCACCATGGAAGCTTTCAGTTCTTTTTAAGCCTGTTTTTACTTATTTAAGCGAGGTGTGGTGTGGTGTGTGTTGTGTGTGTGAGTTTGTGTGGTGTGTGTGTAAGTAACCACATGTAATAGAGTGTGGAAGTCAGTTTGGGAAGATGGAAAGTCTTAGAGATGGATGATGTTATTATTTGAACGTACAATGTTCCTCACAGGCTCTCTGAAAAAGGCTTGGCCTCCAGCTGATGGCACTATTGTGGGTTCTGGAAACATCAGGAAATGTGGTCTAGCTGGAGGAAATAGATCATTGTGGACTCTGTTCTTGAGGACTGTACCCTGCCATGTCCCCCAAAACTCTGCTTCCTCTCCAGAAGAGTGGCTCGCACACAGGCTTGTGCTCTCTCATCACAGGGAAGAGTTGGCAGGGACAAGGACCCTGAGCTGGGACTTCTGGAACCAGGAGCCAAATAAGTCTTTCTGCCTCAAGTTACTTTGTCAAGTGTTTTGCTACAAGGACAAAAGGTATAACAAACCCACATAGTGGTGAAGATTGCACTCCATTCTGAATATGCTTGATGTTTCTAGATTACACCTAAAATGAAAAATCTTCTGCTATGTATATCGTAGCATGATTTTAAAAATTTTTTTTTTTTTAGAATTTCATACATCTCCAGTGTGTTTTATATTTCTATCAAGCCCCTCCCTCGGCCCTCCTAGCCGTCATCCCACATTCCCCACAACCATCGCGTAATTCTGAGCGCCTTGCTTCTATATTTAGATGAGTATTTGGCTAGTAGTAAGTGCAATGTTGTGTATCTCAGCGAACCTACGCAAATCCAATGTTAGTGACTACCGAGAACGCCATAAAGTGTACATGAGTACAGAGTTGACTGCTTGGGCATGGGCAGCCTATCAGAGGGCTCTGCTCTGAAGAAAACTCTGAGTCTCTGACCTTCAACAACTATCAGTAATTACAGTTCAGACTCTTCAGCTAGGGGTGGGCCCCTGTGAGACCTTCCCCATTCATTCTGGGAGGTTGACTGTTGTGGTTTTGTGCAGGCAACCATACTGCTGAGAGTTCATGGGTACAGCATCCCTGCCAGGCCTCAGACACTACACACAGTGACCATCCGGTCCTCTGACTCTTGGCAATCCTGTCTTCTCTTCTGTGATGCTACCTGAACCTTGGGTGTAGCAGCTGTGTTGTAGACATCTCATTTGAGAATGGGCACTCCTCACTCACTTATTCTCTACACTTTTACCAGTTGTGGTTCTCTGTAATAGCCTCTGTCCATTGCAAAAAGAAGCGTCTTTGATGAAGATGAGAGTTATACTTCTGTAGGGTATAAAGATGAGTATCTGAATGCAATTGGATATGATGTCAATTTAGGAAAATTTACCATGAAATTTTAAAGTTACTTTAAGAAAAGACCAACAGCTGATCTCAAGAAAAATTAACTCAGGGAAGAGATATTCTATTTAGAATTCTTACAAAAATCAGGAAAACACATCCACAAAAATAAGATTGGTTACTAAGAGAAAGTATCAACTGGAAAGCAGGAGAGACTTGCTACCAATGAAAATATGATTGCCAAAGAAAGAGTTCAGTGGCTGGACTGGATAGTAATAGCTAAAACCAAACTGTACAGTAAATCTATCAAACAAGAAAAGCAGGGCTGCTGAGATGGCTTAGTGGGTAAAGGCGAGTGCCACCAAACCCAGCAACCCGAGTTCAGTCCCCGGGACCCCCTGACAGAGGAGAGAACCAAGTCCCGAAGGTTGTCTTCTCATTGCCATACACTCCACCATGGTATGTGTGGGCATGAATGTGTGTCTGTGTGTGGGGGGCGAGAGAGAGAGAAGAGGAGAGAGAAGAGGAGGAGAGAGAGGAGAGAGATAAAACAGTGAAATCAAATGAGAGAGAAATTCGAAGGCAGGTTAGATCTTGATCATTAAGCATCTATGAAAAAAGATCTGTAACAATGGAGATCAGAGACAAAGAAGAAATGAAAAAACCAGAGAAATGGTGTTTGGATGGAGAGAATGCACCATGCACAGGCAAGATGGATGCAGGCAGACTCAAACTTTGAAGACTATCTGGAGAAAGGGCTAAGAGAAACCTAATGGTTTCTAAATAGCAAAACTGGTTGTCTTCAAAAGGATAAGAATCCAAACAGGTCAGGCTTCTTATTGGTGGCTTGTGTGGTGGAAGACCAGGACATGTTGCCTGAGAATTCCTGGGAGAAACCCTAAAGCAGGTATGGCCAAAGACAAGTCAGTGCAGATGCAGATGCCTAAGGCTTGGCGAACTGGCCAGTCAGCAGCCCTGCCTGAGATCCGGGGTGAGAGGCGGCTAGCCTGGGGAGAGGGAATTCAAGGAAGAAGACTGCAAGCAGTCGATACTGGTACCTGAACAAGCCTTGGGTGAGGCAGGGAAGCTGAACAGAAATGAGAAAACCCACGGAGCGTTGGTGTGCCGTGCCCTTTCCTTCAGTTGGCAGTTCAGAGCTGTAGAATTCCTCCTCCTTTTCTTTGGATATATCTGAACAATGTATATTTAAATATATTTTTATTTTTTTTTATGTGTATGAATGTAATTGTCTGCATGTAGGGTCTGTGCCCCATGTTGTACAATGCTGTTGGAGGTCAGAGAGGTGTTGGATTCCCCTGGAACTGGAGTTAAAGACAGTTCTTGCTGCCATGTGGGTGCTGGGAATCGAACCTGGGTCCTCTGCAGAGCAGTCGGTGCTCTTAACTGCTAGAAAACACCTCTCCAGCCCCTGAACCATGTATTTTTGCAATAAATGAAAACTGTGGTTTATTCTGATATTCTGTGTTTTTTTTTTTTTTTCTTTTGGTCTTTGAGACAGGGTCTCCCTAATAACCCCAGCACTGGCCTGGAGCTTATTCAATGTGAAGACCAGGCTGCCTTGAAACTCACAGAGTCCACCTGCCTCTGCCCTCCCAAGTGCTAGGTTAAAGGTGTGCAGCACCACACCCCCAGGCCCCCCCCCTTTTTATTTCCCTCCTGTGTTTAAGGTCTTGATCTTCTAGCGTGGGCCTGAAACGAATCCCTTAAACTAATGAACGCAAAATAAACCTTTCCCCTTGTTTTCAACCATTTCTTCAATAGGAAGAATTTTTATTGAAGTGGGCAGTAAGAGAGCAGTAGGCTAGCATGACAATTGCTGCCTACGCACCTTTTCTTCCTATAAAAGTTGTTTATGTCAGGTGTTTGGTTACAGGGTTAGAAAACAGAAATACAATAATCATATTGGTTATACCCTTTAAATTTAATGTCTAATAATTGCTCTGTAGAATTAGGTCTACAGAACAGAATGAAAATATAACAAGCACTTGCAATTTAAGGGCATTAAAATAACAATCTATAGACTTAATTAGGGCTATAGAACAANGGAAAGAAAGAATTATAATTTTCCATGTATTGCCAGGCATTGTATTAATTGCCAGAGATATAAAAGGGAATTTTTAAAATGTCGATGTTTCAGAGTTAAAGAGCCACAGAAAGGCTAAAATGAACAGCAGGACCCAGAGCTGAGACTCTGAAATCAGCTTTCATAGACCAGTAATCCCAGGTAAGCCTAGTATAACATCTAAGCTTGGATATTTTATAATTCTCTTTTAGCTATACAAAATTAAATTAGAAACACTTGAAGAGACTCAGATAGGCTGTAAATGTAGGATTTTGACATGTCTACCTTGGACAATCTCAGCGAATAAAGAAGTACAAGTCTCTTACATGGTATTACATTGACAGAAGGTGCAGACAGTCAACTACCCCAGATAAGGAGAAAAAAGTGGATTCAGTTACAGCTCTGCAGCTCAAAACTCCACGAGAATATCCCAATGGTATAGCAGTAATTTGCTCAAGAGTATTTGACAAATTAGACTCAATAGGCCTTTTTAAAAATGATAAGAAAGACAGGAAGATGGGGGGTACTAAGGTGAGGGTGGAGATGGAAGCAGGGTTCTGAATATGATCAAAATACTTTATATGAAATTCTCAAAGAACCAATAAAATATTTATTTTTATTTTTTTATTTTTTGGTCTTTTCGAGACAGGGTCTCCCTGTAGCCCCAGCTGTCCTGGAACTCACTCTGTAGACAGGCTGGCCTTGAACTCACAAAGATCCCCCTGCCTCTGCCTCCAGAGTGCTAGGATTAAAGGCGTGCACCACCACGCCTGACTCAAATAAAATATTTTTGAAAAGCAACAATTTACATAGGAACCACAAAAAATTAAATTTAAACCCAAAAGCTAGAAATCACTTACTATTAATCATTTAAGAGTAGTTCATTGGGGTTGGGGATAACAGTCACTGACTTGTCGGAAATTAAAATGGGTGATTTCAGTGAAGTAACTGATATGATTGAAGGTATTACATTTTTCAACTGCTGAGGCCAGGGGATGCCTACAAGAAGATACCCAGTCCAGAGCAGCTGGGGTCCTGGGCCCAGGGTCTCTCAGGTGTTTTAGTTAGAGATCATGCCACTGTCCTATGCTTTTGACCTTGTAATGTCATTTGGTCTGGCATGCTTGTTTCGTTCCCCTTAGTTGGATAAATAATTTATCATTTCTGTAAGTATAAAAACTCAGCATAGTCTTATGTAAGTTGTGTTTAAATATAACCACATGATGTCCTGTGCATAGTCTGTTAATTTTTAAATGATTTTTGAAAGGCCTAGAAGGATTTTTATGTACAAAAAAATATCAGTCTGATTTAGTAGATAAGTAGTTTAGATGCTAGGAAGATTTGATTTCTTATATTTGTGCTCTTCCCGTGATGAATTTGAAATGTCAGAGAAGCTCGGTTACATTAAAACTGGATTTTAAAGTGCCCATGCAAATAAATAAATAAGCCCTCACCTATACTTCCATAAGGAAAGCCAATGAAATTCAGTGATTTACCAGTAAGAAGACATGGGCATAGAATAGGTTAGTTGGAAGATAGAGGGGAATCAGTGGAGGGGAATCAGTGGGCATGGGGGAGACAAGAGAGGGTAATGTGAGTGAATATGATAAAAATATGTACATGTATGGAAATGTCATTAATTATGGGGTTATGTAGAATTAATATATGCTAACAAAACATTAAAAGAGTGAAAAGATAACCTAAGGACTAAGTGAAATATTGCAAGGCATATATCTGAAAAGGGATTAATGTCCACAATCCACAAGGAACTCAAGCTATTGTAGAGAAAGAAAATACATAATCATATTAAGAAATGAGTAAAGGTCCTGAATAGAAGGGTTTTTTTGGGGGGGGTGTCTTTTTTGAGACAGGGTTTTCCTGTAGCCCCAGCTGGCCTGGAACTTGCTATGGAGACCAGGTGGGCCTTGAACTCACAGATATCCACCTGCCTCTGCCTCCCAAGTGCTGGGATTAAAGCCGTGCTCCACCACACCCTGCAAAGGTTTTGTTGTTGTTGTTGTTATTTTTTTAAGGAAATATGTGAATGGCTAAGATACATGAAAAAAGGTCATCAGCACTAATAATTAGAGAGGCAAGTTACATCACAATGGCTATGAGAAAAGCTACTATTAAAAAGACACCAACTCAAGGAAAACAGTCAAAGAACAGTTGTATTTATTTGGGACATGCAGGGCATTGCAGTGGGAACATACATGCTACAGTGAGCTATGGACATATTCAAAGAGGTTGGAGCTAAGAAGAGTTTTCAGAGACAAAAATGAGGATTGCACCAGATATTTTGAAATAATAATATTCGGTTGCAGTGACTGGTAACAAGAGTGGCATTAATATAAGGTTGAAAAGACAGTTGCTCTGCAAACCCTTGCAGAAAAGCTTCCTGCATCAGGCTGCAGTGGCCACCATGGAAGCTTTCAGTTCTTTTTAAGCCTGTTTTTACATTATTTAGCGAGTGTGTGTGTGTGTGTGTGTGTGTGTGTGTGTGTGTGTGTGTGTGTAAGTACCACAGTAAGAGTGTGAAAGTCAGATTGGGAAGATGGAAAGTCTTAGAGATGGATGATGTTATTATTTGAACGTACAATGTTCCTCACAGGCTCTCTGAAAAAGGCTTGGCCTCCAGCTGATGGCACTATTGTGGGTTCTGGAAACATCAGGAGATGTGGTCTAGCTGGAGGAAATAGATCATTGTGGACTCTGTTCTTGAGGACTGTACCCTGCCATGTCCCCAAACTCTGCTTCCTCTCCACTTTGAAGAGTGGCTCGCACACAGGCTTGTGCTCTCTCATCACAGGGAAGAGTTGGCAGGGACAAGGACCCTGAGCTGGGACTTCTGGAACCAGGAGCCAAATAAGTCTTTCTGCCTCAAGTTACTTTGTCAAGTGTTTTGCTACAAGGACAAAAGGTATAACAAACCCACATAGTGGTGAAGATTGCACTCCATTCTGAATATGCTTGATGTTTCTAGATTACACCTAAAATGAAAAATCTTCTGCTATGTATATCGTAGCATGATTTTAATTTTTTTAGAATTTCATACATAACTCCAGTGTGTTTTTATTCTATCAGCCCCTCCCTCCCCTCTACCTCCTCCCACATTCCCCCAACAACCATCTAATTCATGCCTTCTTCTATATTTATATATTGGTATAAATGCATGTGTGTATACAAAACCTACCAAGTCCAATTAGTGACACCATATGTACATGAGTACAGAGTTGACTGCTTGGGCATGGGCAGCCTATCAGAGGGCTCTACTCTGAAGAAAACTCTGAGTCTCTGACCTTCAACAACTATCAGTAATTACCTTCAGCTCTTCAGCTAGGGGTGGGCCCCTGTGAGACCTTCCCCATTCATTCTGGGAGGTTGACTGTTGTGGTTTTGTACAGGCAACCATACTGCTGAGAGTTCATGGGTACAGCATCCCTGCCAGGCTCAGACACTACCTCACAGTGACCATCCCGGTCCTCTGACTCTTGCAATCCTTCTTCCTCTTCTGTGATGCTACCTGAACCTTGGGTGTAGCAGCTGTGTTGTAGACATCTCATTTGAGGATGGGCACTCCTCACTCACTTATTCTCTACACTTTGACCAGTTGTGGTTCTCTGTAATAGCCTCTGTCCATTGCAAAAAGAAGCGTCTTTGATGAGAGATGAGAGTTATACTTCTGTAGGGTATAAAGATGAGTATCTGAATGCAATTGGATATGATGTCAATTTAGGAAAATTTACCATGAAATTTTAAAGTTACTTTAAGAAAAGACCAACAGCTGATCTCAAGAAAAATATAACTCAGGGAAGAGATGATTCTATTTAGAATTCTTACAAAAATCAGGAAAACACATCCACAAAAATAAGATTGGTTACTAAGAGAAAGTATCAACTGGAAAGCAGGAGAGACTTGCTACCAATGAAAATATGATTGCCAAAGAAAGAGTTCAGTGGCTGGACTGGATAGTAATAGCTAAAACCAAACTGTACAGTAAATCTATCAAACAAGAAAAGCAGGGCTACTGAGATGGCTTAGTGGGTAAAGGCGAGTGCCACCAAACCCAGCAACCCGAGTTCAGTCCCCGGGACCCACCTGACAGAAGGAGAGAACCAAGTCCCGAAGGTTGTCTTCTCATTGCCATACCCTCCACCATGGTATGTGTGGGCATGAATGTGTGCATGTGGCAGGGGGGACGAGAGAGAGAGAGAGAGAGAGAGAGAGAGAGAGAGAGAGAGAGAGAGAGAGAGAGAGAGAGAGAGAATAAAAACAGGAAATCAAACGAGAGAGAAATTCGAAGGCAGGTTAGATCTTGATCATTAAGCATCTATGAAAAAAGATCTGTAACAATGGAGATCAGAGACAAAGAAGAAATGAAAAAACCAGAGAAATGGTGTTTGGATGGAGAGAATGCACCATGCACAGGCAAGATGGATGCAGGCAGACTCAAACTTTGAAGACTATCTGGAGAAAGGGCTAAGAGAAACCTAATGGTTTCTAAATAGCAAAACTGGTTGTCTTCAAAAGGATAAGAATCCAAACAGGTCAGGCTTCTTATTGGTGGCTTGTGTGGTGGAAGACCAGGACATGTTGCCTGAGAATTCCTGGGAGAAACCCTAAAGCAGGTATGGCCAAAGACAAGTCAGTGCAGATGCAGATGCCTAAGGCTTGGCGAACTGGCCAGTCAGCAGCCCTGCCTGAGATCCGGGGTGAGAAGGCGGCTAGCCTGGGGAGAGGGAATTCAAGGAAGAAGACTGCAAGCAGTCGATACTGGTACCTGAACAAGCCTTGGGTGAGGCAGGGAAGCTGAACAGAAATGAGAAAACCCACGGAGCGTTGGTGTGCCGTGCCCTTTCCTTCAGCTGGCAATTCAGAGCTGTAGAATTCCTCCTCCTTTTCTTTGGGTATATCTGAACCATGTATTTTTAAATATATTTTATTTTTTTATGTGTATGAATGTAATGTCTGCATGTAGGTCTGTGCACCCACGTTGTGCAATGCTGTGGAGGTCAGAAGAGGGTGTTGGATTCCCCTGGAACTGGAGTTAAAGATAGTTCTTAGCTGCCATGTGGGTGCTGGGAATCGAACCTGGGTCCTCTGCAAGAGCAGTCGGTGCTCTTAACTGCTAGACCATCTCTCCAGCCCCTGAACCATGTATTTTTGCAATAAATGAAAACTGTGGTTATTCTGATTATTCTGTGTTTTTTTTTTTTTTCTTTTGTCTTTTTGAGACAGGGTCTCCCTATAGCCCCAGCTGGCCTGGAGCTCATTCTGTGGACCAGGCTGGCCTTGAACTCACAGAGATCCACCTGCCTCTGCCTCCCAAGTGCTAGGATTAAAGGTGTGCAGCACCACACCCAGCTTATTCTGTGTTTTAAGGTCTTGATCTCTAGCAGTGGGGCCATGAACTCGAATCCTTAAAACTATGAACCAAAATAAACCTTCCCCTTGTTTTCATTTCTTCAATAGGAAGAATTATTTATTGAGTGCAGTACAAGAGAGCAGTAGGCTAGGCATGAACTACATTGCTGCCTACGCAACCTTTTCTTCTTATAAGTTGTTTATGTCAGGTGTTTTGTTACAGGGTTAGAAAACAGAAATACAATAATCATATTGGTTATACCCTTTAAATTTAATGTCTAATAATTGCTCTGTAGAATTAGGTCTACAGAACAGAATGAAAATATAACAAGCACTTGCAATTTAAGGGCATTAAAATAACAATCTATAGACTTAATTAGGGCTATAGAACAAAATAAAAAAAACTTAAGAACTTTAAAAATTGAGCATTAGCATTTTGGAGGAAGGCCAAGAGCTAGTATTCAATGTGCCAATATTCTCATCTTTCATACACATAAGACCAAGCTGATAATGGACAGAAATATGTAGAATTTGAAGCAGGTTTTCTCACACTGTAGGACTCAACCCATTAGTGAGATGTTAAATTAATGCGTGGGTCTTAAAATAAAAACTAGAAATTTGGGGGCTGGAGACATGGCTCAGTGGTTAGGAGCACCGGCTGCTCTTGCAGAGGACCCCAGTTCAATTACCAGCACCCACATGATGGCTAACAACTGTCCATAACTCCAGTTCCAGGGGAATCCGATGCCTTTTTCTGACTCTGAGGGCATTGCACAACATGGGTGCTCTTACACGCATACAGGCAATACACTCATACACATAAAATAAAAATAATTTATAAAAAGACTGGAAATTTTGGAATTTGTTGCATATTTTAAAAGTCAATTATTTCCTGGATGTCCTTGTTTCAGCTAGGCATGTGTGTCCTGGGATACCTCCTTGGGAAGTGCAGCCTCATATTCTCTCTTTCTTTCTCTCTCTCTCTCTTTCTCTCTCTCTCTCTCTCTCTCTCTCTCTCTCTCTCATTGGCTAAATTTAGATAATAGATTCTGAGAAAGAAAATGAAGTGATTAAAGCTAAATCCATAGATTGGGAAAGACTTGCATGCACACTCACTAAGGATTAAATCACAGAATGTTCCAGTAGACTTGGAGGAACAATCCTCTTCTCCAACATTTCTCTGCTGGGAGATCTCAAGTGAATTAACCAAGCCAAAAGCATTTTTCACTTTAGGACTTCTGCCTAGCCAATGAACTGTCTCGGAAAAGAACTACTGTAGAACTGCTCTTTGTGATGGTTAATACTGTCAACTTCATAGCATCTTGAATCACCTAGGAGGCAGACTTCAGCACATTCAAGGCATTCACAACCAGAATTACAGCCACAACTCAATATTAGGAGTAATTTTATAGCACTCTTGGAGACACAATGTCCTGTCCCTGGTTCATTTTGGGCTTGGGTGTTTTACTTTATTTTGCATTGTGTGCGCACTTGTCATGGTCCTTGTGTGGAGATCAGAGGACGACTCGCAGAAGCCGTTTTTTTCCTCTCACGTGGGTTGCCTTGGTCAGACACTCGGGTTGTCAGACTTGGTGGCAAGCACTCTCACCCACTGTGCTGTTTTGCCAGCGCCCTGTTTTTGAACACTGTGATGATGATCTTTAGTTTTGCTTTTCTCCTTTAAAGACAGAATTTATCCACTTTGTGCAAGATGGTATTACTACTTTTGTAAAACTTCCATTGCTTTACTAAAAATGATCTTACTGTGCTCTGCCTGGAAATTATATAAATATATTGATAAATTATGCCATTAATTGTTAGTTTATATAATCATGGATTTTTGGAGTAATCAATTGCCATTCCCTCCCAAACCTTCCATTTTCCTATATTCATCTTTATAATTCTTATTTAATTTATAATGTTTATTTTAATTTAGTTTGGAATGTACTTAAATTATTACACTGGCCAATTGATACCCAGTCTAAGGGCATACAAACATATATTGTAAATTTATACTGGGGTCCTGTTCAGTATTTAACCTTACTTTTTGTTTTGTTTTGTTTTTTGGTGTTTTTGAGACAGGGTCTCCCTGTAGTCCCAGCTGTCCTGGAACTCACTCTGTAGACCAGGCTGGCCTTTAACTCACAGAGATCCACCTGCCTCTGCCTCCTGAGTGCTGGGATTAAAGGCATGCACCATCATGCCCAGCTTTAACCTTACATTTTTAAAATTACATATTTTCAATTAAAAAAAATTTTTTTTGTGCCAGGCATGGTAGCACACACTTATAATCCTAGCACTTGGGAGGCAGAGGCAGGTGGATCTTTGTGAGTTCCAGGACATCCTGGTCTACAGAGTGAGTTCCAGGACAGCTGGTACTGCAGGGAGACCATGTCTCAAAAACACCAAAAAAAATTTTTTTTTCAGACAAATCTCTCCTGCTCCAGGTGGCCTAAAACTTACTATGTAGACCAGCCCGGCTTCACTCTCACAAAGATCCGCCTGCTTCTGCCTCCTGAGTGCTCAGATTAAAGGTGTGCACCACCACTTCTGGTATATATTTTCAATTTTAATACCACTTTTACATTTTGTTTACTTGTTTGTTTGTTTGTTATGTGGGGGGACGCACACATATACCATAGCATACATGTGGAAGTTACAGAATGATTTGTAGAGAGTCAGTTCTAACCTTCTACCTTGTAGGTCCCAGAAATCAAATTCAGGTCCTTAAGCTTGGCAGAAAGCACCTTCACCCACTGGCCTGTCTGCCTGGCTCTTAACATTACTTTTAAACTTTGACAAATAGCTCAGAGCCTTTCAGTCATTTGAAAAATTAGGACTGTATTACAATACATTAGTAATTTTTAGAACATGTAAAATGGTCAAGATAAAAGATCTCTTATTAAAATGCTGTTATTAAAATGAACTGAACGTTAATAATACAAATTATCCAATGAACTAATAAGAAAATTGAAAAAATAAAGGATGCTTGCTTTTTGTATACTAAACAGTTATCAAAGTGACCTTGAGTACCTGCATGTTCCCAGAAAGTTGATGCAAACCAAAAGCTCCCCATCAACTTTCAGAACAAGGGTGGAGCCTTGCTCCAGAGGAAATAGGCCTTCCTCCAGTATGGCTTTACATTAAAGTTTGCAAGTCTACAGCTTGAGGGTCACTGGACATTTTTGTCTATATTGGTCTTTTGAGACAGGGTCTTCCTATAGTCCCAGTTGGCTTAGAACTCTCTGTGTAGACCAGGCTGGCCTCAATCTCACAGAGATTTACCCTCTGTCTCCTGAGGGTAAATGGGATTAAAGGTGTGTGCTACCTCACCTGGCTAGATATAGTATTTTTAAATTGGGGAAGTTCATATACAAATCTGGCACTCTTGAACACAATGAAGTCATTCTCCCACATCAACAGCTGAAGCTAGATGGTGATTGCTTTTTTTCCCCTGTTGCACCCACTCAGCCCAGGCTTTCAGAGATGCTAGGCAAATGCTTTGCCACTGAGCTACATCCCAAGGCCTTCTTTATATTCAAAGACAAAACAAAACAAAAAAACAAACACAAAGAAACTTTTATGACAGGATCTCACTGAATTGTCCAGTTGGGCCTTGAACTTACACTGGCACTCAGGCTTTGAACTTGGGATTCTCCTGCCTCAGCTTCCTGAGTAGCTGGGATTACAGGCCGAAGCTACAAGGCAAAGCTCCAGAAATGGCTCTTAGATGACACCTGCCTGTTGCCACGGTTGGCCCCAGTTCCCATTTGGAAACATTTTGTGTTTTTTTTTTCCTGAATATTAGTAGAATTGAATTTTGACTCTTAATTTTTTGTGAATTTTCTATTCATCTCATGATAAGTTTTCTGTTGTGTCATTTGTCTCTTACTGATAAACATAGGATTGCTTTAAGTTATCACATGTCCAACCTGATTTTTGTGAGTTTCTGGGTTTGTAACTGTTGACTGTTTTATTCCCAGAGTTGGGACGCTGTATCCTTTAGTAAAGAATACAGATAGCCCAGGTTATTGGTGGGAAGAGTGCAAGGGAAATCAGGCTGGAGACCCCATCCTTGATGCATACAGAGAGCAGAAGTGGCATTACATAAAGCCCAGACTTCCTCTAAGATGACAGGGCTCAGAGGAGTCCAAGGAACTGTGCTTCTTCTTGTGGAAATAGATGGCTATTTCTGTCTAGGGTGAAGAGAGTAGAATTTTGGTTTTCCAGACTTCAAAAGGAAGTACTTGTTTTTTTGTAAGCAAAAATCTTTGGAGCTAAGTTGGTAGAACGCTTGCCTAGCATTCTTGAAGCCATCGGTTCAGTCCAGAGCACCACATTGAACCTGTCAGCACTTGGGAGGTAGAGATAGGAGGGTCAGAATGTCAAGTCCTGTTCAGCTACATAGCAAGTTTTGTGACCAGCCAAGGCTACATGAGACCTTGTCTCAAGAAAAAAAATCTGTGTTTTGGAATTAACCTATAGTTTATTTTCAGATGTCACAATTTTGGTATATGTGTGGCATGCATATATGCATGTTTTACAGCGATACAAATTGGAAGGAACAACAGAAAAGGACTGGGTCAAAGAACTGACTGAAACAGTAAACTTCTACCCCAAACAGTAAACTTCTGCATTGAAAAATTAAAAAAAAAAAAAGACTGAGAAAAAGATGAAAGACATGTATGGCAGAATGCGTGAGCTCTAGTGGGGTGGGGGGCAAGGAATGGCCTAAATGTGACTAAGAAATCTTGTGTGAAATGCACAAAACTTCAATTAAAAAAATCTGAAGATAGATAAAGTCTGTCAGGAGCGGATGGAGTCCCCACTCAGATTATGGATGCTCTAAACATTTTTCCAAATTTTAAAAACATGCTAATTATTGTGCTGAAGTTTTTCCTTATATTAATATAAATTTTTTTACCAGGTTCTAAAGGGTCGTCTGTATAGACTGTGGATGTAACTGCTGGGTGACGACCTGCATACATCTTCAACTTTGAAAAGTCCAGGTTATTCTCCATAAAGCCCCTCTGGGGCTCTGCAGTCCTCTGACACTCAGTGGGGGCAGTTTATTGATGCCAGTGTGAAGACTGCGAAATGGGGACTCAGTACTATTAACTTACATTTTCATGACTGCTGGTAGAATGAACCTTATTCTTTCCTCTTTTGTGACTCTCCTGTTTGTTGCTTACGATAATTTTTCTATTGTGTTGTCTTTTTCTTATTGATAGGCAGGTATTCTGGTCTAGTCCCCCAAGAGTTCCAAGGGGAGCCAATGTGTTCTCTCATTTTATGCCGACTTGTCCAAGCTTTATAAAGTATCCCTCTGATCAGTAGAAGTTTTATATTTACATCATACAGTGCAATGTATTAATCTACTTTATAATTTATGCTTGGTTTCTGAAATGTCAAGGATCATCCTGGCAACTTTCCAACAGTTCTGTCTGTATGGAACAATGCATTTTATATGAACATCTACAAATAGGTCAAAATTATAAATATACCTAAATTATACAACTATAACTAGCTTTAACTATTATAATTTAAATTGTATAATTAAAATAAACATGCCAGCCAGTGGCTTAAAAGAAAGTTTCACTCCCATTTGGCTTTTTTTTTTCAGCTTGAGCTGCAGAAATTAATGGCCAGACTGAAGAGCTTATCTCCTGCCCGTGGGTGGTGACCTTGGACAAGCGCAGCCTCTTCCATTCTGTCCTATTTTTGTCTTTAATAGCAGCATTTATCTCAATTGTAGTTTCCATTATTTTCCTTAAAGTCATCATCTCAGGAGGTTAAATAATACTAAATTTCCTGTGGATTGAAACTTCAGACTCTCCTTATTTTTCTTAGTGAGCTCTCCTATAGCTGCCCCCATGTTATCATATAAATTCTCATCTAAACTGTTGCTTTTATTTAGCACTAGCTAAAAGTAATAGAAAAGGGAAAGGTAGAAATGATTCTTAAGTGCCTCTGCGGCAGATTCTCATCAGTAGAGAAAGAAATGCGGCTGGCTTTTCTCTGATAAAAGAGACCATGAGAGAGAGAGAGAGAAAGAGAGAAAGAAGCATTTCCACTCCTAACACAGTGAGGCCCTGGCTGTTCAAACAGAATGCAAGAGCTAGATCCTCCAAAAGAGTGGACAGGGATTCAGAAGTTATATGACAGAAAAGAAAGAGGGCTAAGTAGTTTAGCTCGAGGCTGGAACCAGAGTTGGTCAGGAATTACCTAGTTGTAAGTATTTCTTGTGCACGGTCCCTTGAGCTTTTGTCCAAAGCAGCTGGGAGTGATGCATATTGGAAACAACAACAACAACAGAAAGAACTGCATCGAAGAACTAACTGAAACAGTGAACTGCTGCTCAAAACAGTCAACTTCCTCATGGAGAATATTGAGAAAGACTGAGAAAGAGATGACAAGCATGTTTGGCAGAATGCATGAGCTCTGGTGGGGTGGGGGAATGGGTGGGAACACGGGTCTAGATTTGATAAAAAAATTAATTAATTAATTAAAAAAAACCAAAAGATTGCATATGTGACATGACTCCAACCCTCATTGTTACCTTATACCATTTTAATTGATTTTTAAAATGTCTTATTTTAAGTGTATAAGTATATTTCCTGCATGTACCTAAATGCACCCTTGTCCTGCAGTGCCCATGGAGGCCAGAAGAGGGTGTCGGATCCCCTGGAACTAGAGTTACAGATGGTTGTTGTCTGCTGTATTGGTGCTGGAAACCAAACCAGTTCCTCTGAAAGAGCAGTGCCCTTAACCATTGACCCCATAGGATTTTATTTTTTTGAGTTTAAAGGAAGGTTTAATTTAATTACAATGCCGGGCCAACACTCAACTCGGGAGGAGTATGGCCCTGAGATGTGGGTTACAGGGTCATTTATAAGTACAACAGCCAATCAGAGGTTTAGCATCACAATTTAAGTTACCAATCAAGTACACAAGCCTATCAGAGTTTAACATCACAGTTTTTTTTTTGTTTTTTTTTTTTTTGTTTTGTTTTGTTTTTTTGGTCTTTTTGAGACAGGGTCTCCCTGTAGCCCCAGCTGTCCTGGAACTCACTCTGTAGACCAGGCTAGCCTTGAACTCCCAAAGATCCATCTGCCTCTGCCTCCCAAGTGCTAGGATTAAAGGCATGTGCCACCACACCCAGCTAACACCACAGTTAAAGTTACCAATCAATCGGCAACTTGGGAAGCAAGCAAACCAATCATTCCTAGAATGACTAAGGAAAAATGGCTCAATGGCATCTGAGAACACTGTCCCTGAGTTTTTATAATCCTCCATCTCTATAATCCTCTATTTCATTTCCCCCTCTCGTTGTGTGGCCTTCAAATACTTGAAAGGAGTTCACAAGAGTCAACCACAGTTGGTGTTTCCAAGATGGAATGATCTCCACTGGGGGGGTGTTGTATTGGGTCCTTAGCACTGTGATCTTAACGGAATTTACCTACTGGTTAATAAATCTGACAGGTGAGTTAACGATGCATGGACCACAAGTCAGAGCGAGCAGAAGGATAAGTTTACTGGCAGATCCAGGAAGTCTTCAGCTCTCAGCTGAGAAAGAAACTGGCTCTTTGGGGGGTCTTGACCCTAAACTGCCTAGCCAATTTTTAGCTCCTACTTTTACCACATTACCCTCTGAGCAGGTTACCCCAATTGCCAAGAGAGAATTGGGGCACCAACCACTCTGACTTCTTCCATGCCAAGAAGGGGTGTAGGGAGTGGCGACCAGGGTACCCCTGCTCAGTGGATCTATTTAAAAGACCCCCAAAAGTATAATTACAGAGAGAACAAAATCCTTGACTGGTGTCTGTGAAGGCAAAAGTAGCTAGGTACATTTTCTAGGCTGGGAACCAGGAGAGGAACAGGGTGAATTAAATGTCCAACTTAAAAAGTCCATTAGTATTTCTCAACAAGGGGTTCTGAAGCATCCATTATTGGGCTTCTCCTTTTGTTCATTTGGCCATGGTGTCTGGACTCAGGATCTGCTTTCCAGAAAATTGTGATAGTCATGGTGTGAGTTTCCCCTTAGGTAGTTGCTTAACTAAAAAGAGGAAACTTTAGTATTTGGTAACAATAGATCTCATATTACTTTAAATGACTTAAAATTTAGTGTTTGGAGGTACAATCTCTCAGACTTTAAAGGAAATATAATGATTATTTATCTTTTGGTTATACTTTCCTTTTGGGTGTTTAAGTCCATACAGTTAGCCCAGATTAACCAATTTATGTTTTCTCAAGGTCAATTGAGGATCTGGTCCTCAGGGGCCACTTGGATTTTAGGGGAGAGGTCTCTGGCTCCTCTCAGCTTTTACCAGTTCCATCCACTGGAGGACAAAGGTCGTGCAGGACCAGGCTTCCCTTTTGAAACATGAAGAGACTTTCCTCTTTATTGACTGGACACTGTCTAGAGTGTTAGTGGATCTCCAAGACCTCCCTGCCCAGGAGGACTGGTGACTCACAATTGCAGGATGTTTCAGGAGATCCCCCAGATATAGACCCCTGGGACTTAGTTGACCTCACAGGGCAAGAAACAAAGTTGTTCCTTAAGTCCCTCGGCCAAATTGATATGGGCATTAAGTATGGTCGTTATCCATCCAGAAAGGCTGAGTTACACCAGCCTAATACTTTTAATTACTGTATAATATTTTGAATAAGGCTTGGACAAAACTTCAAGCAGCCTTGTATAATACTGACTGGAGGAGGGACTTAACACCATAGGTTAAGCAGGCATAGCCCACAAGATAGAATTAAATAATTTTAGGCTTATCTTAAGTGTAAACTGTTCACTACAATTACTACTAAAAGGAAAAATCTCTTTCTTAGACCTCCCAATCCTGATTTATAGTTCTCCCAGAAAAACAGGAGTTGTACCATATATCAGAAGACAAGAAATAAACTGATAAGGATTACCAAGCCCATCTAAAACAGTGTTCTTCTGAACTGCATGCAGCTGGTTCAGGAAGATAGAACCTAGCTTTTTTGAGCCAAATTATCTGGTTAGGTCAAAGGAAATATCAAAAGCAACTCTTGCAAGAAACATAAAGTACATTTTTCAGTAGCCATAGGTAACCCACTATTTGTCTGTGTCCATTTATTCCAAACCTATAACAGGGAGTCCAGTGCAAGCCAGGTGTGGACTGAAAATTAACAACTCTGTATATTTACATCAATTGTAAATATACATTAGTAACCTAGCTTGAGTGTTTATACCAATTTAATACAGGTGTCTTATTATTTTACCATACTTTGAAATGCCATATAATATGCATATAAAGCTTGGACAAAAACTGACCATTCTTAAATAAACTTTGACTACACTGATTCTTAAACTACTTGGCTGAACCTTAGAAAATTAAGCTTATTCATATAGTTTCACCTTTTACCTGCCATACCAAACCTCCTCAGACTTTTATCACTTGCATAGACTTTCTTATCATCTTCATATAAATCCTTACTAAAAATATCTCCATTTCTATATCTCTCTAACATTTTTCTGACCTCTCATTTCCCTTCTGAATATCATGAGACACAACAACATTCATAAACAGATTGACCCTTAGTTGTGAAGAAATACTAAGAAGCACTCCCATAAAATAAATACTGTGGTTAGACACAATGTCGTGACAAACTAGTCTTAAAACCAAAACTTTAGAGCATTTTCAGAAATGTAGTAAATATCCCTAACTGGGTTTCTAACTTAATAAGAGATGGAAAATGAGATGGGCCAGATAAACTCCATTTTGTTCAGAAGTCAGTATTTCTGACCTTAACCTAAACCTTGGCTGTGCTGGGATTGAAGGCATGCTATGATTAAAGGTGTGGCCCACTGCACCTGGCTGGGGAACTCCCAAGAGCAGCCAGACCAGAAGGATACCAGGCCCAGGGAAGTATGTTTGCTTTCTATGAGGAGGAAGGGGGTGTGAGGAGCAGATAGGAAATCACTGCAGGAACACAATAAAGCACACTAGCTATCTCAGGCTTCCCTCTCCCACCTCTGGAGGCAAGAAACAGGGCTGGGCTGGCCATTCTGGTATCAGTTTTCCACCCAAACCAGACCAAGATATACACATGCCTCTGCCTCCTGAGTGCTGGGAGAGAGTTGGAGACCTAAGGAAGTATCAGGATTTCAGATTAAAAATATGTAAAGCTTAAAAACAGATATCCAATCACATATAACTTTGCATTAAAATAGACCAGTCATGTGATGGTTTTTAGATTCTATTGCCTAGGACTTTAGTTGAGCATGAGTGATGGACAAGTAGTACTTTTGTCTTGCCCACATGCCTCTCACTGGCTTCAACATACTTGATGCATCCTTTTACTCAAAAACAACTCTCACTCACACCTAAGGCCCAGCCCATTAGCCAGATGGGATTGTGAGTAAGGCAGGGACTTTAAGCACCAGGGGGTCCCACTCTCTATCCAGAATTGTGTGAACAGCACACATATTTGCTACCAGAAGCTGTGAGTCCCTTGGGGGACCCACCCAATGCCCAGGACTATTTCAATGGAGACAGCTGCTCGGTATTTATTTTCTCTAACCTCATGTTATGTATTTCAGGTGGAAAATTATGAATAGTCACATACACATGTGTAATTTCCATGCATGTGGAAATTACCAATACACACATTCTTAATAGCTCTCAAAAAATGAGGGAATCTTAATTAGTTAGTAATGTGGACTATTCTCTCTCTAGAGAGTTCTACATGGAGATTCTCAAAAATCAGCTATGTGGCTATAACTACTCCAAGAGAAAGACTCTTGCAGGAGTTCAGTCCCTCTCCCTACCTGTACAGAAATTCACAGATGGTGGGCTTGGAGCAGCAGGAATATAGTACTACAGGTGGAGGGGACAGACTGGTAAGGCTGTGGATGAGGTGAGCTCTTGACTGAGATCTGGGAGTTAGGCCCAGAGAAGGTATTCTATCCTGCTTCTTTCCTTGCTGCATGAGAAAGCAGGCCAGTATGTATCTGTCATAGTGTTTCTGTCTGCAGGGCTCACAGGGCTCACACCTCAGGCTCACATCACTGAGATGAACAGGATGGCTCAAGCACAATCCCTTCTGCAGGTCTATAGGAATTGGATCTCACTAACTATGAGGGCTTAAGGCACTTACACCCTCCAAATGGGCTCCTACCCATAAGCTGAATGCCTTCATCCAAATGGAGAGTTCAATTCACCTAGTTCTCTGAGACCAACTCTTCCACAAACACAAACATAGAGCATGCAGGAGGGACTACAGATCAGCAAGAAGGGGACAGACCTAGGGAAGTCCCTTTGCCTCCCAGACACAGACAATCCTGGAGATCAGCTCCTATACTGCACCCCCAGAACCATGCGGCACCATGACTGATCCAGCTGCTAGACCCCAAAATGACTGTCTAGCAGAGAACACATAGTCACTACATGGGCACTCTAAGGCGTTCAGAAATTCCCCAAGCTCCAAAGACCTCCACCCAAGTCAGGCCAAGATTCCTGACTAACTGCTGATGAAAATTTTACTAGCTAGCAAAAGGAAATTTATCTCTGGACCTTTGAGATAGAGTCTCCATGTAGCAGCTGGGTGAAACTCACCAAAGCAGACCAGATGGGCTGACCTTGGGCTCACAAAGAACTGTGTGCCTCTGCCTTCCAAGGACTGGGATAAAAGCATGTTCATACAGTGAAAGAAACAATTAAGGAAGTGAAGAGAAAACCCACAGAGTTGGAGGAAATCTTTACTAGTGATACATCTGACAGAGCATTAACATCAAGAATATATAAACTACTCAAAAAACAAAGAAGTAAGAAAACAAATGACCTACTCAAAAGATGGAGTAAAGAGCTGAACAGAGACTTCACCAGTAAGGAAGTAAAGATGGCTGAGAAACATCTTAAAAAGTGTTCAACATCATTAATAATTAAGGAAATGCAAATTAAAACTACTCTCAGATATCGTCTCACTTCAATACAACTAGCAAAGATCAAGAAAACAAAAGATAACAGATGATAGAGAAGGTGTGGGGAAAGGGGAACATTCATCCACTTCTGGTGGGAATGTAAACTTGTACAACCATTATGGAAAGCATTGTGGAGAACCCTTAAAAGACTCAAAATGAACCTACCACCTGACCCAGTCATACCACTCTGGGTATATGCCCCCAAAAACTCATCCTACCACAAAGATACATGCACATCCATGTTTATTGCAGCTCTCTTCACAATAGTGAAGAGCTAGAACCAACCTAAATGCCCCTCAACAGATGAGTGGATGACAAGGGAACAAACTGCGGAAGAGGAGGTGTGGTAGATTGTAAGGGCTGTGGAGAGATAGGGGTGAATCATGAGACTACAGAAATATAGTCTGGACTCCTGATTGATCAACATGTCTGTGCATACAAGCTTCTCCAACTGGTCTATGGGAACCTTGGGTTGTTCAAAATTTGGACATAGATCTTGCAAAATGCACCAATTACCTGATTGTATGACATAATGAGTGACATCAATGCTATCTGCAAACAACTGTGTCATTGTATTGTAGAATCCCTTAAAAATAAATTAATTAATTAAAAAAAATGTGGTACATCTACACAGTGGAGTACTATTCAGTGGTAAAGAAAGACGACATTATGAACTTTGCAGGTAAATGGATGGAGCTTGAAGCCTTTATGCTAAGTGAAGTAACAGTTCCAGAAAAACAAGCAGCGAATGGTTTCCCTCATTTGTGGATGCTAACACCAAATCCCCCAGATGAAAGGCAAGCTGAACAACATTATTGTTATATTTCTGTTTATCTGAAAGCAACTATGTTGTTATAATGTAAATCTCTCAAAGGGCTCTAGAATCCATCCACCACTTATTTTCAGACTCTGTAATTACTGTATATGTGTGGAGAGTATGCCATATTTTAGAGTAATATAAAATTAATGGAGGAAAATGTGAATTTCTAAGCATAAAAAAAAGACTGAGAGAAAGATGCAGGACAGTTATGGCAGAATGCAGAATGTGGTGTGGGGCAGGAGGAAGGAAAAAGGGAATATGCCTAAACTGAATTGAAAAATGATGTCTGAAATACACAAAACATCAATAAAAGCACACACACAAAAAGCGTGTGCCACCACGCTTGGCCCAAGAGGCAGCAAAACTGCCCTGCCAAGAGGAAAAGCCAGTCGAAGAATTTATTCCCAGCCCTGAAGGCAAGTTAATATGTTAAAATCAGGGCTACATCCAGCTAAAGAATCTGGCCTACGGAGGTCTCAAAAAGAAAAACAAAAAAGTAGACTGAACATCTTAAAACCAAACAGAAACCAAAAAGTCAACTAGAAAGCAGGATCCTTAAACAGTCAACTCAGAGACTAACTCCTATAAACAATTACCACCTGTTGTGAACATTTGATAGAAAGATGTCTACTATGTATCCAAATTTTAGGCCTTTAAATGCATTTTTAAACATCCATATTTTAAAGTTTGCACATGTGTATCTAGGCTGGCATGACACAATGAATGATTCTGTGCACATAAAGGATGGAAAAAACCTTGAAGTGACCACCTTGTTTACTTTGCTTGACAGAACTAACATGAGACAATTACAATGAATTACAAACACACATGAAAACTTAGACGCATGATGAGCAGGACTACATGAATCTTAGACACACGAAGAACAGTTACCATAAACACAAGACAGAGTTACTGCCTTTAAATCTGGAAAAAGTTGGATAATGGGTGTGGCAGGGGAAGGAGGTGGACTGCAGAACCCCGATGAAGGGCTGGACACGGGGAAGGGAGCCAGGGCCTAAAGGCCTGGACAGGAGGTACAGTTATAGGATGGGGGAGGAGGGGGAAGAAAGAGGGGGCCCTCCTCCCCCATCAGTGCTGGGAGGACTTTAGGTGGGCATTGGCGTTCTGAGGGCTGTGTGACCCTGGTGATCAGGACTCTCTGCCGGGGTGGGGGAAGAAAGGGGTGCAGCCACTTGGGAGGACTGCGAATGAGTTCCTGCCAGGTGATGATGTAGGGCTGCTGATCTGGATGCCCAGGGTCTCCGAAAACAACCTGAAAAACTCTATTAACAAGATGTTTATCAAAAAGAGCCTTCTGATGGCCATTCAACCCCTGAGAAGGTTGGCCATTCCAATTCACATAGGGTCCAGACTCTCCCAGGGGAGACTTGGACAGACCATCTGGGAACCTTCCTGAAATCCTTAAAGTGGTCAAGGACCAGGGACAAAGGAGTGGAAGTAGATTTAGAATTTCCCATTTTGAGCAGGGTGTGGTGTTGCCATGCCTTTAATCCTAGCACTTGGGAGGCAGAGGCAGGCTGATCTTTGTGAGTTCAAGGCCAGCCTGGTCCTCAGATGGAATTCCAGGACAGCTGGGGCTATAGGGAGACCCTGTCTCGAAAAGACCAAAAAAAAAAAAAA
>VZQC01010467.1:5148095-5159314 GCA_009823505.1 Rhizomys pruinosus | reverse complement strand
TTTAGCCAAAAGACAGGGCCGGCTGCCAAATGAGACATGTCTAGTCCCTCTGATGGTCTTTGGGGGATCCTGGATGAGACCTCAAATGTTAGGGTCCAGGAGTCCCCCCTCAAATTGTTGTAAAGTTGCAGCAGAGAGACCACTCAACCATGTGGAGTTTAAAGGAGGGTTTAATTATGATGCCTGGCTGACACTCAACTCGGGAGGAGTGTGGCCCCATAGCATTTTTTTTTTTTTTTTTTTTTGGTCTTTTTGAGACAGGTTCTCGCTTTAGCCCCAGCTGGCCTGGAGCTTGCTCTGTAGACCAGGCTGGCTTTGAACTCATAGAGATCCACCTGCCTCTGCCTCCCGAGTGCTAGGATTAAAGTGTGTACCATCATGCCCAGCATCCCCATAGTATTTTTTTAATGCAGTGTTTCTCTATGTAGCCCAGTCTGCCTTTGACCTCTCAGTACTCCTGATTCAGCTTGTTAAAGTGTTAGGATTACAGGGATGTGCCATCATGCCCCAAAAGGATCAAATGTAATCACGCTTGAGGGTGGGTGGGGTAGTTTCATAGTCATTAGCATATTTTTGAAGTCTGGTAAAATGTTTTGAAGTCACTTATAATTATCTACACCTAAAAGGTTTTATTTACCTTCAGATTTTTTTTTGAGATGGGGTCTAATGTAGCCCAGGCTAGCCTCAAATTTACTATGAAGCTAAGGATAACCTTAAACTTCTGATCCTCCTGAGTACCAGGGAAGTGTTCCATCACTACACAACACCTCTAGCCATCATATTCTTCTTACATGCACATGACTTGTGTGAATAGTGAGGAAAAGAAGCATACATTTTCTGTGATGGAGGCTCTGATAGGAACACAGTGGAAAACGCCTCCCACTAATCCCATTCGGGCATAGAAGGCAAGCAGAACAGCCGAGCAAACAGGAGCAGGAGTCATTTTGCTCCTCAGCAGCCCTGAAGACACTGGGACGCATGGCTTCTGCACACACGGGAAGGAGCTCAGGCAGTTTGGTTCCCATCTCCTAGCATCTAAGTTATATAAACCAAAGAAAAGAACGAAAAGAGCATGGCAGCCACAGGGTCATTATAATTCTGAAGTCAAGCCAGACACGGATTTGAAAATAGTCCTTAGTTAGAGTCCATCTTTGTTCTCCAGAAGTGATGCCTTCATCTGTTAGTGTTTTCTGAGTTTTCCATATTTTATATGTGTGTGTGTGTGTGTGTGTGAGAGAGAGAGAGAGAGAGAGAGAGAGAGAGAGAGAGAGAGAGAGATGCTTTGAATTGAACCCAGGACTTCAACCACACTTGGCAAGCACTCTACTACCGAGCTTCATTCTCCAGCCTGTCCTCTATTTTTCTAATGAGTTCACACCATGTGGCCCAGGCTGGCCATGAACTTGAGATCCTCCTGCCTCTGCCTCTGCTTCTGCCTCAGGAGTGCTAGAATTATAAGTACATATTACCACATTCAAATTCCTCACTTTCATTAGACTGCTTCTTGCCCATAAAACATTGGAGCCCCAAAGTAGAACTCTTTTTTTTCAAAACCAATTTTTTATTGAAGTTTTGTGCATTTCATATATTTCTTAATCAAATTTAGACCCTTTCCCCCTTTCTTGCCCCCCACCCCACCGGAGCTCATGCATTCTGCCATACATGTCTTTCATCTTTTTCTCAGTCTTTTTAAAAATTTTTCCATGTCGGGGCTGGAGAGATGGCTCAGTGGTTAAGAGCACCGACTGCTCTTGCAAAGGACATGAGTTCGATTCCCAGCACCCACATGGTGGCTAAGAACCGTCTTTAACTCCAGTTTCAGGGGAACCCAGCGCCCTCTTCTGACCTCTGCAGCATTGCACAACACAGGTGCACCAACCTACATGCAGACAGAACACTCATACACATAAAAAGTAATAAATACGGATCTCTGTGAGTTCAAGGCCAGCCTGCTCTACAGAACAAGTTCCAGGACAGCTGGGGCTACAGAGAGACCCTGTCTTGAAAAGACAAAAAAAAAAAAGTCTGCAGACTTAAAAAAAAAAGTAATTATTAAAAATTTTTTTCCATGTGGAAATTTACTGTTTTGGGCAGAAGTTTACTGTTTCAGTCAGTTTTTCAGTATTTTTGCTGTCGTTGTTCCTTCCAATTTGTATCATACATATATATATATGTACATATATATACATATATATACATATACATATATACATATACATATATGTATGTATATGTATATATATACATATACATACATAAATACATATATATATGTATATATATGCCACACATATACCAAAATTATGAC
The DNA here is from genome assembly GCA_009823505.1 of Rhizomys pruinosus. Classification (NCBI taxonomy): domain Eukaryota; kingdom Metazoa; phylum Chordata; class Mammalia; order Rodentia; family Spalacidae; genus Rhizomys; species Rhizomys pruinosus. The sequence goes on along the minus strand of VZQC01010467.1, from coordinate 5,157,006 downwards.
GTCTGAAAACAAACTATAGGTAACTTTTTCTTTGAAATGCCTCTGTTCCCTTTTTTGAGAGCTGGTAGTACTTTAGTAAATATATATATATATTTGGTCTTTTTGAGACAGGGTCTCCCTGTAGCCCCAGCCATTCTGGAACTCACTCTGTAGACCAGCCTGGCCTTGAACTCACAAAGATCTGCCTGCCTCTGCCTCTGCCTCCCTAGTGCTAGGATTAAAGGCGTGTGCCAGTAAATATAATTTTTTTAAAACGCCTTGGTTCTTATACATTTTACTGAAAATCACACCGTAGCAAAAGGACTACATCTATAATTATAAAGTGACATCTTCACTTTGGGCCACACCTGAGGCTGTCAAGAAAATGTCCTTAACTTTCTTAGAAGCCCACTGCCTAACAGAGTCTTCCAGGCTCTGCCTTAAATCTTACAATCTTGGTCAAACTCTTGACTTAGTCTTTATCTGGAAGCATGCTGAGAATGTTTTATAGGCTAGAGTAGATCTCCTGGGCTTTGTTTTTTCTTTATCTTGCCTGAAAATGAAGGAGTTCCTTCTTTAGCTCATCTCTCTCTTTTTTATTTCATCAATGTACCTAACAATATCAATTGTGCTTTCAGTAAACTGTTTGGAAATCTGTTTTCTGTGACTCATGTGACTCAACAAGTTCCCTAGCTACAATTTCTATCTTCTATGATCCTTCGGGCAACTGTATGGCCAGAAATTGCAGACTGTGGAGCACAGGACTCCCTTCTTGGAGCACCCAAGAGCAACATTCTCCCTGTTACCCCAGGTGTGGGGACAGCTTCCTCCATGGCTTTCCTGCCTCTGCTGCCATCTGTCCCACAGCCAAAGACATGTGTTTTAGGTCTTAGTGTAGTCACATCTCCTGTACAGATTCCAGTTTCTGTCTCAGTTTTCTGTTGCTGTGATATACCAGCCTACAACACAGCGACCTGGATCAATCCTGATTTTACCCCTAACAATTCATGGTCTGCAGTTTGGGTGAGGTTTATGGGAACAGCTCATCTCAGCTCTGGTAGTGGTAGCATCAGCTGAGCCCAGAAGGTCTCCTGTCCATCAGTTAGTACTGGCGTCACCTCTGACCTTTCAGCAGGTCTTTTTTCTTTTCCTGTGGCCTCACCAACAGGATACCCTGCTTCTTCACATGGCAATCAGCTTTCAAAAGGGGAGACAAGGAAGCTATTAGGTTTCTTTAGACCTTGACCCCGAACTCACAATGCCATTCCCATTGATTTGAATCACTGAAAGAAAGTCATGAGATAGTTCATAGTCAAGGCGACAGAGGAAGATTTCATCTCTTGGTTGGCAAAAATACATTAGGGCATATAGGATAGAATAGATCAATATGACCATTTTTAGAAATAATCCACTTCCCAGAAAGAAAAATACATGAATCCTAGTACTCCCTGAAGCCCAACGTTCAAGCTCTGTTTAATATTCCTGAAGAAAGCCCAATATTCAAACTCTACCTGAGCTCCCTTGGCTCTGGAAGCAGAGTGAGCTGGTAGGTGGGGGCTCAAGACAACACCTCAGTGCATCAATGCAGCCGTGTAGCATTCCTCTCTGTACTGTTTTGGTCTTTGAGCTTACTTCCTGTTTTTACTCTTTTAGTGCTAGAGGTGGAACCCAAGGCCTTGGGCATGCCACATTCTACTACAGAGAACCACTGAGAGCCTCAACTCCATCTACTTGAGCAGTAAGCATGAATCACCTCAAAAGGAGACCCAGTCCATTGTTGAACCGCTCTAAAATCTACAAATCTTCTGCGTGTGCAGTTAAATGCTGCCTCTCTGACTCTGGTTAGGTATCTGCCCGCGGAAGACACAGAAGTGGAAGCAACTCCATTCTGACAAGACACTCACTCAGATATTCACAGATATATTCTTCAGATATATTTTTTAAATCTTTTAAATAAATAAATAATTTAAATAAATAAATTATTTATTTATTTATTTATTTGTGAAGGAAGGTACTACAGAGCACCTGTAGAAGTCACATGTAGAACTTGCAGGAGCCAGTTCTCTCCTATAACATTTATGCCCCAGGGATTGAACTTATGTCATCAGGCTTGGCAGCAAATAACTTTACCTGCTGAGCCATCTCACTAGCCCATGTGTTAAGATATTCTTGACTCAAAGTTCAGCACTTGCCAGCTTTTGACCTGTGTGTCAGATAGAGTCATGGTTTCCTGGAACAAATGCTTATAGAACATGTAATTTACAGAATATCTTTTCCCAATGTGATGTGTTTAACAAGAAAGCAAATGTACAATGTATTATTTAAAATTTTCACATATCTGTGTGCTAAGTTTTAGATTTTGAATGTTCCAAGCTCATGATGCTGTTGGGAGCTGGTGGAACCATGGATCATAATAAGCCTTTCTTCCCTATAACTTGATTATCTCACAATATTTTTGTCACTGTAATGGAAAGCTAACTAACACACTAATAATACAAACAAATGGTTTGATCGAGCATGTGGAATGTTTGCTGGCTCAGCCATTTGGTTTGATTTTGTTGGAAATCCAGTGCCAGGAATCCAGTGCTTTTCATAACTCAGTTACTGTTGACAAATAGTTATCTTTTTTTTTAATTTTATTTATTTTTGTATGTGTATGAATGTACTGTCTGTATGTAGGTCTGTGCACCCGTGTCGTGCAAAGCTGCGGAGGTCAGAAGAGGGTCTCGGATTTCCCTGGAACTGGAGTTCTACTGGAACTGGAGTTACAGACAGTTCTTAGCCGCCATGTGGGTGCTGGGGATCGAACCCGGGTTCTCTGCAAGAGCAGTCGGTGCTCTTAACCACTAGGCTATCTCTCCAGCCCCTACGAATAGTTATCTTTTTTTTTAAAGTAATACTCTTTTTTAAAAATTTTTTTTATTAATTTTATTTATTTCTGTACGTGTATGAATGTACTGTCTGCATGCAAGTTTGTGCACCCGTGATGTGCAATGCCGTGGAGGTGAGAAGAGGGTGTCGGATTCCCCAGGAACTGGAGTTCTCCTGGAATTGGAGTTTCAGACGGCTCTCGGCTGCCATGTGGGTGCTGGGGATCGAACCCGGGTCCTCTGCGAGAGCGTCGGAGCTCCTAACTGCTAGGCCATCTCTCCAGCCCCAGTTATCTTAAGTGTAGCAGTTGTGAGTGGTTGATGTTGAGTGGGCATGGAAGTGGGAAGAAGTGACACACAGTTCCTAAAGAAGCTGAGCAAAATTTACTTTTATAAGTGACAAAAAAATGCCCCAATACAGTTAACTCTTTGATGCTTCATGGGCCAAAAAGAAAAATAGGAAATAAATGTGTATATATAACTAATTTGGTGAAAAGCCACTACTGCCTCTGGCTGGTATTTACATAAGAAGGTCACTGAGGTCCCCAAATTAAGATGAGGCTATTAATTGGGGAAAGGTGGCTATAAAAAGATAAGAATAATGATAACTATGACTGATAATAAGAATGGGAACTTAATCACAGCCTTATCAACCCATGGCCCCAGCTCACAAACAACCTTACTCATGTCCTTACAAGTCAACAACCCTAAATTTTCCTGACAGCAATTTTTTGGTGCCAATATTTTGTTCTGTTGCCTCCACAAATTAGCTCATAATAAAGTCAGACAGCTTTAAAATGTGTGTGTGTGTTTCAGTTTTATAAATAGAAATTTATTTGGGGCCATATTAAAAGAGCAAACTGTTTATTTCACCCACAGTTAGGAACTTTAAAAGTATTCATTACTGTATAATCTCTTTTAAAACATTAAAATAAGTGGAACAGTGGCTTTGAGTTTATCGAGTGCCACGTACATAATTAGACTTTCCTTTTCTGTTTGTGTTATATGTACTTAAATTCCTCAGGCTTAGTAAAAAGTCTTTTTGGAGAAACAATGTGCGCATGTAATAATAAAGAAATTACATGGATTATTAGTGAGTTGGAAATAGTCCTTTGCATATATTAAGTTTGAACATGCTTTCAGATATTGCTTTATATTAGCTAATATAACCGTTATAAGATCTTTAAATTTAGATAAATCAAATGTATCCTTGTTTGAACACAAAATAGAAGAAAACTTCTCCAAAACAGAGGATAAAAGATGATTGAAATCGCAAAATCTATTTCAAACATTCTGAACACAGTACTGGCAGCATAATTATGTGCGCATACTACAGCCAATGGGCTGTACACTCTGGTCGAAATGGTGAAGTCTACATTGTATATGTTTGTGATTGTTAGATGTCCAGTTGACAAGATTTAGATCAGCTGGGAGACACACCTCTTGGCATGTGTGAGACATTGTTTCTGTTGAAGTTTAACTGAGGGGAGAACCCTCACCCTTCATATGAATGGCACTCTTCCTTGGAATGAAGCCCTGGAATAAAAGAAAAGGAAGAATCAAGCAAGCGGGGCACTGGCATTCTCCTCTCTCTCTGCTTTCTGACTGTGTGCGTACAGCTCTGGCATGTCCTGTCCTGCTTCCTGACTGTGTGTATAGCACTAGCATGTCCTGTCCTGCTTCCTGACTGTGTGTGTAGAGCACTGGCATCTCCTGTCCTGCTTCCTGACTGTGTGTGTACAGCACTGGCATGTCCTGTCCTGCTTCCTGACTGTGTGTGTACAGCACTGGCATGTCCTGTCCTGCTTCCTGACTGTGTGTGTACAGCACTAGCATGTCCTGTCCTGCTTCCTGACTGTGTGTGTACAGCACTAGCATGTCCTGTCCTGCTTCCTGACTGTGTGTGTACAGCACTGGCATGTCCTGTCCTGCTTCCTGACTGTGTGTGTACAGCACTGGCATGTCCTGTCCTGCTTCCTGACTGTGTGTGTACAGCACTGGCATGTCCTGTCCTGCTTCCTGACTGTGTGTGTACAGCACTGGCATGTCCTGTCCTGCTTCCTGACTGTGTGTGTACAGCACTGGCATGTCCTGTCCTGCTTCCTGACTGTGTGTGTACAGCACTGGCATGTCCTGTCCTGCTTCCTGACTGTGTGTGTACAGCACTGGCATGTCCTGTCCTGCTTCCTGACTGTGTGTGTACAGCACTGGCATGTCCTGTCCTGCTTCCTGACTGTGTGTGTACAGCACTGGCATGTCCTGTCCTGCTTCCTGACTGTGTGTGTACAGCACTGGCATGTCCTGTCCTGCTTCCTGACTGTGTGTGTACAGCACTGGCATGTCCTGTCCTGCTTCCTGACTGTGTGTGTACAGCACTAGCATGTCCTGTCCTGCTTCCTGACTATGTGTACAGTGTGAACAGCACTGACATCTCCTGTCCTCTGCTTCCTGACTGTATGTGTACAGTGTGAACAGCACTGACGTCTCCTGTCCTCTGCTTCCTGACTGTGTAGAGTGTGAACAGCACTGACATCTCCTGTCCTCTGATTCCTGACTGTGTGTGTACAGTGTGAACAGCACTGACGTCTCCTGTCCTCTGCTTCCTGACTGTGTACAGTGTGAACAGCACTGACATCTCCTGTCCTCTGCTTCCTGACTGTGTGTACAGTGTGAACAGCACTGACATCTCCTGTCCTCTGCTTCCTGACTGTGTGTACAGTGTGAACAGCACTGACATCTCCTGTCCTCTGCTTCCTGACTGTGTGTACAGTGTGAACAGCACTGACATCTCCTGTCCTCTGCTTCCTGACTGTGTGTACAATGTAAACAGCACTGACATCTCATGTTCTCTGCTTCCTGACTGTGTGTACAATGTGAACAGCCATTCTCTGTCCCTGCTGCTATCCTGCCCTGATGGACTGCACACCTACACTGGGAGCCAAAATGAAACCCTTCCACCTTAAGTTGCATTTGTTAAGGTGTTCTTTTAAAACAATGAGAAAATAGCTGGTACATTATTACATACATTTTGCCATGATTAAAAATGCCACTTCTGAGAAAGGCGTTTATTTGTGGCATGATGAACGATAACCCCACTTTCAAGAGGCTAAGGTAGGGGTATCACATGCAAGCCTGCTCTGGGCGACATAGAGAGTTTCAGACCTGAAGTATGCAATGAGAGTTTATAGCCAAACAAAGAAATAAGTGGGCATTCACTAGGTTCAAATTCCTGTACTGAAAAATGCCACATATAATCTAAATGTAAAAGAAAATCTACTTTTCTGTCCCTGGGGAGATGGCTCAGTGGTTAAGAGCACTGGCTGCTCTTGTGAGGACTCAAGTTCAATTCCTAGCACCCACGTGGTGACTGACAATCATCTGTAACTCCAGTTCAGGTGAATCTGATGCCCTCTTCTGGCTTCTGCTGGCATTGCATGATATAGGTGCCCTTGAAACCATACCGGCAATGTACTCGTACACATAAAAATACATTAAAAAAAAAAAAAAAAAGAAAATCTACTTTTCCAGGAACTTGAAAATAGATAAATATACCCAAGATGAGTTTTCTATTACCAGTCACTTTGCTGACAGCCTGAGAAAGCCTCTGGGCAGATAAGAGTTCAGTCTGTGAGCTCACCAGCAGACCATGCTTTGTGGGGCTCAGGAAATTCCTGTGCAGGGAGTCTTTGGAAAGCCTGTTCATCTGAGTGCACAGCTGAGCCAGCTGCGATAGGAGAGAACAGGTTTGGGGGCTATTGACAGTCATGAAGTCTCCCAGAGTAAGCTGGCCATCACCAGGTCCAGCACAAGCAACTCTTTATGCTGGCTAGATCCCTGTGGACAGCCCCGAGCACAATCCCCTTTATTATTACCCTTTGGATGTTTGCAATCTTAAGGCCTTTTAGAATTCTCTGGCTATAGATGGCAGGAAAAGTGGGGAATGCTATTGCAAAGTAAGGTTTTTTTCTTTTTACTGTGTGTGTTCGTGTGTGTGTGTGTGTGTGTGTGTGTGTGTGTATGTTTGTGTATATGTATGGGATGTATATGTGTGTATGTATGTATGTATGGGCTAGAAATTTATGATGGATTCTTCAATTGCTCTTCATTTTATTTTTTGGGACAGGCTCTCTCACTAAACCTGGAGTTCACCAATTCGACCAAACACTGGCTGCTAGTGACACTAGGGTCCTTCTATCTCTGCCTCCCTAGTGCTGGCTGAATTTAATTGGGTAGATTTTTGCACTTCTACCAAGTTCTCGGGATCCAGTGTCCCTGGACGATATTAAGAATCAAGGCCAAGAGAACTGGGAGCTGGCAAGGAAAACACTAGTGCCATTGCACTTTGATTAGCATTATCTGCTAACTCACTGGAAGCTTTAAAATATGATTCTTCTTCTAAAGAAACAAACAGAAAACCGTAACTTAACAATGGCTCTGCAGCAAGTCACTGATACTTGTTAGTTAGTGCTAGTGGTTCTCAAACAGAAAATGCATGACTTCTGATGGAACTTTCAGAAGTATAGGTGTCATTGATTGTCTGGGAAATGTTACTGTTATTTGTCACCTAGGAACATGATATGTTAGATGCTAGATAATGTGTGAGAGCAGTCTGAACAAAGGAAGCTTTGTCCACCTAAAATGCCAAGAGAGTCTGCATTGAGATATATGAGTCGGCCAGCAGAGACAAATGCACACCCGATTGGCAGCAGCCTCGTCTAATCAGTTTTTTGGTATCTGTACAGATTGGTGCCATCAGCCAATACTATAATCTGTAGATGCTGAGTTCCCTTGTATCAGATAGCATAGTATAGTATTTGCAAATAGCCTATGTACATTCTCCTGCATATTTAAACTAATCTTTAGATGGCTTATAATACTTAACACAATGTAAATGCTGTACAAATAATTGTTGTATCTAAATACTATATTCCTTAGAGAATGATAAGGAAAATGTGTATGTTTAGTATAATGTACTGTTTTTCCAACACTTTTAATTCATGATTGCTTGGATCCATGGATGCAGGACCTATAGATATGGAAGACTGACAGTAGAGTTGAAGAACAGGTCCAGCTCATCCCTTTAGAACGCTATGCTTAGAATTTCCCAGTGAGAAGAGTGACCCTTCTGTCACATAAGCGCATTTAGTTCCGTGTGTGATACATTTTCCCAGCAGATGAGCTAAGCAGGAAAGATACAGGAAGCTCTACAGTTTAGAGTCACCAAGGTTCTAAATGAAAAGTCTGAAAAGGGGAGGCTATTACCTGCCTTGAGATAACATTCCGCAATGATGTGGGTGCTCAGTCTACTCCATGACATGCTGTGACCACAGTGCCTAGTGCCAGGATAAACAGTGCCAAGATTCCAGGCTTGTTATACTTCTCCTGTTGTTTGTTTTGCTTTGCTTTTTGACAGGGTTTCCCTAGTCTCAGCCTGCCTGGATCTCACCATGTAGATCAGGCTGGCCTCTATCTCACAGAGCTCCGCTTGCCTCTGCCTCCCAAGGGCTGGGATTAAAGCCAGAGCTCCTGATGCCCTGCAACCTGTAATACTTCTATTGTGTTTTTGCAGCAAAAGGAAGTAGCCCACAGCTCATTTTTCTCACCATTTCCAGAGATCTGATCCCTAGTCCCAACAGATAATGTCAAACATTACAAGGAATGTACTAGAAATTCATGTAGGAACTGAGTGGAGATTAAAAGAGTTGAATATGTGAGAACAAAACAGGAGATAAAAGAGTGACCTATCCTAAGAGAAGGATCACCTGCTGGCAGATTCCTAAAGGTTGGGAGATTAGTCTCATCAACTTGTGAAAAGAGACCTATACAGTGCTGAGGAGATTGCTCAGTTGGTAACATGCCCGCCACTCAAGCATGAGCACCTGCATTTGATCCCCAGAACCCAGATGTTTAAAAAGCCTTGGGGGCGTGGTGGCGCATTCCTTTAATCCTAGCACTTGGGAGGCAGAGGCAGGCCGATCTTTGTGAGTTCAAGGCCAGCCTGGTCTACAGAGTGAGTTCCAGGACAGCTGGGGCTATAGGGAGACCCTGTCTTGAAAAGACAA
>VZQC01010467.1:5096072-5141862 GCA_009823505.1 Rhizomys pruinosus | reverse complement strand
ATATATATATATATATATATAAACAGTTTGCTTATCCATTCACCCATTGAAGAATGTTTTGATTATTTCCAAGTTTTGGCAATTATGAGCAAAGCTGATAGAAGGTTTCCTAGGCAAGTTGTTGTCTAGGCTCGTGATTTCAGTTCATATGGGTAAGTACAAAGGAGTGTGTCTTCCAAGATGATTGCCATGTTATGTTTCTGTGAGTCATAAACGAGAGCTCCAGTAGCCCCAGATCCTCACTGTCACTCATCATTAGTGTTCTGGTTGGAGCCATCTTAATGGGTGGGTGATGACATCTCATAATTGTTTTAATTTGCAGTTCCCCAATGGCATATGGCAAGTACTTGTTTGCCATCTGTATATCTTCTTTTATGATGTGTCTGTTTAGATCTTTTTACCATTTTAAAATACTGAATTGGTCATTTTCTTTTCTTTTCTTTTTCTTTTTGAAACAGGGTATCCCTGGAGCTCCGACTGTCCTGGAACTCACTCTGTAGACCAGGCTGGCCTTGAACTCACAGAGATCCGCCTGCCTCTGCCTCCCAAGTGCTAGGATTAAAGGCATGCCCCACCACACCTGGAATTGGTAATTTTCTTATTGCTGAGTTTTGAATTCTTTGTGTATTTTGGAAAACAGCCACTCAGAAGGTAAGTCGTCAGCAAATATTTCTACCAGCCCATGGCTTAGTTTTTACCCTCTTAAAGTTGTCTTTTCCTGAGCAGAGATTTTTTAGATTCACTGAAGGTCAGTTTAGTAATTCATTGTTTCATAGGTGTGTCTTTGCTGTCGTATCCAGAGTTAATACCACCCACAGTTTCCTAAGCTTCCTCCTAAAGGAGTGCTATATATAGCACTTTGTCTTGCACTTTGCATTTAGGTTTATGATCTACTTTGAGTTAATTTTATGAAAGATTTAAAGTCTGTGTATGGACTTATTTCCACATGTGTTTGTTCAGCTTTTCTAGCTTCATCTGTTGGAAAGACTCTGTTGTATTGCCTTTGTTCCTTTGTCAAAGATCATTTAATTGCATTTACATGGATCTAATTCTGGGTTCTGTTCCATCCATCTATTTATATATTCTTTCACAAATACTACAGAGTCTTGATTATTGTAGAATTATAGTAAGTTTTAAAAGTTAGTATTGCCTTGGGAGGCAGAGGAAGGCGGATCTTTGTGAGTTCAAGGCCAGCCTGGTCTACAGAGCGAGTTCCAGGACAGCTGGGACTACAGGAGACCCCATCTCGAAAAGACAAAGAAAAAAAGGTTATATTGCCAATCCTCCAATGTTTTTCTCTCTCAGTATTACATTAGCTAGTATGGGTCTTTTGGCTCTACACATAAATTTTGAATCCACTAATATCCATAAAAAACCTCTAGGATTTTTTTGGAATTACACTGAATGTAGAGATTAAGTTGGAAAGAACTGACATTGAACAATATTGACTGAGTCATCCTATTCTTTTTTTTTTAATTTTTTTATTTATTTCTGTATGTGTATGAATGTACTGTCTGCATGCAGGTCTGTGCACCCATGTCGTGGAATGCCGCGGAGGTCAGAAGAGGGCGTCGGATTCCCCTGGAACTGGAGCTCTCTTGGAATTGGAGTTTTGGACGGTTCTCAGCCGCCATGTGGGTGCTGGGGATCGAACCTGGGTCCTCTGCAAGAGCGGTCGGCGCTCTTAACCACTAGGCCATCTCTCCAGCCCCATCCTATTCTTTAACATGAAATATATTTCCAATATCTTAGTTCTTTGATTCTTCATCAGTGTTTTATAGTTTTATCACATAGAACTTAAGTATTTTGTTAGATTTATAGCAAAGTATCTTATTTTCAGTAGCACTAATATAACTAGTATTGTGTTTCTAATTTCTTGGAAAGAAACTGACTATTGCATAATTCTAGTTCTATAAACTTATTATAATTTCTTATTAATCCAGGACTCTTCCCACCCAAAATATGCATTTTCCATGTAGACAATTACATCACATTTGAACAAAGATAGCTTTAGTTCTTCAGACAAGTAAAGAGATTTCCACCAGAGAGAGAATCAAAAGCAGTTATAAATAAAGGAGGCCTTAATGTGAACTTATCAATAATCATTTTAATGTGAATGGCTTAAAATAAATAAAAGATGCAGCCATCTGAATAGATAAACATTGGAGACCTGACTGACTATATGCTGTCTAGCAGAAACCCATACTAAATATCAGGTGTGTATAGTTTCCCAGTAAATGGATGGAGGAGAGAATATACAGTGTGCTAGTAGCAATCCAAAGAAATCTAGAATGCCAGTATTAATTTTTGAAAGACTAAATTTTAGAAAGGAAAAAAAAAACTAGTATCAGGTTAAAGGTAAGCACATAATGATAAACATTAGGTCAATTCTTGAAGAAGACATAAAAAATTCTTCATGTGTATGAGCATAGTAAAAGACAATTAAGATACACAAGACGGGGCTGGGGAGATGGCTCAGTGAGTAAAGTGCTCGAGTGAGGACTCGAGTTCTGATCTCTAGCACCCGTATGTAAAAGCTGAGTAGGGGAATCAGAGACTGGATCTTTCAGCTTCATCCCACCAAAAGCTGAAAGGGCAAAAAGCAGGATGACCCCAACATAGCTCCTGCTTTTTGCCCTTTCAGCTTTTGGAGGTCTTCTGTCCAGTAGTGAGGTGCTTTTTGCCCTTCTGCTGATTTCCATCTCTTGTCTCTGCCCTTACTACCTAATTCACCTGCAGCTTTTTAAGGAAAATATTCATGGGCCTTGGGATGAAGTTGAAATCAAAGATTTGTCTAGGTTCCTTAGCTAAGCTAGGGTCATCCACTACATCATTAAGGCAAGTTTAAAGACAACCTAACCAGTATAATACTTAGTTTCATTCTTGAAGTTGCAGGCTGATCTGTGAGACAGAACAGAGAACAGAAGGAAAAAAGGTAATCAATGGTTTAGTTGGGGGAAGTGTTTGCCCTTCTGTTATTTTGTGACTGAAAAAGCTTTCTGGTGCTATTTTGAAAATTATTGCCCTTCATTATTCATTGTAAGAAGTGAAGTGATATGTTTTTACATACTAAAAAAGTAATATCCATAAAAAATAGAAACAAAAACAATAAACAAAACAAATCGCCCTGTCTGTGGTATTAGGTTACAGTAACAGGACCTTGATTTCCTTAAATTTCCAGTCTCTAGAACCTTAAGAAATACATTTCTATTATTTAAGCCATTCAACCTAAGGCATTAGGACAATCTGAGATGACTTAAATAGCATACTTTGCCTGATTTCTATCCTTTAAAATTCACTGTTTTATAGCCAAGCATGTGGTCTACTTTGATGAACGTACCTTGTGGGCATTCTGCTGCTGTATTGAATAACATATGGTCTATTAGATCTAAGGTCTATTAGGTCAGATTGGCACAATTCAATTCAGTTACATCCTTATGGAATTACTTCCTGTTAGATCTCTCAATAGACAGTGGTGTTGAAGCTCCTAATTATTTGTTTATTTCTTATGATTTATTTATTTCTTTCCTCGCAATTCTATTAGCTTTGTCCTGATGCATTTTTTCTTATGTATTTGTGTGTAGTGTGCTTGCCTGTGTATACATGTGTGTGTGTGTGCATGTGTGGGCAGGTACACATACACATCTGTGCAAATGCCTGTGGAACCCTGAGGCTGACATCAAGAGTCTTCCTGGATTATTCTTCACTTTATATATTGAAGGAGGGTCTCTCACTGGACTGGAATTGGCCAGTTTTGACTAGTCTAGCTAGACCGCCTTCTCTGCGGATCCCGTCTCTGGGGATCACTACAAAAACACAGACACTGGACAGCTGCTGTATCACCACACTGGACTCAAACACCACAGCCCAATATTGGTATTTCCAGGCATAGATGTTTTTCCGGAGCTCTTCCAGGAACTGCTGTCAACATAGTTATGGGGGAAGGGCCACGGCTCATGTAAGACCTTCTTCCCCCTGACTTCTGTGGTGTTAGTTCCAGGTTGAACACACATCATCTCATTCTTTCCTCAGGTTCCAGCCAGTTCAGTCTCCCTCAAAGAAGTCTATGGGGGCTGGAGAGATGGCCTAGCGGTTAAGAGCGCCGACCGCTCTTACAGAGGACCCGGGTTCTATCCCCAGCACCCACATGGCGGCCAAGGACCGCCTGAAACTCCAATTCCAGGAGAACTCCAGTTCCAGGGGAGTCCGACACCCTCTTCTGACCTCCGCGGCGTTGCACGACACGGGTGCACAGACTTGCATGCAGACAGTACAGTCATACACATACAGAAATAAATAAAATTAAAAAAAAAAAGAAGTCTATGTAGCTCTTGTTCTTCATAAAGTTGTGACAAAAGGCCTCTCTGGAAATTTCATGCTGATATTTTGCAGACCTTTTCTTGTTTACAAAGGCAGAGATTTTCAGGGTAGGGTTCTGTTCTTTTTTTTTTTTTTTTTTTTTTCTGAGCAGGACAGCACAGCTAAATTCCTACCTGCAGCGAGCTCCTAGGCATCAAACTTGTTTTTTTTTTTTTTTTTTTTTTTTTTTAATTGAGGTTTCATGCATTTCATACAAGATTTTTTTTTTGTCTTTTTGAGACAGGGTCTCCCTTTAGTCCCACCTGACCTGGAGCTCACTATGTACACCAGGCCGACCTTGAACTCAGAGATCTGCCTGCCTCTGCCTCCCAAGTGCTGGGATTAAAGGCCTTTGCCACCATGCCCTGCTTATACAAGAGTCCTTTTTTTTTAATTAATTAATTTTTTATTGATGATTTGTGCATTTCATACATCATCCTTCAGTCCAATTTAGACACATTCCCCTCTCCCCGCCCCCCAACACACCCCAGTTCGTGCCTTCTGCCATACATGTCTTGCATTTTTCTCTCAATCTTTCCAAAGTTTTTTTTACTGCAGAGGCTTGTTGTTTGGGGCAGAGTTTAAATGCATCAGTCAGTTCTTTGACCCAGTCTTTATGTTGTTGTTGTTCCCTCCCCTTTGTATTGCTCCAAAATATGCCTATATAACCATCACATATGTATCAAAATTATGACCTCTGAGAATAAACTGCATGTTAATTCCAAAATATGTTTAAGCATTCACATTTTTCCCCTTTAATTTTATATTACTCTAAGATATGAATACATACCGGTAGGTCAACTCTAGAGCCCGTTAAGAGATTCATATTATGACAGCATTTGCTTTCAGATAAAAATAAATATAATAATGCTGTTCAGCATGCCTTGCAACTGGGGATTTGGTGTTATCATCTGGAAATGAGGGTAAACATTTTTGGAATTCACATTTTCCCCTTTACTTTTTATTACTCTATAGTATGCATACATACCCTCCCCCCATATACCACAATTACAAAGTCTGAAGATAAGTGGTAGGTTAATTCTAGATCTTATTAAGGTATTCACGTTATAATGGTACAGCTGCTTTCAGGTAAAAGAAACTATTGCTCAGTCTGCTTTACTACTAGGTATTTGGTACTAGCACCCACAGATGAGGGAGTATAGGTTTTTGAAGTATTCTCCTATGATTATCTGGATCGTTTCTCTGTCTCTTGTGATGTTTCCCTTTTCATCATGAATACTATTAATTTGGAGTTGCTCTTTCTTTCTTTTGGTTAACTGAGCTAGGGGTCTATCTATCTTGTTTATTCTTTCAAAGAAACAGATTTTGGAGTCATTGATTCTTTGTATTGTTTTCTTTGTTGCTATTTCATTGATTTCTGCTCTGATTTTTGTGATTTCTTCCTGTCTGTTGGGTTTAAGGTTCATTTGTTGTTGTCTCACAAGTGTTTTTAGCTGCAGTGTTAGTTCATTTATTTGTCCTCTTTCTGCCTTTTTAATGTAGGCACTGAGGACTGTAAACTTCCCTCTTAGGACTGCTTTTAAAGTATCCCATAGGTTTTGCTGTCTTTTCTTTTTTTTTTTTTAATTAAATTTCATTTATTTTTGTATGTGCACGAATGTACTGTCTGCATGTAGGTTGGTGCACCCGTGTCATGCAATGCCACGGAGGTCAGAAGAGGGCGTCGGATTCCCCTGGAACTGGGGTCAAAGGAGGTTCTCAGCCACCCTGTGGGTGCTAGGGATCGAACCTGGGTCCTCTGTAAGAGCAGTTGGTGCTCTTAACTGCTAGGCCATCTCTCCAGCCCCAGATTTTGCTGTCTTGTATTGTCTTTTTTGTTTAATTCCAGGAATGTTTTTCTTTCTTTCTTTATTTTTTCCTTAACCCATTCATTATTCAGGAGTGTGTTATTTAGTCTCCATGTGTTCTTGTAGATAGTTGGGCTTATTCTTGTGTATATATTGAGCTTTATTGCACTGTGGTCTGATTGAATGCATGAACTTATTTAATATTTTTCTATTTGTAGAGGTTTTTTTCTGTGTCCCAGTATGTGGTCAGTTTTGGAGTATGTTCCATGGGGTGTGGAGTAGAAAGTATATTCTCTGGTGTTTGGGTAGAATATTCTATAGATATCTGTGAGGTCCATTTGGTGTATTGTATTGTTCAGTTCATTTATCTCTCTGTTTATTCTTTGTCCAGTTGACCTATCTAATGGGCTCGGTGAAGTATTGAAATCCCCTACTATTAGTGTGCTGGAATCAATCTGTGCCTTGAGGTCCTGTAGAATTGTGTTTGTAAGTTTGGTGCACTGGATTTTAGTGCCTATATATTCATGATTATGAACTGTTCATGGTTAATTGATCCTTTGATAAGGATGTAGTGGCCCTCTCTGTGTCTTCTGATTAGTTTTACTTTGAAGTCTATTTTGTATGATATTAGAATAGCAACTCCAGCTTGCTTTTTGGTAGCATTTGCTTGGAATATCTTTTTCCATCCTTTCACTTTAAGTTGGTGCCTATCCTTGAGGGTAAGATGGGTTTCTTGTAGACAGCATAGAGATGGGTTCTGTTTCCTAATCTAGTCTCCCAGTCTAGGTCTTTTGATTGGGGAGTTCAGCCCATTAATATTTAAAGTTATTATTTAGAGATATGTACTGCTTCCTTTTACTTTATTTTCTGTTTGCATTCTTGTTCTAGGTTTGTACTTCTGCAGTTATACTTTTATTCATTATTCTCTCTAGCTGTTTGGGGATAGTTACTCCTTTCCTCTGACCTCTGAATTGCTTTGAGTATTTTATGAAGGGTTGGTTTCCTGGATATGAATTCTTTCATCTTGTTTATGTCATGAAAGATTTTTCTTTCTCTTTCAATTATAATTGACATTTTTGCTGGGTACAGTAATCTGGGTTGGCATCTATACTCATTTATTACTGGGAATACTTTGGTCCAAGTTCTTTTGGCTTTCATCATTTGCACTGAAAAGTCAGCTGTAATTCTGACAGGTTTTCCTTTATATGTAACTTGTTGTTTTTCTCTTGCAGCCTTCAGTAGTTTGTCTTTGTTTTTGGTGTTTAGTGTTTTAACTATCATATGGTGTGGGGATTCCTTTTCTGATCTTGTCTATTTGGTGTTATATGTGCTTCTTGTATTTGTATGGGTTTGTCATTTTTCAGTTTGGGGAATTTTTCTTCTATTATTCTGTTGAAGATCTGATCAATACCTTTGTCCTGAGATTCTTCTCCTTCCTTTATCCCTATGATGTGGAGGTTTGATCTTTTCATAGTGTCCCATATTTCCTGATTGTTCCACTCTTGTGATTTTTAAAAAATTTTTCATACTCTTTGTTTGAGCATTGCAGTCCTTCTACCTTGTCTTCCAGTGTTGATATTCTACTTTCTGCTTCATCCAATCTGTTACTGAAGCTTTCTCCCATCTTTTCTTGCTGATTGGATGAGTGTGCAATTTCATTTTTCACTTCATCCTGTGATTTTTTTAGTATTTCCAGTTCAATTTACAGTTTGTCATTCCCTCCTTCTAGATCTTTGATTTGCTGTTCAGTTTCCCATTTCATTTCAGCATGGGTTCTTTTCAGTGTTCCCACTTCATTCCTGAGTTTGTCATTCTCTCCCTTCATTTCTTTGAGTATGTCTATTATTGTTCTTTTTTAATTTTAATTTTGTTTTATGTGTCTGAGTGAACTGTCTGCACGCAAGTAGGTGCACCTGTGTCATGGATGAGGAGATCAGAAGAGGGCGTCGGATTCCCCTGGAACTGTAGTTAAGACAGTCCTTAGCTGCCATGTGGGTGCTGGGAACCGAACCTGGGTCCTCTGCAAGAGCAGTCGGTGCTCTTAACCTCTGAGCCATCTCTCCAGTTCCTATTATTGTTCTTTTAAGATCTGTGTCCTGGGTTATCTCCAGGGAGAACTCATTGTTGGGTTCTTCTATAGGACTACTAGATTTTGTTGGGGATTTATTTGCTTTTCCCATGTTGTTGATTTTCCTTTGTGCTCTTAGCATTTGGATTTGATTTGTTGTTTATAGTCTGATGCAAATTTCATGTGTTTCTTCCTTTGGTTGAAGGCCTATTCCTCTAGGTTGGAAGGTTGGCTGTCTCTTCTGTTACTTTGTGCTCTGAGTCACCTTCTCTGTTCCCATCAGGGTGGCCACAGGGGGATGGGTGGCACTGGTTTTTGCCTGCCCAATCCTGTCACCGCCAAGGTGACCGACCACAGGGCCTTACCTGATCTGGTCTGGAAGTTGGAGTAGCTCCAGAGACCCTGCACCTAAGGCGACTGGGCTTGGATGGTCCTGGAACCTGCCCTGCACTGGAAGTGACTGGGCTGGGATGGACCTGGAACCCTGGGCTGGAAGCAACAGGGCTCCAATGGTCTTGGAACCCTATGCCAGAGGTGCGGGGGCTGGGAAGGTCTTGGAAAGCTGCCTGCAGAGAGGCCTGCCCTGTCACTAAACCTGTGCTGGAAGTGACTAGCCTGGTATGGTACTGGGACCCTGGGCTGGGAGAAACAGAGCTCTGATGGTCTTGGAACCCTGCAGCAGAGGCGCCAGAGCTAGGAAGGTCTTAGAACCCACCTGCAAAGCTCGTACAAGATTTCTTAGTCAAATTTAGACCTATACCCCCTTCCTTGCTCCCCATCACACCAGAGCTCATGAATTCAGCCATATGTGTCTTTCATCTTTTTCAGTCTCTTTTGAATTTTGGGGTGCAGTAGTTTACTGTTTGGGGAAGAAGTTGAACTATTTCAGTCAGTTCTTTGACCAAGTCTTTTTGTTGTTGTTGTTGTGTTGTTGTTCCTTCTAATTTGTATCGCTCCAAAATATGCCCACATACACAGCACACATATACCAAAATTATGATGTCTGAAAATAAACTATACATCAATTCCAAAACATATTCAAGGATTCACATTTTGACAGTAGAGTTGCATTCAAGTAAATATAAAAATATTACTTTACATTCCTACATTACATAGAAAGTTGATAAATAAAATCAAGTGTTATATTTAGTAAAAACAAAAAAAGAAAAAAAGAGGAATTATTCAATTTGCCTTATAAAGAGAGATTTGGTACTAGCATCCACATATGAGAGACACCATACATCTGTTGTTTTTCTGGGACTGTGTTACTTCACTAAGGATAATGGCTTCTAGTTCCATCCATTTAGCTACAAAGTTCATGATGTCATCTTTCTTTACTGCTGCCTAGTAGTCCATTGTGTATATGTACCACATTTTCTTTATCCACTTATTGGCTGAGGGACAATTGGGCTGCTTCCAGCTCTTCACTATTGTGAAGAGAGCTGAAATAAACATAGGTGTGCATGTATCTCTGTGATAAGATGAGTCTTGTGGCTATATACCCAGGAGTGGTATGACTGGGTCAAGCGGTAGGCTCACTTTGAGTCTTTTAAGAGTTCTCAACAGCACAGTGCCCTGATAAGGCAGAACTGCCTTGGGGCCCTACACCTGCCCCTGGAACCTCCTACCTCTGGTTCCAGAGAACACCACGGCATGGGCACAGTGTGATGCCCCATAAGGCAGAACTGCCTTGGGCCTTTGGGGCCCTACACCTGCCCCTGGAACCTTCCATCTCAGTTCCAGAGAGCACCATGGCATGGGAGAACCTAGACAGGGCAACAGGGCAGGCCAAAGGAGCAAACCACCCCCCAACTCAAGCTGGTGGTGCTATGGTGCAGACTATCTAGCAGGTGCAGTGTTAGTGAATCTGCACAGCCAACATTGAGGCACCAGAATCCAAAAACACAAACAAACAAACAAACAAACAAACAAAAAACAAATCCACATGCCAAACACACAACGAAAAAACAGCATGGGAAAAGCTCATAATAAATCCACACTGACTCTACCAGTCTGACAGAAGATTCCTACAAGATGTCCCTGGAAGGAAACCAAGACACAGACCTTAGAAGAACAATTGTAGACATATTCAAAGAAATCAAATAATATATAGAACAAATCAGAGAACTAAGGTGAGAAAAGAAAAACTCAGGAAGAATCTAGAAGGAAAGAATGCTAAACACTGGAAAGAATTAGAGGGAGAGAATGACAAACTCCAAAAAGAACTAGAGGAAGAGAAACACAAAATCCAAAAGGAGCTAGAGGAAGAGAAACACAAAATCTGAAAGGAGCTAGAGGAAGAGAAACACAATCTCTGAAAAGAACTATAAGGAGAGAAGGACAAACTCTGGAAGGAAGTGGAAACACTGAAAAGATCCCAGGCTGAAATGAAAAAGGAAAGAGACCAGTGAAGGAAGGAGCTACAAGTAGAGAATGACGAGCTCCAAAAGGAAATGGAAATACTAAAGAAATCACAGGAAGAAATGAAAAAGGAAATGGAACACTCATCCAATCAACAGGAAAGGATAGGAGAAAGCCTCAGAAGCAGAATGGATGAAGCAGGAAATAGAATATCAGACCTGCAGAATAACACAGAACATCTGAAATGCTCAAGTGAAGGCTATGAAAATTTTTTTTAAAAACACAAGAGTGGAATAACCAGGAAACATCGGATACTATGAAAAGACCAAATCTCCACATCATAGGGACAGAGGAAGGAGAAGAATCCCAAGACAATGGTATTGATCAGATCTTCAACAAGATAATAGAAGAAAATTTTCCCAAACTGAAAAAAGATAAACCTATACAAATACAAGAAACACATAAAACACCAAATAGACAAAACCAGAAAAGGAACTCCCCATGCCACATCATAGTTGAAATGCTAGATGCGAGAGGAACTGTGTGCATGGATAGAAGGACAGCCAGCGGAGCACACATTCGTTGCCCAGGTGGGTGTCTGGTGCACAGGCTTGCTGCTGCCCATCCTGGGCGGGTATCTGCCACCCACCACTATAACCATAGAGAGGAACTGTGTGTATGGATAGAAGGACAGCCAGCAGCACACTCACTCATTGCCCATGTGGGTGTCTGGCGCGCAAGCTTGCTGCTGCCCACCCGAGGTGGACATCTGCCTCCCACCACTAGAACCATAGAGAGGAACTGTGTGCCTGGATAGAAGGACAGCCAGTGGCACACACACACACAGGTGTGTATCTGTCTGGTGCACAGGCTTGTTGCTGCCTACCCCAGGTGAGCAGCTGCCACCCACTGCTAGAACCATAGAGAGGAACTGTGTGTGTGCATAGAAGGACAACCAGGGGTGCACACACTTGTCGCCCAGGTGGGTGTCTGGCACACAGGCTTGCTGCTGCCCAGCCTGGGTGGGCATCTGTCACCCACCACTAGAACCATAGAGAGGAACTCTGTGTGTGGATAGAAGGACAGCCAGTGGCACACACACTGGTTGCCCAGCTGTGGTCCAGTGCGCAGGCCAAAGGAGTAACCCCCCAAAGCCCCCACCTCCACTCAAGCTCTTGGTACTGTGGTGGAAATTATAAGCTGCTGGTGCTGTGGTTTACTGTGGTTGGGACAATCCAGCAGTGTCAGTGATTCTAGCCTGCACAGCCAAAGCTGAAGAAGAAACCAGCAGAAAGCAAACTGAGTGACCAGCCAGTCTTCCATATTAACATTTGAGATTAGCAACAGAAGCCAAACAAAGGGGGAAAACAAACAAACAAACAAACAAACAAACAAAAAACAAATACACATGCCAAAGACACAACAGAAAAACAACAATATGGGAAAAGCTCACAATAAATCCCCACTGAACTCAACCAATCCCGTAGAAGATCCCAACAACAAGATCTCCCTGGAAGGAAACCAAGACACCAACCTTAGAAGAACAATTGTAGACATATTCAAAGACTATAAAGAACAAATCAGAGAACTAAAGGGAGAGAATGAAAAACTCATGAAGGAACTAGAAGGAAAGAATGATAAACTCTGGAAAGAACTAAAGGGAGAGATTGACAAACTCCAAAAAGAACTAGAGGAAGAGAAATACGAACTCTGAAAAGAACTAGAGGAAGAGAATGACAAACTCTGGAAGTAAGTGGAAACATTGAAAAGATCTCAGGCTGAAAGGAAAAAAGAAAGTGACTAGCAAAGCAAGGAGCTACAAGAAGAGAATGAAAAGCTCCAAAAGGAAGTGGAAATACTGAAGAAATCACAGGATAAAATGAAAAAGGAAATTGAACACTCATCCAATCAGCAGGAAAGGATGGGGGAAAGCCTCAGAAGCAGAATTGATAAGGCAGAAAAAAGAATATCAGACCTACAGGATAACACAGCACACTCAAGTAAAGATTATGAAACATTTTAAAAAACCACAAGAATGGAACAAACAGGAAATGTGGGACACCATGAAAAGACCAAACCTCCACATCATAGGGATAGAGGAAGGTGAAGAATCCCAAGAGAATGGTATTGGTCAGATCTTCAACAGAATAATAGAAGAAAATTTCCCCAAACTGAAAAAAGACAAACCCATAGAAATACAAGAAGCACATAGAACACCAAATAGACAAGACCAGAAAAGAAATTCCCCATGCCATATCATAGTTAAAACACTAGATGCTCAAAACAAGGACAAAATACTGAAAGCCACAAGAGAAAAACAACAAGTTACATGTAAGGGGAAATCCATCAGAATTACAGCTAACTTCTCAGTGCAAACTATGAAAGCCAGAAGAACATGGACCAAAATATTCCCAGTGCTAAATGACTTTAGATGCCAACCCAGATTACTATAACCAGCAAAAATGTCAATCATAGTTGAAGGCGAAAGAAAAATCTTTCATGACATACAAAAATTAAGAACACATGTCAAAAAACCCAACACTTCAGTAAATACTCAAAGCAATTCAAAGAACAGAGGAATAGAGGAACTATCCTTAAGCAAACCAAGAGAGAAATTAACAAAAGCATAATAGAGTAAATAAATACCCAGAACAAGAGTGCAGAATTCTATAAAACATTTGAAGAGGTCTTACAACCATTACTACTCGAACTTTTGAGAAGGATACAAACAGAGGGAAATATCCCAAATTCTTTCTATGAAGCCAGCATCACTCTAATACCAAAGCCAGGCAAAGACACAAACAAAAAAATCTATAGACCCATATCACTAATGAACATGGATGCAAAAATTCTCAACAAAATACTTGCAAATCACATACGGACCCACATCAAAAAGATCATCCATCATGACCAAGTTGGATTCATACCAGCGATGCAGGGATGGTTCAACATACATAAATCAATAAATATCATAAAACACATAAATGGACTGAAAGACAAAAACCACTAGATCATCTCAATCGATGCAGAAAAAGCTTTTGACAAAATCCAGCATCACTTTATGCTTAAAGTCCTAGAGGGAAATGTACCGGAGGGATCATTCCTCAATGTAATCAAAGCCATATAAAAGAAACCCACAACCAACATCATCCTAAATGGAGAAATTTGGAAGCATTCCTCTTAAAAGCAGGAACACAGCAAGGCTGTCCACTATTGCCACTCCTCTTCAATATAGTGCTTGACATGCTTGCTAGAGCAATAAGGCAAGAAAGGGAAAGTAAAGGATTACTAATCAGAAAGGAGGAAGTAAAACTCTCCCTTTTTGCAGATAATATGATAGTTTACCTAAGGGATACTAAAAATTCCACCAGAAAACTCTTATAACCAATTAAAAGTTTCAGTAAAGTGGCAGGATACAAAATAAACCTAGAAAAATCAGTAGCCTTTCTTTACACCAACAATAAACAACTGGAGAAAGAATATGAGGAGACCTTCCCAATCACAATAGCCTCAAAAAAAAAATACCTAGGAATAAACCTAACCAAAGACTACTACAACAAAAATTTTAAAACCCTGAAGAAGGAGATTGAAAATGATATCAAAAAATGGAAAGACTTCCCAAACTCATGGATTGGAAAAATTAATATAGTAAAAATGTCCATTCTACCCAAATTAATATACAGGTTCAATGAAATCCCAATAAAAGTTTCCATGAGCTTTTTCACAGACTTGGAAAAAAAATCCTTAAATTCATACAGAAAAACAAAAGACCCCAAATAGCTAAAGCAATACAGGGAGGATTACTTTACCAGACTGCATGCTATATTACAGAGCTGCAGTCATAAAGATAGCCTGGTACTGGCAAAAAAACAAAACAAACAAACAAAAAAAAACACAGACCCATTGACCAATGGAACAAAATTGAAGATCCAAACTTGAGCTCATATAACTTCAGCCACCTCACATTTGACAAAGGGGGAAAAAAACTCAATGGAGGAAAGAGCATCTTCAGCAAATGGTGTTGGCAAAACTGGATCATCATTTGTAGAACAACAAAATTGAATCCCTACCTCACCCTGGACAAAAATAAACTCCAAGTGATCAAAGATCTCAACCTGAAACCTGAGACCCTGAAGGTGATAGAAGAAAAAGTCGGCAGCAACCTACAAGACATAGGTATAGGAAAAGACTTTCTAAATCAAACAGCAGCTGCACAGGAAATAAGGTCAACAGTTGACACGTAGGAAATCATCAAACTCAAAAGCTTTTGTACAGCTATAGAAACAAGAAAGTGAAGAGAAAACCCACAGAATGGGAGGAAACCTTCACCACTGATACATCTGACAAAGCATTAACATCCAGAATATATAAACTATTTAAGAAAAAAGAAGACCAAAAAAAAAAGAAAAATCTTAGCCAGGCGTGGTGGCGCAGGCCTTTAATCCTAGCACTTGGGAGGCAGAGACAGGTGGATCTTTGTGAGTTTAAGGCCAGCCTGGTCTACAAGGTGAGTTCCAGGACAGCTGGGGCTACAGGGAGACCCTGTCTCCAAAAGACCAAAAAAAAAAAAAAAAACAAAAAAACAAAAAAAAAAAAAAAAAAAAAAAAAAAAAAAAAAAAGCTGAACAGAGACTTCATCAGTAAGGAAGTAAAGAGGGTTGAGAAACATCTTAAAAAACTGTTCAAACATCCCTACATAAATTAAGGAAATGCAAATTAAAACCACACTAAGGTATCATCTTACTCCAATAAGACTAGCCAAGATCAAGAAAACAAAAGACACCAAATGCTGGAGAGGTTGTGGGGAAAGGGGAACACTCATCCACTGCTGGTGGGAATGTAAACTGGTACAACCACTGTGGAAAGCAGTGGGGAGAACCCTTAAAAAACTCAAAATGAGCTAACACCTGACGCAGCCATACCACTCCTGGGTATATACCTACAAGACTCGTCCTACTGTAAAGATACATGCAAATGGATGGAATGCGAAGCCAATATGCTAAGTGAAGTAACACAGTCCAAAAAAACAAATGGGTAATGGTTTCCCTCATTTGTGGATGCTAGTACCAAATCCCCCAACTGAAAGGCAATCTGAGCAATGTTATTGTTATATTTCTTTCTATCTGAAAGCAACTGTGATATTATAATGTGAATCTCTTAATGAGGCCTAGAATTAACTTATCACTTACTTTCAGATGTGGTAATTAATGTATATGGGTGGAAGGCATATATTCATATTTTAGAATAATAGAAAATGAAAAGGAAAAAAATGTGAACTCCTAAACATATATTGGAGTTAACATACAGTTTATTCCTGGAGGACATAATTCTGGTACATATATGACACGTTTATAGGCATACTTTGGAACAATACAATTGGGAGGGAACCACAACAACATAAGGACTGTGTCAAAGAACAGACTGATATAGTTAAATTCTGCCCAAAACAATAAATCTTTGCAAGGAAATCTTGAAAAAGACGGAGAGAAAGATGCAGGACATGTATGGCAAAAATGCATGATCTGGGGTGGGGTGGGAGGAAGGGAAAGGGAAATATGTCTAAATTGAACTGAAAAATGATGTCTGAAATATGCAAAAATCAATAAAAGTATTATATTAAAAAAGAGTTCTAGACACTGCTTTCCATAGGGATTATATGAGTTTGCATTCCTATCAGCAGTGGATGAGTGTTCCCCTTTCCCCACAACCTCTCCAGCATTTAGTATCCTTTGTTTTCTTTATCATAGCCAGTCTTACCAGAGTAAGATGAAATCTTTAAGTAGTTTTAATTTGCATTTCCTTAATAATTTGTGACATTGAATACTTTTATTTTATTTAATTTTTGGTCTTTTTTGAGACAGGGTCTCCCTGTAGCCCCAGCTGTCCTGGAACTCACTCTGTAGACCAGACTGGCTTTGAACTCACAAAGATCTTCCTGCCTCTGCCTCCCAAGTGCTAGGATTAAAGGTGTGCACCACCACACCTGGCTCAACATTGAATACTTTTTAAAGATGTTTCTCAGCCATTGTACCCTATTTGTACTCCTTTAATTCCCTTTTCTTGTCTTATTGTTCTTGTGAGCATTTCAAGCACTATATTGAAAAGGAGTGGGGAGGGGGCTGGAGAGATGGCTCAGCTGTTAGGTTAAGATCAATGGCTGTTCTTCAAGAAGACCCAGGTTCTAATCCCAGCAACCACATGGTGGCTAACAACCATCTGTAACTCCAGTTCCAGGCTAGACAACACCCTTTTCTGTCCTCCATGGCTATTGAATGCACTTACCTGAATGTAGGCAATAATACATCCATACACATAAAAAATAAAATTAATAAAAGGAGTGGGGATGGGGGCAGCCTTGCCGGGTTCCTGACTTTAAGGGGAACACTTCTAATTTTTCCCCATTTAGGATAATGTTAGCTGTGGGTTTATTGTATATGGTTTTAATTGTGTTGAGCAATGTTCCCTCCAGTCCAGTTCCCTCTAGGATTTTAAATATGAAGCCACGTTGAATTTTGTCGAATGCCTTTTCCACATCAATTGAGATGACCATGTGGTTTTTGTCTTTCAGTCCATTTATGTACTTTGTGACATTTATTGATTTACATACATTGAACCATCCCTGCATCTCTGGTAAGAATCTGACTTGGTCATGACAGATGATCTTTTTGATGTGTGCCTGTATTCAGCTTGCAAATTTTTTGTTGAGAATTTTTGCATCTATGTTCATTAATGAAATGGGTCTATAGTTTTATTTTTTGGTTGTATCTTTGCCTGGTTTTGGTTTTAGAGTGATGCCGGTTCATAGAAAAAATGTGGGAGATTTCCATCTGTTTCTATCCTCTTGAATAATTTGAGTAGTAATGGCTGTAGGTCTTCTTTAAATGTCTTATATAATTCTGCTGTGAATCCACCTGGGCCTGGGCTTTTTTTAGTTGGAAGTTTTTGTTTTGTTTTGTTTTGTTTTACCACAGTTTCAATTTCCTCATATAATATGGGTCTGTTTAACCTGTCAATCTCTTCCTGGTTAAGTTTTGATGAATTCCTTGATTTCAGATATTCATCCATTTCTCTTAGGTTTTCAAATTTAGTAGACTGTAGGTTTTTGAAGTATTTCAGTATGATTGTCTGGAACTTTTCATTATCTGTTGTGATGTTTCCCTTTTCATCTTTAATTTTGTTGATTCGGAGTTGTTATTTCCTTCTTTTGGTCAACTGGGCTAAAGGTCTATCTATCTTGTTTATCCTTTCAAAGAGCCAGCTCTTGGATTCATTGATTTTTTTTGTGTTGTATTTGTAATGAATAGATGGGGACGACCCAGAACATAGTGACAGTATCTGTTCAGCTTTTAGAGGGCCTTCTTGGGCATCATGGCATGGTGGAGGGCGCCAGATGATGAGACACAACAGGTATGCTAGCTCAGGATGCCTCTTCCTCATCCTTTAAAGCATGGGTGCACTCACGGAGGGCCCTCTTCATGCCCTCAGCTGATCCTAGTTACCTCCCAAAGGCCCCATCTCCAAACACTATCAACGTATGATTTCAGAGTTGTTTCCAGCACATAAACTTTTAGAGAGCACACTCAAACCATTGCATCCCAGGCTACAGCATCCCCAATGGCAAATGTTCCCAGTCATGAAGGTCCCTGCTATCTCCAAAAATTCAGCCTGATAGTGACCTCCTATCTTTCTCTTTTTTCTTATACTGATTCAATTAATCTAAAAAGAATTCAATCAAAAAGGTGAGAATAGTGTTGATGGAAAGGTCAGGGAGCTGACCTCAATCCAAAGCTGAGAAAAAAGTATGCATGACCAGTAATATCCTTGGTTTAGAAATGGGCTTGTCAAGCTCATCTGAATTGGTGAGTGTGTCCTCTGAATGTGTGCCTGGTGTGTGTTGCACACACCCCTTTTGTTTCTACACAGGACCAGGCCTACCACAATGGTGTGGTTGCATTTTTTTTAACCTTAGGTTCAATTTTAGATTCTAAAGCACAAAATGGAATCCGGGAGGTGTGAATTTACTTGAACTAACCTGAAAAAAGGTTTTCTCAACCTCTGCAAAACGAAGCCTCAGAATTCACAACAGTTTTAATTATAACACACTAAATAAATACAATAAGCAGCTCTTTGCTCCAAGGTTGACATCTCTATTTTTATCTCAAGCCAGTAACAGAGCAGAGGGGAAAGTTACTACATTAGGAATGGTTACTGGATCTCTGAGAATCAACAACTTTGGTGTTCCTGCTTGGCGTCCTTGCCCTGCATTGTGCAATGAAGAAAGTCATTTATACAAACATGAAAGCTGAGCAAAAAATACATTAAGTTTCTTTTAGAAGAAATTATCTTGTGTCTGGAAAGGTGGCTCAGCAATTAGGAGTGCTGGCTGCTTTTGCAGAGGACCCAGGTTCGGTTCCCAGGACCTACGTGGCAGATAACAAGTGTCCATAACTCAAGTTCCAGGGGATCTGACACCTTCTTACCTTCACAGACATTCCACACATGTGGTGTACTTACAAACATGCACACAAAACAATCATACACATAAAAATTTCTTTTTCTAAAAGAAATTATCAGCCGGTATGGTGGTACACACCTTTAATCCCAGCACTTGGGAGGCAGAGGCAGACAGATCCTTATGAGTTCAAAGCCAGCCAGATTTACATAGCTAGTTCCAGGCCAGCTGGGACTATAGGGAAATCCTTTCTCAAAAGACCAAAAAAAATTAAAAAATCAAAAAAGAAATTTTCTTTCCAAGCCAACAACAGTGACTCATACCTGCAGTCTTAGCACTCAGAAAGCAGAGGCAGGGGAATCATGAGTTAGAAGTCAGCCTGGTCTACGTAGTAGGATATTATCTCAACACAAACAAACAAACCTACTACTACTATCACAAGAACAACAAAGAACACTACTCTGAAATAAACTTCAACCATAATTGTCTTCCTGGATTTCAAAAGCACCTAGGATAAGGAAAATGAGCTCTTTCTTACCTATGTTCTCCAGCCCCTTGCAGTTCAGGCCACCCTGGTGGCCCACACCCTAGTTACTGCTACAGCCAGGTCTGGAAAAGGCACAGACTATGGAGCAGGATGCCACCAAAGCTGGCTGCAGGATTCAGAAAGGGCCTGGAGTTGTGGCCCTGCTGTCTGCTCTACTGCTCACTTCACTGTCCTAGAGGGTTCCATCAGCTGCATTCTGTGACTGTGTGTCTACCCTGTGTACATCATAGACCCAATTCTGTGCCATCCTAAGAAAGGGAGGGGATTGTGGGTGAAAGTCTGATGCTAGAGGTGACCAGACATTGGTGGTTTTGCTGACCGAACTCTCAAAGTAATCCATACTACTGTTGAGAAACAGACTTATGAAGGTGAAGAGCTGGAGACTATGCTTTGCTGAGTGGGTAAAAGTGATTTGATCCCAGCTCTGTTTAACCCAAAGCTATAATTTATGTCATGATTATGTCTAAATCAAAAGATTCATCCTTACAGTTGTACCACTGAATGCTGTTCAATGATGGACCCATGAGATGATATCCCCAAAGGAAGAGGAAATAGCTCAGTTGTTAAAATGCTTGCCTTGCAACCATGAAGACGTGAGTTCAAACCCAAGAAACAGTGGGACACATGCTGGGACACAGCTATAATCCCAAGGCAGGCGAGGCAGACACTGGGGGTTCTCGGGGCTTACTGGCCATCCAGCTTAGCCGACTTGGTTAGTTCCAGGTCAGTGAGAGAACTTGTCTCAGAAAAAAATATGGATAGTTCCTGAGGAACAATACACCTCAAGGTTGATATTTGGCCTCTACATAGAGATGCACACAGGGGCACCTGTACACGCATGAGCACACACACACACACACACACACACACACACACACACACACACGCATATATGCATACACACAAAAAAGAAAATAAATCTTATTTGCTTGGTTTACGTGTATGAGTGTTTTGCCTGCATGTATGTAAGTGCACCCATGCAGGGCACATAGAGGCCAGAAGAGGGCGTTGGATCCCTTGGAACTGGAGTTACAAATGGTTGTTAGCCATCATGTGGGTGCTGGAACTTGAACCTTGGTCTTCTGCAAGAGAAGCCAATGCTCTTAACCACTGAGCCATCTCTCCAACCCCTCTTTCCTTCCTTTTGTCATTCTTTCCTTTACTTTTTTCTTCCTTGTTTTTACTAGTTCTTTGAGAATTTTGTACGTTGTGTTTGGTCATGTTCACACCACTCCCTATATCCTCCCAGACCCATTCCCAGTACCTACCCATCTAACTTTGTGACTTCTTTCTTTCTTTCCTTCCCTAAGAAAACCCATGAAGTCCAATTTGTGCTGCTTATATACTTTTGGATATGTGGCCAGCCACTGAAGCATGGGCCACCAAAAGGTGCCACATCCTTCAAGAACACTGACTCTTCCTCTCTCACCATCTATTCATTGCCAATGGCTTCTCAGCTGTGAGTGGAACATTGTGTCCACTTGCCCTCTCCATGCTGGGATTTTTTTTCTGGCTTGAGCCTACATGGGTCTTGTGCATGATGTCACAACTATTGTGAGTTCATATATGCACCTGCCTGGTTGTGTCCAGAAAACATGGCTTCCTTGTGGTCGTCCACCACCTCTGCTCTTACAATCTTTCTGCCCCCTCTTCTCAAATGATGCCCGAGTCTTGAGGGTAGGGGATGTGATAGAGGGATTGTATTTAAGGCTGAGCAGTCTTCATTTTTTTTTTTATTCTCTGCACCTTGACCAGTTGTTGGTCCCTGTGTTAATCTTACCAAGAATGCAATAATGTACAGTAATGTATAGCACTAAGTCTTTGTTTTTAATTTTATTTATTTATTTATTTTTATGTGTATGAATGTACCGTCTGCACGCAGGTTTGTGCACCCGTGTCATGCAATGCCGAGGTCAGAAGAGGGTGTCAGATTCCCTTGGAACTGGAGTTAAAGACGGTTCTCAGCTGCCATGTGGGTGCTGGGGATCGAACCCAGGTCCTCTGCAAGAGCAGTTGGCACTCTTAACCACTAGGCCATCTCTCCAGCCCCAGCACTAAGTCTTTAGGAGTCAGTTTAATTCTATGTCCATTTAGTATAATAATAATAATAATAATAATAATAATAATAGGTTCTCCCTTGGGACCTACGACCTGCCTAGCTGCGGGTTCTTGGCCTTGATACCAGGTCTGGGTTCTATCCTGTGGAAAGGGCCTTAAATCCAGTCAGAAAGTGATTGGCTACTCCCATGACAATTTGAACCACCATTGCACCAATGGATGTTTTGCCAGGCTGGTCATTATTGTAGCTGACGGTAGTCACAGCTGGGTAGCATGGGGATCAAACCCAGGGCTTCAGACTTGCTAGGCGAGTGGTTTAACATTGAGCTGCACCCCGACCCCTCACTGTGAATTGATTTGCATTTCTCTACTGATGAGTGGTGTTGAGCATCTTTACATATGATTCTTAGCCATTTTTTTTACATTTACAACTTATACATTTTTTTCCTGCAAAAATGCCCATGAAAATTTGATAGGGATTACATTCAACCTGTAGACTGCTTTGGGTAATATTGACATCTTAACAATATCCAGTCTTCTAATCCATGAACATGGGCGGTGTTTCCATTTACTTTAATTTTATTTGATTTCTTTGTGGAATTTTTCTACTTTTCAGTGTATAGATCTCTTATCTATTAGTTAAGCTAATTTCTATGTATTTTATCCTTTTGACTCTGTCACAAATGAAATTGCTTTCCTTAGTTTCCTTTTCGGATTGTTCATTGTTAACACATGGAAGTAGAACCGAATTTTACAGGTTGATTTTGTGTCCTGGAACTTTTCTGATTCATTTACTTGCTCTAACAATTTGTTTATGAAATTTTTGAAGCTTTGTATAGGTATATAAGATCATGGTGGTGAACAGAGATGATTTTACTTATTTGGATGTTCCTCTGATGATTTGTGTGTGTGTGTGTGTGTGTGTGTGTGTGTGTATGTGTTCACATACAGTGAGGCCTGGGCCGCTGGTCGTAGCTTCTCTATTTCTGTGTGTTGGTCAGTGGCATGCATTGCACAGTGGCAAGCAGTCTCAAGAATGGATATCATCCCATCTACCCAGCCCAGAAGACCCAACTTTTTCCCATCCTCCATGAAAAGTCCTTTGTCCTCTTTGTCACTGACTCCCTTGTGCTGGATCTCTCTATATCAATTATACTTCTCTGAAGGCACAAAGAGAAGAACATGAAATATTTGTCTGTTCAGTTAAGCAACAAATTTCCATCTCTAAATTTTCAGGTCTCACTAGCCAGCGTGCTCTGCAAATCCCCTATCTCTGCCTTCCAAAACTGGATTACAGGTAGCTAACACACCTACCTGGCATTAACCATTTATGTGAGTTCTAAGGATCCAAACTCTGGTATTCATGCTTGTATGACAAGCATTTAATCATGAGCCATCTCCTCAGCCCTATATTTTCCTTGAAGGATAAAATATAAAACAGAAGGAATTTCGTAGCCAGTCAACCTGAAGTTCAGAATCAAATCCTCACGCATTCTCATGCACACTTCCATCCAAGCCATTTTCCTTTGCAAGGGTTCGGTCTCAGCCTTAAGCACCAAGGCTACCAGTTGGCTGGACCTGACTGCTCAGTTATACCAAGAATACCGTATTAGTCACTTTTCTGTTGCTGTGATAAAACACCATGACCAAAGGAACTTATAAAAGGAAGAGTTTATTTGAGCTTACTATTGATGGTTCCAGGGAATTAGAGTCCATTGTGGCGGGAGGCATGGTGGCTGGGGCTGGAGTAGCAAGTCAAGGGTCACATCTCGCAATGAGTACAGGAAGCAGAGAGAGGGCGACTGGAGACCACAAGGCTTGTTAAACTCACTAAGCCTGCCCCCAGTGACATACTTCCTCTAGCACAGCCACACCTTCTAAGACCTCCAAAAACAGTGCCACCAATTGGAGACAAATGTCTGAATACTTAAAGCCTATGGGGGACACTCATTCAAACCACCACAAATACCTTGGGGGAAGATGCAGAGTCTTTCATGGAGTTATCAAAAAATAAAATAAAATAAAGCAAAGCAAAACAAAAAAATGAACAAAACACCTGGGCCTGTTCTTATAACTGTTCCACATAGTCCAAAGGGCCATCAATTCAACACAAGTATTGTTAACTAAAGATCACACTGCACCATTGTTTTGGACTAATACACCAGTCTAAAAATAAAAATGGCATCATACTAAGGTTCCATGTTCCCAAAGCTTAGAGTAAGCTCTTTATCTGACCTTCCTAGAAAGCAGGATTAGAGAAATAGCAGCAATATTACCCAAACAGGCCAATGTCAACCAGCATGATAATAAAGTTCTTTCTGTCTTCCTCTTTATATTTAAAAAAGAACTTGAAATAATTCATTATTAACCCATCAGTTACTTTTTTGACTGTTATTCTTTGGGTGTGATCTACCTTGTTTTTGGAAACAGGGTCTCTCATTGGCCTAGAACTCTCCATGTAGACTAGGTTAGCTGACCCACAAGCTTCGGGGACCTGCCAGAGCTGGGATTAGTTTTGTTTTGTTTTGGCTTCCTTTAGTCCTTTTCTTTCTATAAAACTGACCTCTATACGTTCATTGGAACATCTATTTTCTTTGTTGTTTTTTAAATATTTTGTTTTTATTTTATGTGTGTTTTGCTACATGTATATAAGTATACCACATGTGTGCAATGCCCATGGAGGCCAGAAGAAGGCCAGATCCCCTGGAACTAGAGTTACAAAAGGTTGTTAGCCACCATGTGGGTGCTGGGAACTGAACCCAGGTCCTCTGTAAAAGCAGCCAATGCTCTTAACTGCTGAGCAGTCTCCTTGCCCCTATTCCTTGGTTTTTAATTACTTCATTATCTAATTAACTTACTGTGGTGCTGGAGATCAAACCCAAGGACTTGTTCATGTTAAATGTGCACTCTACCATTAAACTACACCTCCAGTTCTATTTTGTTTTATTTTATTTTATCTAATAAGTGATTCTAAATGAAAATAAATCCTATTAATATTTTCAAACTAGCTGGTTGTAATCTTGTCTTCTGACAGTGTACTAAGTCTGGGTTCCAGGTTTGTTTGTTTTTTTTTAATTTTATTTATTTCTGTATGTGTATGAATGTACTGTCTGCATGCAAGTTTGTGCACCCGTGTCGTGCAATGCCGCGGAGGTCAGAAGAGGGTGTCGGATTCCCCTGGAACTGGAGTTCTCCTGGAATTGGAGTTTCAGACGGTTCTCGGCCGCCATGTGGGTGCTGGAGATCGAACCCGGGTCCTCTGCAACAGCGGCTGGCGCTCCTAACAGCTAGGCCATCTCTCCAGCCCCCAGGCTTGTATTTTAAAGATCAATAACATTTATGATACAAAGCTTTGGGAGGACTCTGGGTTGGGTTTTTATTTGTTTTTTTGTTTTTGTTTTTGTTTTTTTGGTCTTTTTGAGACAGGGTCTCCCTGTAGCCCCAGCTGTCCTGGAACTCACTCTGTAGACCAGGCCAGCCTTGAACTCACAAAGATCTGCCTGCCTCTGCCTCCCAAGTGCTAGGATTAAAGGCGTGCGCCACCACGCCCGGCTTTATTTGTTATTTTTAGAATGAGTGTATTGCCTACATGTATATAAGTGTACCTTCATCATGCAATGCCTTGTGGAGGTCAGATGAAGGCATTGAATTCCCCTGGAACTGGAGGTACAGATAGTTGCTAGGCTCCATACCGGTGCTGGGAATTGAACCTGGGTTCTCTGCAAGAGCAGCAAGTGCTCTCAACTACTGAGCTATCTCCCCAGCCCCAATCTGGGTCATTTTTTAAATTTTATTTACTTTTTTAATGTGTATGAATGTACTGTCTGCATGCAGGTTTGTGCACCTGTGTCGTGCAATGCCGCGGAGGTCAGAAGAGGGTCTCAGATTCCCCTGGAACTGGAGTCAAAGACATTCTTAGCCTCCATGTGGGTGCTGGGGATCGAACCTGTGTCCTCTGCAAGAGCAGTTGGCACTCTTAACCGCTAGGCCATCTCTCCAGCCCCCTGGGTCATTTTTTAATGCTATGCTTATCACTATTTTGCTAAAGATCTATATTGCTGAGTTCTACTTCAGACAATTGGCTGCAAGTGTGGGTTTCCCTCTCTCTTGACTGTTTTAGACTAGAGCTTCCTTGTCCTTTGATTTCTTGGTCTCTGATGGAGGAGCTAGCCATCTGTTCAGGCCAGGCTAGGGAGCCAGCCCTCACTACCAGAACAGTCTATGACCTTCCTCTTCTCCTTCAGGAAGTTCTGATGCCTTTTCTATTTGCAGGCTGTATTTTGTATTGTAATGATATGATAGATAAAATGTGTAGTTGCTTTTTTAAATCTCTCAAATCACTTGTCTGAATAATGCAGTATTTGTGTTGTTCACATTTTTTCTTTATTCCTGTGCGTTGTTGTGTGATTTGAATGGCTCAATGAGTCTCATGATGTGTCTCATCCCACCTACCCAGCATAGAGGACCAAACTCTCCCCGACCTCCATGGAGAGTCCTTTTCTTCTTCACTGAGTCCCTTGCTCTGGATCTCTCTATCTTAATTATATTTCTCTGAGGGTACAAAGACAAGAACATAAAATAGCCTCTATTCAGTGAAGTAACAAATGACCATTTCTTCCATCTTCTATTTGACTAAATGATCTATTAGCTTTACAAGGAGTCAAATTTTCTTCTCAGTTATGTAAAATCACTGGAAGAATATAACATGTCCTAGATTGGAGTTGGAAAGATTGCTGAGTCCTTTGTTCACTGTCTTAAAAGTCTTTTGAATTTATGTTGATAAAGTCATTTTCTCTTTATAACAAACTTGAATAAGCTACCCACAAAGAAAGGCCTGTTCTGAGCTCATCCCAATGTGAGTTTGTGCATCATTCCATTGTCAGGGTAGAGTGATGGTCAATGTGAGATGTCAACTTGACTAGATGAAGGAATCCATTTTCAGTCATGTATACAGTGTGTGTCAAGAAAGCTTGACATGAGAGTGTAAGTGCTAATCCTCTTTGGGTGGTCTGATCCACTCAGCTGGGGCTTACTAGAACAAAAACAGAGGAAAGCCGATGTGTCTCTCCTAGAGCTGAGATATGCACCTCTTTCCTCTTCATGGACACCACAACTCCAGGTCTCTGGTACTTGGACTTTGGGTCCCCTGGCTTCTCAGACTTT
This sequence comes from Rhizomys pruinosus, assembly GCA_009823505.1. NCBI lineage: Eukaryota > Metazoa > Chordata > Mammalia > Rodentia > Spalacidae > Rhizomys > Rhizomys pruinosus. Next base: position 5,115,046 of record VZQC01010467.1, on the reverse strand, counting down.
GGGCCTCACTGAATTCCTCCTTCAGGTTCTTTGGTTCTGGGGCCACCGGGCTTGGATTGAATTATGCTTCTTTTGTCCCAAGGTCTGCAGCCTGTGAACCGCCTGTCATGGACAGTCTCGGCATCTATAATTGTATGAGCCAATTCTCACATATCTCCCTATATGGCCTATTGATTCTGTCTGCCTGGAGGACAGGCAGCTGATAGAAATACAGACAATAAAACAGAAATTTTTTTTTTAGAAATTATTTTTTTTGAGACGGGGTCTCCCTGCAGCCCTAGCTGTCCTGGACCTCACTCTGTAGACCAGGCTGGTCTTGAATTCACAGTGATCCGCCTGCCTCTGCCTCTGCCTCTTGAGTGCTAGGATTAAAGGTGTGTGCCACCATGCCCGGCTTAAAGACAGTTCTTAGCCGCCGTGTGGGTGCTCTTAACCATTGAGGCATCTCTCCAGCCCCAGAAATTAATTTTTAAAATGGAGATAGTAGATAAAATTCAGGCATGGTGGTATATGCCTTTAGTCCCAGGACTTGGGAGACAGAGGCAGGCAGATCTCTCTTAGTTCAAGGCCACCTTGGTATACATAGTGAGTTCCATACCAGCTGGTGCTACAGGGTGTCTCTGTCTCAAAAATATTTTTTATTAATATTTCTGCTAACAGTGAATTGCATTTATGGAGTAAATCCAGTTTTGGTTTTGATGTAATATGTAATACATTATGCAATTAATTTGAGAGATAATTGATTTACAGGCTTTTTATCTCCAAGGTTTTTATGTTTTAGAAGCAGTTTTGTTGATTTCATTAAAAGCATTTAAGACCTACTGGAAAAAAAAATATTTTTTAAAAGAAATTTAGGAAATTAAAATGAGGGGTACTGAGATACCTCAGTAGGTAAAGGCATCTGCCAGTCAGCATGATGGCCAGTTCTCCAGGACACACACACACACACACACACACACACACACACACACACACGGATGAATAGTAAATATAATAAACAATTTTAAGATCTCTTCATATTCTGAATTTTCATTTTTCATACAGGAGTTCCTCTATAACCTAGATGTTTTCTCTTCTATAATATGTTAGATACAAGTTCGATATGCCTTATCAAAGTTAAATAAAATCAAACACTTGCTCCTTGGTCACAGTAGCCATGTGAAGCTAGTGGCAAGCACAGACCTAGCCTACTCCATCATCAAAGGCAGTCCCTAGAGACAGTGTTATTCTGCCTGTTACTCTCTTGAGACCCCTACTCATTTCAAACATTATCTTTCGGAATAGTGTTCCTTACTAACTTTGTCCAAAATGCATTTGTGGAACAAAATGCTTAGTTTTTATATGTTCATATCTATCAGTTTCCTCTACAATATGTGTATTTGAGGGCCTAAGAAATCCCCATCAAAATAAGAGGAAGCTTGTAGGGAAGAAGGATTTTGAGGGGTTAGAGAGGGTAGTGGGGATGTCTGAAAATTCAGTATCTACATTATGAAATTGTCAAAGAATAAGAAAATAAAAATAAACAGCCAAAAGTAAACAAGGAACAGCAGGAAAGAAAAGAAGAAGAAATATTAGCCCAAGGTCGAAGACGCATTTCCTCCTCATCTTCTCAGGTCTTGTTTGTGGCTTTACTTTTCATACTTAGGTACTGAGTCCAATAGGACTCTCCTTTATAATACAGTCCCAGGTAAGGAGCCAACTCTTGGCCTGCACATAGCGAGGGTAGATGCTGCTGCTAACATATCCATCTTGGTGTGCCATCCTACCCCTCCTGGGTCTTGTGAAGTAGTTTGTGGTCTCCTTGATGGACATATTCATGTTTTTGTGTTTCTTCCAGTAGAACAAGAGAACCTCACTTTCTGGACCTTACTAGTATAGATATATCTTAAGATCCAAGATAGGTAGATAATAGATAGATTAGATAGATAGCTAGATAGATAGGTAGATAAATAGATGATAGATAGATAGATAGATAGATAGAGTGATAGATAAAGTGATAGAGTGATAGCTCAGTCTGTAGAGTTTGCTTGCTAAGTTTGGTCCTCCAAATCCATGTTAGTAAAAAGGAGGTGGGTACAGTGGTATGTACTTGTAATCCCAGCTCTGGCAGATTCCTGAAGCTTGTGGGCCAGCTAACCTAGTTTACATGGAGAGTTCTTAGGCCAATGAGAGATACTATTTCAAAAAACAAGGTAGATGACACCCAAAGAATAATAGTCAAAGTTGTCCTCTGGCCTCTACATACATACATCTACAGGTGCATGTGCACTTACACACATACGAATATATATATGTGTGTGTAGGTGTTTTATACATACATATATATATATATATATATATATAATGAGCAATCACTGAAGTAGTACTTCTCTTTAATTAAGAGTAGTATATGGGGGTTGGAGAGTTGACTCAGCAGTTAAGAGCACTGGCTGCTCTTGCAGAGGACCTAGGTTTGATTCCCAGAACCCACATGGCAGCTGACAACTGTTCATAACTCCAGTTCCAGGGGATCCAGTGGCCCTCTTCTGACCTCCATGGGCATTGCATGACCCAGGTTCACTTATCTACATGCAGGCAAAACACTCACATGCATAAAATTAAAAAATAAATAAATAAAATACTTTTAAAAAACAGAAGTAGTATATGAAACAGGTATGGTGGTACATGGCTGTAATCCCAGAACTTGGGAGGCTAAGGCAGAAGGATTGTTATATGCTCAAAGCTAACCTAGGCTACATAACAAGGCTCTATAGAAAGAAAAATGAAAGAAAGAAAGAGAGAGAGAGAGAGAGAGAGAGAGAGAGAGAGAGAAGGGAGACATAGATGAGGCACCGTCTGTGATCTGCTTTTGAATCTGGAATGAAATTTCAGGTGCAAGGAGTGATTTCAAATCCATCTGTAGAGTGCTGATTAGTCAGGATAATGTTCAGTAAATGTTCATCCCCAAAGTGCTTGCTTCTGAAGTCTACTAATGAATGCAGTATGTTGCTATGGTAATGGTTACTTTCAGTACTTTTTATAGATTAAAGTGTTACACCCTGGAGTCTATTCTGTAAATGCCTAAATTTTAAGACACTGTGATACTTTATTTAATGTAGCTATTTTATGGAACAGCATCAGATGTGATGGACCAGCATTTATATTTGATATGGACATGCACTATGCCCAGAGACATAGCATTTTAACTAAACATTGTTTATAAAATAAAGTTAACCTTATTTATCCATTTAAATTTACCAGTGTTTGATAAATTATGGCACAGATGTGCATGCCTTTCAAAAGTTTGCACACGTTACTTTGTTTCCTACCGAGGGCTAAATTCCCAGTTCTTGTAAGGATCCAAAATATTTGGAAAACACCTAATCAGAGGGAAGAACTGTAGGTAAAACCCTGAATAGAAGAGAAGCTCATGGCCTGCATTTGGGTTTTGGCTCTGACCTTTATCAACCGTAGCCTTGAACTTAGATGTTTGAAAAGTAAAATAGCACCTGTGTCAACTTTGTGCGCAATTGTGAAGACTGAATTTATCTTTGGGAAGTGGCCTTGTGATGTGAAATGGCTACATAATGTCTTCAAGTCAATACATAAGACAGAAAAAGGGTGAATAAACCAAGTGCCAACATGTCAAAGAAAACCAATAGTGAGCACTGGTGATTGTGAGGTCTCTGAGGAGTGGCTGAGCACAGCACATGGAAAAGGGAAGGACAAGGAGGAGAACCCAGCAAGGCAGGGGATCTGGGATAAGGGACCGTGGGGGGGGGGGTGAGGATCGGTAACATGCTGAGAGGCTGCCAAGAGTGGAGAGCTCTGCACACCACACTAAGCACGACACAGTGACAATAGCTGTTCCAGAAGGAAATTCCAGAAGCTCATTTCTTTTTTTTTTTTGGTCTTTTTGAGACAGGGTCTCCCTCCAGAAGCTCATTTCTAAGAGCTTCATGGAGACAAACATGAGGCCTCTGTGTGCACTGGGCTAAGCAGAGCAGGCTGTACCTAGGCAGGGATGAGGAGCAGAAGAGGAAGATGTGAATTTCAAAGGCCCAAAGAGGAATCCTCCCCTTGGAATGTAGGAATTAGCTATGCTGGGAACTGAAGGCATGGAAAGAGTCAAAATTAACTGAAAAATTCAGAACTCTTGGTAAACAGTTATTCGAAACAATAGCAGAGATAATAACAGTATATAGTGGGTATACAACATTTCTCTTTTTTCTTATTTGTTTATTTTTTTAAGGGATTCACAATATAAGAGCACAGTTGTTTTCAGATCACATTGACATTGCTCAGTTTGCCATACAACTAGGTAATTGGCACTAGCATCCACAGATGAGGGATACCATTCGTCATTTGTTTTTCTGGGACTGCGTTACTTCACTCAGCATGCTATCTTCTAGCTCCATCCATTTACCTGCAAAGTTCATGATGTCATCTTTCTTTACTGCTGCATAGAACTCCATTGTGTAGATGTACCACATTTTCTCTATCCACTCTAACCCAGTTGAGGGGCACTTGGGTTGGTTCCAGCTCCTTGCTATTGTGAAGAGAGCTGCAATAAACATGGCTGTGCATATATCTCTGCTGTAAGATGAGTCTTGTGGGTACATGCCCAGGAGTGGTATGGCTGGGTCAGATATTTCTTTTCTTTCTTTTTGAGACAGGGTCTTCTAGCTCCAGCTGGCCTGGAACTGATTATGTAGACCAGGCTAGCCTGGATCTCACCGAGATCTGCCTGCCTCTGGGTCCCGAGTGCTGGGACTAACGGCTTATGACACCACACCCAGCTTGGTTTTGTTTTTGCTTTGAGGCCAGATCTCACACTGTACTCCATGCTGCCTTGACCTGACAGCAATCCTATCTCAGCCTCTCAAGTGCCTGGTCTTACAAGTATGAGTCACTGCATCTGGCTTATTTGTCTTTTTAAAAAATCTTTTCAAAATTCATTCATGAATATTACTGGCTTGATTAGTATAAGAGCAGAAGACATATTTTTGTTTAAACTAAAAGGAGATTGTGTCTAGAAAACTGACAACTGCAATAAAAGAAAACTAATTTTTAGACATTTTTTATTCTTTTTGAGATAGGGTCTTCCTGTACTCAGCTGTCCTGGAACTCGCTATGTAGACCAGGCTGGTCTTGAACTGCAAGATTCTGCCTGCCTCTCCCTCCCAAGTGTTGGGATTAAAGGCCACCCACCATGTCTGGCTTAGACCTTATTTTATCTAAAAAAAAAAAAAAAGTTGAAGTAGGTCATTTCATCTGCATGTTTCAACTTGACAATCAAGGTCTGTTTCCTCAGTCAATTCTCCTGGAATTACAAGGAATTTTCTGGAAAATGGGCATCACCTAGAGGATGTGTTAGACTTCTCAGAAAGTCCTGATAATACATAAGTGGAACGGCTTGTGGCACAGCTGTGTGCATTGAAATTAAATGCACATCCCTCGTCTGTGGTAAAATGGGACACTTCCTAGCCTGTGTCTCTAGCCTGCCTTCTTCCCTTCTTCCTGGGGCTTGTCCCGGTCTCAGATGGTTATGGGTTATGGTTCTATACAGCACTCTTTACCTCACACTTACCACACTTACAGCTGAACTTGTCATCTGAATCCTAAGTAATTCCATCCTGCTGTTCTATTTTGCTCCAGGATATTTCTACTTCTCAGTCCCTTTGTATGCCAAACAGTTACTGATGTGGGTACCAGTGATCCCCGACTCCTGGTATGCATGATCTACATAGAGCTCTCTCTTTGTATCTGTGAGATGGATAAATAAAATACAGCAAGGGTGATGGGACATCAGTTTTGAGACTGGTTGTTAAAAGACTATGATTTCCTTCTTCATACACTTCATTTTCTTTTTTTTTTTTAAAGTTCTTTTTTAATATTTTATTTACTTATTTCTGTATGTGTATGAATGTGCTGTCTGCATGCAGGTTTGTGCACCCATGTCGTGCAATGCCACGGAGGTCAGAAGAGGGTGTCAGATTCCCCTGGAACTGGAGTTCTCCTGGAATTGGAGTTACAGACGGTTCTCAGCCGCCATGTGGGTGCTGGGGATCGAACCTGGGTCCTCTGTAAGAGCAGTCAGCGCTCTTAACCGCTATGCTATCTCTCCAGCCCATACACTTCATTTTCTAACTCTTATCGTGTGCTTGCTGTGCTGAAGCTGGAGAAATTCACCTGGCAAGAAACTGAGGGTGGCCCCCAGCTAGCACCAATGAAGCAAGGTCCTCATCCTAAAATTTCACAAGGAACTAAGTCCTGCCAACAACTACATAGAGGAACATGGTAGAGGATCCTTCTGCAGTTGAATCTTCAGATCACACCACAACCCTGTTGGCACCCTGGTTGGAGTCTTACGACAAATCTGGAGCTGAATGATACAAGTAAACTGCATCCAGATGTCCAAGCCACCCAAGCTGCAATATGTTTTCCTGCCACTGTTTGGATGTATTTTTTTGTTATGCATCAATAGACAACGGGTACTCTCACTTTCCAATGTCTGTGTCCTAATTAATACTATAAGCCATTTAGAAATTTTCATATGCTTTCTAACACACTTAAACGTGCGCCCTTCTGGAATTTGAGAGAAGGTAAGGGGCTGCGCAGGGAGGAGGCAGTGGCTCAGACCACATATGCTGCCAAGTACCCTTTCCTCTGTTGGGCAATTACTTCTTCAGTCCGATGCTACTTCAAGTTTTGCTGAAAGAGAATACCCCTTTCTGCTTGGGACTTCCTGTGCTCCCAAACTAGGCTTAGAGCTACCCTGTATTCTGTGTGCCCAACCTGCATTCCTATTCCAGAGCCCAACTGCTGCATTTCTTAGATAATACGGTCAGCAGATTTTTTTAATTACAGTTATATTCCATGATGGATTTATATTTTTGACCTTGCATAACACCCATACAAATCAAAATAGCCTTGAAAGCCCATTCCTGAAGGATTCCTTTCCCCAGCAATATAAGGCCAAGTTCTAAGTTACCAAAGCAGGGCCTGCTCCTGGCACCCAGCTTTGGTCCAGGGCTCCTGACAGCCCCTCTCAACCCTTTATTTCCAGTTCCATCACCACAAGGAAGCAGGAACGGTTTCTCAAAGGCATGTGTCAAGATTTCAGACTGTCTTCCTATCTTTCCAGGGGGGCTTGGAACAGAGAACTTGGCAGATATGCCTGGTCTTCAGGGAGAGATGTGAATGCACCAGCTCCAAGCAGGGTTGGCAACAGGCATCGCCACTCAGTGGCACAGTGGTGACTCATGAAAGCAGCAAGGAGTGGGATGTGGGACTGAGAATTGGTTCCCAGCCTTCCCCAGCAATTAGGAAGAAGGCCATTGACTTGGAGCCAAGAAAATAGAGTAAAAGTTCCTTTTCCTGACTTCCAAGGGTTTCCTCATGTTCATGGCAATCTGTTTGTCCAATCTGCTCCTCACCACTCCTCACCATGAGCACTTTGTCCCCACCACTGCTTTCTGTGAGCAGTAATATGGAGCGGATGGCTAGGCTTAGCTATTTAGCCTCAGAACAAGGCTTAATGCCCCATGGCAGGCTGACGTAGACAAACAAGGCTGTTGTTGCCTCTGAGCATGACCATTACTTCATCAAAAAGACTGAACCAGAACGAGCCCCAAATGCAGCTATTACAGGGCACCAGAACATTGAAGCATCGCTTGCCTGCCCATGTAGCAATTCTTCCTTGAGAGCACCCCCACAAATCAAAATAGACAGCTTGATGACCCCTCTTACAGCCTCTTCCAGATTCTGGCTCCTGAGAGAAGCTGGTGCTGCTCACTGGGGGCAGCCCCAACCCTTTCAGCCCCTCTGCCTTACCTAAATGCTCCCCCTAACACACACACACACACACACACACACAAGGAAGCTCTTCTCAGGGACAGTTAGAATCAAATCTCAAATATCTCTTTCCTCTTCATGAAGTGGGGTCACAGGAATCATCAGGATGTACGTTCTATTTCCTATGTCTGACCTGTCACAAATCAAGACAAAATTTGGTTCTTTTGGCAAGATCCCTTTCATTTTTTAAAAAAGATTAAGTGATTTACAACATGGCAGGACATTTATATTATCTTAGCTACCTACATGCAGTGAAAGAAAAGACTCACATCAGCCATTGGCAAAGAGATGGACCAATGAGGCCCATGCCCATGATCCTAGAAGGGCCCACCATGGTGCTGATGCAGGTCCTGGCTGGGAGCCTAACTGGTCATATCAGACCACACATACTGGTGATAGAGGCTGCTGGGACTACATGGTCACTTGTCTAATAGAAGGAATGAAGAAGACCATCATCAAGTCTGTCAATCACAATAAATTACTCAGTTAGGAGCTCACTGAAAACCTTATCCTGTTTCAATCCAGGCTAGCTGAAGCCCTGCATAAATATAATAACCTGGTCTACTAGAGCCAAGGGTGCCAGGCTGTATTAACTGTCCATTTTATTAGCCAGGCCTCTATCAACATCAGACAAAACCTTCAAAACCTGGACCAAAGTCTCCGAACTCCTTTATCTTATTTACTTCACCCTTCAGGATTTTTAACAACAGAGAGGAGGCTTTGAGGTCCAGAAAGCTGTGCAAGAGGATGATACAAGCAGATGCTGTGTCTAGTAGACAGTGGCTGCCCATCACTATTTCTGCCTTTTTGTCTTGAATCCCTTCATCTCCCACACCTTGGGCCTGCCACCATTGTTTCCTACTGTGGTTCAACTGTGGTAGAAATTCGTAGGCATTACGTGGACCAAAAGAATCTGTAGATTTTTTACCAAAGAGTAAACACTGTGCATCTTTCAGATAACAGCTTAGAGCAAACAGAACTCCAGGAATCAGGAAAGCATCGCTCTGGTTTAAGGCTGGCAGAGGCATCGACTGACTGCTAAGGGACAGGATTTCTAGTGCGATGGTAATGTTCTTCATCATGACAGGGGTGTGGGTTACTCAGGTGTGTGCATTTGTCAAATTTATACACCAAACTTCGTTACTTTGTCATAATGTCCTTTAAATTTTTCACAGAGAAAGTGAAAAGCAATTTTATTAAACAGTGTTTTTGTTAGTCCCATGCAAATGTCACTGCACAGCAGGCAGGACTGCCCAAAACAAAGAGAAATATTAAATGAAAAAATGGAATTTTTAGCCTACTGTACTGCTGAATACCTTTAGTCCCAGTACTCTGGAAGCAGAGGCTTTAGATCTCTGTGTGTCTGACTCTGGCCCAATTCATATAGTGAGTTCCAAGCCAGGCTACGTAGTGAGATCCTGTCACCAAAAGAAATCGAATCTGTACTTACAAACATTTGCATTAGGTATATTGAAAGGGGAAATTTGGACTAAGTGGAGGATGTGCTGGCCGTTTTATATTATTTTACATTTTCATTCATTAATAATGATCCCCAGCATGTGCTTAGCGGAGTACTAGTGATGCTGTCATCTGATCCATACACAAAAGTTGCTCTGAAATGCCTTCCTTCTTCTACTTCTGTACTTTTACTATTTCTCTAAATACTGGCTTCTGGCTATCCTCAAAACCTATGCAATCACTCATGCTTTAGCAAATCTGCTCAAAGCGTGACCCAAAGATGACAAGGTTCTTTTCTTTGTTTATTATTTTTTAAGGGATTCACAATATAAGAGCACAGTTGTTTTCAGATCACATTGACATTGCTCAGTTTGCCATACAATTAGGTAATTGGTGCTAGCATCCACAGATGAGGGATACCATTTGGAAGACAAGGTTCTTTTTTTTTAATTTTTATTTATTTCTGTATGTGTATGAATGTACTGTCTGCATGTAAGTGTGTGCACCCGTGTCGTGCAATGCCGCGGAGGTCAGAAGAGGGTGTCGAATTCCCCTAGAACTGGAATTGGAGTTTCAGACGGTTCTCGGCCACCATGTGGATGTTGGGGATCGAACCCAGGTCCTCTGTAAGAGCAGTCAGCGCTCTTAACCGCTAGGCCATCTCTCCAGACCCCGGGAAGACAAGGTTCTTATACAGTAAGGAGAACCAACACATTCTGGCTCAAGCTTTGTTCTTCAACCGGAAGCCAGACATGTCACCCACACTAAGGTGGTATTAGATTCACCTGGCAAAGCACTCAGACCACGAAATCAGAATCCCTGGGCAAGGGGCAGGCATTGGTGTGTTGTGTAGTTTGCAACAAAATTCCAATACTTAGCCAGGCCAGGGACCAATGACTGGTGAGCTCCTTAGTCACTTCACCGCCAGGAAATCCTCTTTCTCTGCTAGCTCAGGAAAAGCTTTTTAACCAACCCCCAACACTGCTGCCAGCTAGTCTAATATCCACACTGATATGGCCTTGTATTATTTTAAACAATTCAGGCTTGGTGTCTTTAATATGGATATGTGCTCTGGTGGGGAGGGACCATCTTTTTCTAAATAAAATATTTTTAATATTTTTAAATTTCATATGTTCATACAATGTATTTTGATCATTTCCATCCTGTCCATACTCCCCCCCCGACTTCTCCCAGAGTCACCCCAACCTCTCCATCCTCTCCCAACTTCATATCCTCCTTTTATAAAAAATAGCTCACTGGCCCGGCATGGTGGTACACACCTTTAGTTCCAGCACTTGGGAAGCAGAGGCAGGCAGATCTCTATGAGTTGCAGACTGGTGCGCATAGTGAGTTGCAGGCCATCTGGGGCTACAGGGAAAGTCTCAAAGAATAGCTTGTTGCCTATTTCTGTTGCCCTTATACTCATGAGTTTAGGGCCATCCACTAGAAGGTGGTTGACCTACCAGGGGCCAGACTCTTAAAGAAAACTGACCCTCCCTGTCAATAGTCCTTCACTTTGGGGCAGGGGGTAGGTTGTGAGCCCCTCCCTCCTCCATGCTGGAATGATGACAGGCTTGATCTTTCCCAGGCAACCACAGCTGCTGTGAGTTCATGACTACAGCAGTCCTGTCATGGCCAGAGACACTGTTTCAGCTGAGTCCTCCCCAACCTTGAGGTCTTACAATGCTCTAGTCCATGATGGATGGACCATCTTTTTATTTATTCATATCCTATACATTTAGCAATGGTACTCAGTAAACAGACATTCAAAATTTTCATTTCGAAAATAGAATATTTTATGAATTATAAATTGTATTTTTTTTGGTCTTTTCAAGACAGAGTCTCCATGTAGCCCCTGCTTTCCTAGAATTTGCTCTGCAGACCAGGCTGGCCTTGAACTCACAAAGATCCACCTGCCTCTGCCTCCCAAGTGCTAGGATTAAAGGCATGCACCACCACACCCAGCATAAATTGTATTATTTTAAAAATATTTTATGGGCTGGAGAGATAGCCTAGTAGTTAAGAGCACTGACTGCTCTTGCAGAGGACCCGGGTTTGATCCCCAGCACCCACATGGTGGCTAAGAACCATCTGTAACTCCAATTCCAGGAGAACTCCAGTTCCAGGGGAATCCAAGACCCTCTTCTGACCTCCGCGGCATTGCACGACACAGGTGCACAAACCTGCATGCAGACAGTACATTCATACACATACAAAAATAAATAAAAAATTAAAAAATATTTTATTTATTATTTTTATTTTATGTGTATGAGCATACTGTCTGCAGGTATGTAATTGTACTCATGTTGCGCAATGCCTGCAGAGGTCAGAAGAGGGCATTAAATTCCCTGGACCTGGAGTTATGAACAGTTTTTAGCCACCATGTGGGTGCTGGGAACCAAACCCAGGTCCACTGCAAGAGTAGCCAGTGCTCCTAGCCACTGAGTCATCTCTCCAGCCACTTGTTTGTTGTTTGTATTTTTAATTGGAATAAATATGCTTCTATTTATGTATAAAAATATACCAAGAATTCCTTTTTAAGGTAGTGAACTAAATGATTGGGGGGGTGTTCTTTCACGAAAGAAATAGAAATAAATCCATAAACCTAAACATAATTTTCAGTTTTATTTATTTACTTCTTCATTCATTCATTTAGGTCTTTTTTTTTCTTACAAGTCCATCATGCTCTTTTTTTTATGTGTATGAGTGTACTGTCTGCATGTAGGTTGGTGCACCCGTGTCGTGCAATGCCGTGGGGGTCAGAAGAGGGTGTTGGATTCCCCTACAACTGGAGTTAAAGACAGTTCTTAGCTCCATGTGGGTGCTGGGAATTGAACCTGGCTCCTCTGCAAGAGCAGTCTGCGCTGGGGCACTCTCAACTGCTGAGCCATCTCTCCAACCCCCTCATTTAGATCTTCTTGAGACAGGTTCTCCTTGTAGCCCCAGCTAGCCTGGAATTTGCTATGTAGATCAGGCCGGCCTTGAACTCACAGAGATCCACCTGCTTCTTCTTCCCAAATGCTGGGATTAAAGGCGTGCACCACCACACCTGGCAACATATTTATTATTTAAGAGATTCTTCCCTACTTAACCAACTCTCCATATTCCTGAGTTCTGCACCTGCAGATTTAACCAATATTAAAAGAAAAAATCGCATCTATACTAAAAGGATATAGACTTTTTCTTGCTGTATTCCCTGAACAATACAGTCTAAATCTATTTACATTGCATCCAGTATTGTAAGTGACCCAGACAGAATTTAAAATATATAGAAATATGTTCATCAGTTATAAGCAAGTCTTCCTGTAGCCCCAGCTAGCCTGGAACTTCCTCTGTAGACCAGGCTGGCCTTGAACTTACAGAGATCTGCCTGCCTCTGCCTCCCAAGTGCTGGAATTAAAGGCGTGTGCCACCACGCCCAGTCGCTATGTTGTTTCATATCAGACAAGCACTGATGGATCTTAGTATCTGTGAAAGATCCTGAACTGACTTTGACCTGATGCAAATCATTCAAATGCTGAGTGGCTGAGGGAGAAAGCTTTGTCATGAAGGAGTTATTGGGACCTGAACTGAGTTTGGACTTGGAAGAATATCATTCTTATCTATTCATCCAAAATGAGCTAAGGACTGCGTCTGTGAATTACACACCAGAATAAGAATGACCTCATGGAAATAGTGTGGAATTTTTTTTTTCTAATGAGAAATGACCCAGTTGAGCAGTGCTGTGAAGTTGGCTTCCAATGCTCTCTGGACTGAAAGGACTGTGTTTTCCTGGGTGACTGAGTCCAGCACCAATGCCCATCAGAGAAGCTGCTGGGAATGGCAGTGCTTTGATTAAACAGGGTATTAGCCACAAGCTAGTTGCTTGAATCCCACTGATAAGGACAAAATTCACTGTATCTACCAATAGTAGTTTTTCTACATAAGATTTAGCAATGAACATAAACTTGAATTTATGTAGTTAATTACATGTATCATGAAGAATGGCTGACTTTGGGGGTTTGTCAATGCTAGCTTCTTTTTTCTTTGAATTTTCCTAATTGGCCATGAAAATGATTATTTCCACTCCCTTACAATATTGTTTAGCTTGAAGGTAGTTGTGAAAGAAATGGAGAATCTGTGTTACTTCTCCAAAGCCCCTTTTTAGTTAACCTAAAGAACGTAAATCTAAGAAATTTTGTTATGAATCAAGGACTGTTATTCCTTCAAAATGGGTGATTTAGCAAACAGAAATTAGATGATCATGCTGATAGAGAGTACTAGAATGTAGTAAGAGTAATTTATTATTTTTTTGTTTTTTAGAAAAAAAGTGATGCCAATGTCACCTTTGAACAATGTGAAATTTAATAGTACCATCTAGTGGTGATATACCTCTGTCCTTGTGTTAAGTGAGGATTATGGTTTATTTTAGCCTTAAACTTACAAATCCTGGTCAATAGTCTATCACACACAAAGGACAAAAGGTGAAAGGCATTTTTTATTCAAATTTTAAGAAGATGAAATGAGTTAATATGGGAAAGATACAAGAAATATCTGCAGCTCATAGATAGAATATTAAATTTTAAAATGTACCCAGGCCCCATTTGGATTCTCAATAAATTACATTTTAAAATATTGAATAAGTACTATAGCTACTTCACTGAAATTATAGCAATCGTTTCTGGGTACTACCACAGAATTCTGAGTGTTGAATTCTTCTTTTTCTTCTTATTATGAAGAATTGTACATTATTTAGTTCTTCCAAGAAATGTAATCTGAAAAATAAACTTTTGGTATGGCATGTGTTGTTGGAAAACAATCATCTTGAATGTGATTTCTGGAGGGTAAATAGACAGAAGGGATTGGGAGGGAGGCCCTGGACTGGGGATGGAACCCAGGACCTCACATAGGCCAGGAACGTGCTCAGCTTCCCCTCTAGCCCAAGAACGTTTTAAAAATAATTACTGCTCCAAGACAATTCGAGGGCATAGTTGAGGGTGTCAGAGGTAACTTGGGCACTGTTATATCAAAATCAGATATAAAAAGGCACTTATACTTGGTTTATCAATATTTGGTTTTTTGTTGTTGTTTTGTTTTTTGTTTTTTTATTTTTTTAATTTCATTTATTTTTTATGTGTATGAATGGACTGTCTGCATGCAGGTCTGTGCACCTGTGTCATGCAATGCCGTGGAGGTCAGAAGAGGGTGTGGGATTCTCCTGGAACTGGAGTTAAAGACAGTTTTCAGCCTCCATTTGGGTGCTGGGGATTGAACCCAGGTCCTCTGCGAGAGCAGTCGGTGCTCTTAACCGCTAGGCCATCTCTCCAGCCCCGGTTTATCAATATTTGTAACTAGAAGGACATTTTCAGGCTTGTAAGTCTAACTTGTTAAAATATAAGATTCACAGGGCGAGTGAGGGAAATGACTCAGTAGGTAAGGAGCTTGCTGCGTAAGCGTGGGGACCTGATCTTCCAGGAACACTATACAAATCCAGGCTGCCAGCACACATTGTAGCACCAGCACTGGGGAGGTAGAGACAGGAGATGCTTGGGGCTCATGGGTCAGCCAGCCTAGCTGAAGTAGCAGGCCCAGGTCGAGAGAGAGACCCTGTCTCAAAAAATAAGGTGAAGTGATTAAGGAGAACACCTAACATCTGCCTCTGACCTACATACACACACACACACACACACACACACACACACACAGTAAGATTCAATGTGAATTTATAACTTTATTCAAGTATTTTTCTGAAAATTAACATTGGCTTTTTAGTGTATGTAAGCCTAATAGTTTAATCTGTCAGATGATACTACAGTGATAAAGGTTTTAAAAGAAAATGTTAATATTTAGCCCTAAATTAATTTTTAAACATATAATGTACGTATTCTAATTGGGTTTGATTTTTTTTTTTGAGGCAGGGTCTCCCTGTAGCCACAGCTGGCCTGGAACTCACTATGTAGTCCAGGCTGGGCTTGATCTCACAGAGATCTACCTGCCTCTGCCTCTGCCTCTGGATTGCTGGGATTAAAGGTGTGTGCCATCACACTCAGCAAATTAAAAACTCTTTAATAAAAATTTTTATATACAGTATGTTTCTATAATTTCTACTATATGATTATATAATTTCTTGAGTATGCAGGAAATTCTCATATTCAATCTTAATTTCCTTTAAAAAAAAAAGCATGAGAAATTGTTAAAACGATGAATGCTTTTGTCAATGAGCAGCAAAATCAAGACCAAAAATGTTTCTTTAGTTTACTTTCATGCTTAATGCTGAAAAAAATATCACAGCCTGAGCTCACAATCAAACTTTTATGAATGAAGAAAACAGAGAAGCAAAAATAAGAAACTCCAATGAAAAAACATTTAAAATACTTTCCCAAATGGATACTTTTTTTTTTTTTTTGATTTTTGGAGACAGGGTCTCCCTGTAGCCCCAGCTGTCCTAGAACTCACTCTGTAGACCAGGCTGGCCTTGAACTTGCAAATATCTGCCTGCCTCTGCCTCCTGAGTGCTAGGATTAAAGGCATGCACCACCACACCTATCTTTGGATACATTTTTTAACTAGCAAATTAGTTTTTTAAGCTCTTTCACTTAGTAATAAACTGTTAAAGATGTTTCATGCCAGAAAATGTACTTTTATAAAATTATTTAGTTTTCTGAGTCCAAGTATGTAATGAATTTCTGTTACTTCTGTATTGCTGACTCTTAAACTGCACCTATGACTTCTTTGTGTAAGAATCTATGTGCTGATCAATAGCCTTCTGGAGAACATTTAGAAATATACACATACTGGGTGTGGTGGTGCACACCTTTAGTCTCAGCACTTGGGAGGCAGAGGCAGGTGNAAGGCCAGCCTGGTCTACAAAGTGGGTTCTAGGGCAGCTGGGGATGCAGGGAGAGGCTCTGTAAAAAAAAGACAAAAAAAAAAAAAAAAAAGAAATATACACATTTACTCCCTTTTTCTATGTGTGTGATGCACGTGTATATGTGTACGTCTTCTTGGAAGGGGGCACGCATGTGTACATGCATATGTGTGCACCTGCTTGCCAGTGGAGACCAAAGGTTGCTGTCAAGTATCTTCCTGGCTCTCCTCTTTATTTACTAAAGTGGGGTCACTTGCTGAACCCGTAATCGACAGATTCTGCTAGTTTAGATAGCCAGCTTGCCCTGGGGATCCTGTGTCTGCCTCCTAAACCCTGAGATTACAAGCCAGCCTCCACACCCATCTGGCTTTTCTCTGGGTTCTCAGGATTGGAACTCCTGTCCTCTTGCTTGTGTGCCGAGCACCTTATCCACTGAGCCATCTCCCGAGCTCACCGCATTTATTTCTTTAGGATAAATTCTCACACTTTGAATTTCCCCAGGCAGAAACTGAATGTTATTGTTCAGATACTTCCACAAAAGAACAGCAACATAAAGATAACAAGTTTTCATTTCTGAAATAGCCCCACTTCTAAGGCCCATTACTTGCAAGGAAATGAACTCAAAATGCATGGCCCCTTGAGGAGACCAACGTTTCAGAACAGTAGCAGCATGTGGCTGCTAACACCAGATAAAATTTCCCTACCAAGACTGAGAATTCCTTGAGGAGGAGCTTTATTTCTTCAATGCCTGTTATTTCCCAGTGTCCCTCTGAGATGTTTTTTGTGAACAGTGGTGGAATACCAGGCCCCGACTGATTAAAGCCAAGGGGAACTTTGTTGGCTGGTTACACTCTCTCAGAATAGGTCCAGCTTCTGTCAGAGCCAGATGCAGGCTGTTCATTCCACACTGGCCAGCCCTGGTTCTGGCCTGTGTCTGTTGGCTACATCCCTTTCTGTTGGTTCCTTTTCCCACAAAAGCAAAAACAACTGCATCTGGTCTGCACTGCCTCCAGTGCGGCTGCCACCCTGAGACCTCTTCACCTTCATGGAGAGCATGCCTGAAGCTCAGTCTAAGGCTAGTGTCCTGGCTTCCCTATCTCCTGTTTTCCTCTGCCTTGATTCGCTCCCTCATTTTGACAGAGCATCTCCTCCATTAGCTGAGAGAAGATGACTTGAGTAAAATGTTTTGAGAATTATTATAACCAAAATGCTTCTCTAGGTTACTCTCAGGCCTAATTAATAGTTGTGCTGGTTTGAAAATGACTCTTGATGTTGCTTAAAAGTGGCCCGTTTCTTTCCTGCATACACAAGAGGACCGTCCTTCCAGACTCTTTGCAATTAGATGCTCTTTTTAATCCAGCAAAATGACTTTAAAAAGTATATGTTTCCAGAAGGAGAACATGATTGAACACTATAAGAAGGTAATCTAATGTTGGAAAATAGCTGCTGCTCTTGGGGCAGCCAGGTATCCTTCACAGACACCTAGAAGCATCCTACTGAGACGTTGCCTGAGTCCCTAGCTAACAGACACTCCCAGAGCCAGGATTTCCCACCTGGGAAAAGAGTTAATTCAAAAAGGATGTTGGAGCCACATCCTGCTCCCCACACTTTGCTTCCTGCTTGGTAATCAGAGAACCAGCTGCTGGCTCTGTAAACCTCCCCAGCCTCACAAAGCTATAAGAAGAGACGCCCGCACAAGCTCTGGTTCTCTCTAGAGATTCCTGCCAGGCTGCTTGTCTTGGGTGCTGGGGCCTGAATTCTCCTCTGAACCCTTTAGGCCCCATCAATCTGTCTCAGTGTCCTCTTGAACTGCCTTCTACCCAAAACCTAACATAGACCTCGGGTTCTCCTCCAGGATTTCTTCCCTAGCCATAAGGACTTTGGAGCTTTGTGTTTAAAAATAACATATCAAGGGGCTGGAGAGATGGCCTAGCGGTTAAGAGTGCCGACCGCTCTTACAGAGGACCGGGGTTCGATCCCCAGCACCCACATGGCGGCTGAGAACCGTCTGAAGCTCCAATTCCAGGAGAACTCCAGTTCCAGGGGAATCCGAGACCCTCTTCTGACCTCCGCGACACGGGTGCACAGACTTGCATGCAGACAGTACATTCATACACATACAAAAATAAATAAAATTAATAAAAAAAAATTTTTTTAAATAACATATCAAGATGGAAGGAGCCTGCATTACCTGAGTCACAGAACTGAGAGCCACCTGCTTACCTGCCTTTGCATGAGTAAACATTGTGCTAATCTGCTGAGATGTCAGGATTTCTTTTTTTTTTTTTTTCAGTTGTAACATACTGTTGGTAAAGTTATAATTACTGTGACAGAATACTTGAGAAACAAAGAAGTAAAGACCCATGGTTTCACTGCATGTTTTCCTTTGGGCCTGAAATGAGGCAGGGCATCATGGTAATGAAGGTGGGTAGAGGAGTCTTTTCACCTGCTGGAAGCTAGGAAGCCAAAAGAAAGAGAAAGGGATCAAGCCAGGTACACCCTGCAAAGGCACACCTGGTGACTTACTTCCTCTAATCAGGCTTCATTAATAAAGCAGAGCTGTCCTGACTCTATCACTTCCTAAAAGCTCTACCTCTGAACACTACTTGCACTGGGGACCAAGCCTTCAACAGATGAGCCTTTTAGGGGAGCACTTTATACCCCAAACTCTTAACACATGCCTCAGTAGAATAAATATTTCTAATGTATGCAATTTTCTTCATTTGAAGAAAAATTTAAGCCACATATGAAAACTGCAGAAACATTGCTGGTAGTGGAATGGTAATTATAAAGACAATGGAATCCCAGCAAGTATATCAACTACATTTTTTTT
>VZQC01010467.1:5075146-5093435 GCA_009823505.1 Rhizomys pruinosus | reverse complement strand
AAAAAAAAAACTGAGAGAAAGATGCAGGACAGTTATGGCAGAATGCATGATCTGGGATGGGGTGGGGGGTGGGGGGAGGGAAAGGTAAATAAGCCTGAACTGAATTGGAAAAAATGTATGAAATGCACAAAGCATCAATAAAAACTAATTAAAAAAAAAATTAAAAAAAAAAAAGAATATCAGACCTGCAGGATAACATGGAGCAACTAGAATGCTCAAGTAAAGATTATGAAAAATTTTTAAAAACACAAGAGTGGAACAACCAGGAAATGGGGACACTATGAAAAGACCAAACCTTTACATTATAGGGGTAGAGGAAGGAGAAGAATCCCAAGAAAACACTATTGACCAGATCTTCAACAGGATAATAGAAATTTCCCCAAACTGAAAAAAGACAAGCCCCTACAAATGCAAGAAGCACATAGAACACTAAATAGACAGGACCAGAAAAGAAATTCCCCATATCATATAATTGTTAAAGCACTAGATGCTCAAAACAAAGACAAAATACTGAAAGCCACAAGAGAAAAACAATAAGTTACATATAAAGGGAAATCCATCAGAATCACAGCTGACTATGAAAGCTAGAAGAACGTGGACCAAAGTATTCCCAGTGCTAAATGACTTTAGATGCCAACCCAGACTACTATATCCAGCAAAAATGTCAAATATAGTTGAAGGAGAAAGGAAAATCTTTCACAACATGAACAAGATGAAAGAATACATGTCTAAGAAACCAACACTTCAGAAAATCCTTAAAGTAATCCAAAGAACAGAGGGAAGGAGCAACTAACCCTAAGCAATTAAAGAGAGAAATCAACAAAAGCATAACATAGTAAATACAAACCTAGACCAAGAATGCAAACAAACAAACAAACAAAAAAAAGGTGAAAGGAAGCAACACACATCTCTCAATAATAACTTTCAATACTAATGGTCTAAACTTCCCAATCAAAAGACATAGACTGGGAGAATTGATTAGGAAACAGAATCCTTCTATATGCTGTCTACAAGAAACCCATCTCACCCTTAAGGACAGACACCACCTTAGAGTGAAAGGATGGAAAAAAAATATTCCAAGTGAATGGTACCAAGAACCAAGCTGGAGTGGCTAGTCTAATATCAGACAAAATAGATCTCAAAGTAAAACTAATCAGAAGAGGGCCATTACATCCTTGTCAAAGGAAAAATTAACCATGAAGACTTCACAATCCTAAATGTCTATGCACCAAACTCTGTTGCACCCAACTTTATAAACACTACTCGGCAGGACCTCAAGACACAGATTAATCATAGCACACTAATAGTGGGGGACTTCAACACCCCACTGAGCCCCTTGGATAGATCAACAGGACAAAAAAATAAACAGAGACATCAGAATTGAACAATACCATACACCAAATGGACCTCACAGACATCTACAGAATATTCTACCCAAACACCAGAGGATATACTTTCTACTCAGCACCTCACAGAACATTCTCCAAAATCGACCACATACTGGGGAACAAAAGAAATCTCAACAAATACAAAAGGATAGAAATTATTCCATGCATTCTATCAGACCACAGTACAAAAAAGCTCAATATGAAGACCAGAATAAGCCCTACTAACTACATGAACACAGGGAGACTAAACAAAACAATAGTGAATAATGAATGGGTCAGGGAAGAAATAAAGAGTGAAATAAAAGTATTCATGGAACTGAATGAAAAAGACAATACCATGCAACAAAACCTGTGGGATAGTTTAAAAGCAGTCTTGAGGGGCTGAAGAGATGGCTCACCAGTTAAGAGCACTGACTGCTCTTACAGAGGACCTGGGTTCGATTCCCAGCACCCCCATGGTGGCTAAGAACCATCCTAGGCCAGGTGAGATGGCACATGCCTTTGGTCCCAGAACTTGGGAGGCAGAGGCAGGTGGATCTTTCTGAGTTCAAGGCCAGCCTTGAACTACATGACAAGCTCCAGGCCAGCTGGGACTAAAGGGAGACCCTGTCTCAAAAAAAAGAAAAGAAAAAAAGCACTCTTGAGAGGGAAATTTATAGCCCTAAGTGCCCACATCAAAAAAAAAACAAAAAAAAAAAAAAAAAAAACAACAAACAAAACGAAAAGGGAACAATAAATGATCTAACACTCAGCTAAAACACTTGAGAGAGACAACACAATAGACCCTAAACCCAACCAGTAGAAGAATATACAAAAATCAGAGGCAGAAATTATGAAATAGAAACAAAGAAAGATAATACATAGATCAACGAATCCAAAGCCGGTTGCTTTGTAAATAATTAACAAAATAGACAGACCTCTAGCCAGTTTAACCAAAAAAAAAAAAAAAAAAAAAAAAGAACAACTCCAAATCAATAGTATTCATGATGATTGGGGCTGGAGAAATGGCCTAGCAGTTAAGAATGCCAACTGCTCTTGCAGAGGACCCAGGTTCAATTCCCAGCACCCACATGGTGGCTGAGAACCATCTTTAACTCCAGTTCCAGAGGAAACCAACACCCTCTTCTGACCTTCATGGCAATGCATGACACGGGTGCACAAACCTACATGCAGACAGTACATTCATACACATAAAAAATAAATAAATAGTATTCATGATGAAAGGGAAAACATCACAACAGACAAAGAAAAGATTCAGATAATCATATGAGAATAATTAAAAAACCTATACTCCACTAAATTTGAAAACCTACGAGAAATGGATGAATATCTGAAATCTTGGGAACCAAGAAATCTTTTAACTAAGAAGAGATTGAGAGTTTAAACAGATCCATAATATTTGAGGAAATTGAAAATATAATAAAAAACCTCCCAACTAAAAAAACCCTGGGCCCAGATGGTTTCACAGTAGAATTCTATAAAACATTTAAAGAGGTCCTACAACGAATACTACTCAAACTGTTCAGAAGGATACAAACAGAGGGAATTCTCCCAAATTCCTTCTATGAAGCCAGCATCACTCTAATACCAAAACCAGGCAAAGATACAAGCCAAAAAAAGAAAGCTATAGACCCATCTCATTAATGAACATAGATGTAAAAATTCTCAACAAAATACTTGCAAATTGTATACAGAGCCACATCAAAAAGATCTTCCATCATGACCAAGTTGGATTCATACCAGAGATGCAGGGATGGTTCAACATATGTAAATCAATAAATACCATAAAATGCATAAATGGACTGAAAGACAAAAACCACATAATCATCTCAATTGATGCAGAGAAAGCCTTTGACAAGATCCAGCATCCCTTCATGTTTAGAGGGAATCGAACTGAAGGGAACATTGTTCAACATGAGCAAAGCCATATATAGCAAACTCACTGCCAACATCATCCTAAATGGAGAAAAATTGGAACCATTTCCCTTACAGGTGGGAATCCAGCAAGGCTGCCTCTTATCTCCACTCCTTTTCAATATAGTGCTTGAAATGCTTGCTAGAGCAATAAGACAAGAGAAGGAAATTAAAGGAGTACTAATCGAAAAAGAAGAAGTTAAGTTATCCCTTTTTGTAGATGATATGATACTTTACCTAAGGGTTGCTAAAAATTCCACCAGAAAACTTCTAGAAATGATTAAGAGTTCCAGTAAAGTGGCGGGATACAAAATTAACCTGGAAAAATCAGTAGCTTTTCTTTATACCAACAATAAACAAGTAGAGAGGGAATATAAGAAGACCTTCCCACTCACAATAGCCTCAAAAATAATAAAATACTTGAGAATAAATCTGGAAATAAACTTAATCAAAGATACCAAACATCTCTACAACAAAAATTTTAAACCCTTGAAGAAGGAGATTGAAAATGACATCAAAAGATGGAAAGACCTCCAATGCTCATGGATTAGAAAAATTAATATAGTAAAAATGTCCATTTCACCCAAATTGATATACAGATACAGATTCAATGCAAACCCAATCAAAATCCCCATGAGCTTCTTCATAGACTTGAAAAAAATCCTTAAATTCACAAGGAAAAGCAAAAGACCCTGAATAGCTAAAGCAACCCTGAGTGAAAAATGCAATATAGGGGGTATTGCTCTGCCAGACTGTAAGCTATATTACAGGGCCATCGTCATAAAGGCAGCCTGATACTGGCACAAAAACAGACCCATTGACCAATGGAACAAAATTGAAGATCCAAACTTGAGTTCATGCAATTTCAGCCATCTCATATTTGACAAAGGGGCAAAAAACCCTCAACAGAGGAAGGATAACATCTTCAGCAAATGATGCTGGCAAAACTGGATCACCACTTATAGAAGAACAAAATTAAACCCCTACCTCTCACCCTGTACAAAAATCAACTCCAAGTGGATCAAAGATCTCAATGTGAAACCTGAAACCCTAAAAGTGGTAGAAGAAAAAGTTGACAACAACCTACAAGACATAGGCATTGGAAAAGACTTTCTTTTTTTGTTGTTGTTTTTTGTCTTTTTGAAACAGAGTTCCCCTGGAGCTCCAGCTGTCCTAGAACTCACCATGTAGACTAGGCTGGCCTTGAACTCACAAAGATCTACCTGTCTCTGCCTCCCGAGTGCTGGGATTAAAGGTGTGCACCACCATGCCTGGCAGAAAAGACTTTGTAAATCAGACAACAGCTGCATAGGAAATAAGGTCAACAGTCGACAAATGGGACTTCATCAAACTCAAAAGCTTCTGTACAGCAAAAGAAACAATCAAGGAAGTGAAGAGAAAACCCACAGAGTGGGAGGAAATCTTCACCAATGATACATCTTACAGAGCATTAACTTCCAAAATATATAGACTACTCAAAAAAACAAAGAAGTAAGAAAACAAATGACCCACTCAAAAGATGGAATAAAGAGTTGAACAGAGACTTCACCAGTGAGGAATTAAAGATGGCCAGGAAACATCTTAAAAAGTGTTAAATGTCATTAATAATTAAGGAAATGCAAATTAAAACCACTCTCAGATATCATCTCACTCCAATAGGACTGGCTAAGATCAAGAAAACAAAAGACACCAAATGCTGGAGAAGTTTTGAGGAAAAGGGAACACTCATCCACTGCTGGTGGGAATGTAAACTTGTACAACCATTATGGAAAGCAGTGTGGAGAACCCTTAAAAGACTCAAAATAGCTGGGCATGGTGCCATATGCCTTTAATCCCAGCAGTCTACCACCTGACCCAGTCATACCACTTCTGGGTATATACCCCAAAGACTCATCCTACCACAAAGATACATACACAGCTGTTTACTGCAGCTCTTTTCACAATAGTGAAGAGCTGGAACCAACCCAAATGCCCCTCAACAGATGAGTGGATGATAAAAATGTGGCACATCTACACAATGGAGTACTAGTCAGCTACGCAAGGAAATCTCCCTTTGAGTTGTTGGTCAGGGTAGTCCAAGACACCCTCTAAACAACACAGGCTATTGTTGTTGCCCTTGGTTTCCTCCCAGAATTTGAAGGTGAGACTCTATTGCTGAAGACACCACATACTATGGGCACAGGACTTCAAGGAATGGAGCTGGTACTGACCTAGAAGCTTCCTGCTTGAGGCCTAGCTCTCATAATAGCAGAAGGTGCTTTGTAAGAATCCAAGGGAGAGAAGGAATCAATAGTCCCACCCAGCTGAAAAGCTTGTGAACCCCAATAACGGCTGGCCCGGCAAAATATCCTCAATGGTGTAATAATGGCACTTATATCTTGGGGTAACCAACAGTTGTCTAGTTGGACTTATGGTCTGCTCATTAGGAGGGAACTCACCTGGTACTGAAAACCTAGCCAAGAGCTCATGGCTGGCGAGGTCACAGACCCTAGAGGAGAAAACAACAAATGGCTCCTAAACCTTATCCTTAAACCCACAGATAAGTGTAGCTCTCTCTCCACTCATTAAAGAAGCTTCTTTTTGCAGAAGACGGAGGCTACTACAGAGATCCACAACCAGTCAAACAAGTGACTGCGGGATGCCTAGCCCCAGTTGTTAAATCTACAACACAATCTCTATCCCTAAGGCTCAGGGAACATTGAAGAAGAAGGAACAGAAAGAGTAAAAGAGTAGGAGGACCAGGATGCCAGCTGTTAGATACTGTCTTCTGGGCGTGATGAGGACTCTGTAGCCACGAAACCTCAACAGTATGGCTGCCTAAACAAGACCTGCAGAATGTCAATACCAGTCGACAGGCCAAGGTAGATGGAAATTTCCTAGATGGAATACTATGGCAATCAATGGCTGCTGAGGGAAGGAAAATCAGTTTTCTCTAATCCTAAGTGGTCAGCATTAAACACATGGGTACACAGCAACCCTAAATGGGCTTAGTAAGTTATATATAAATATATTAAATAGACCAAGAGATCATGAACATGGAGAGGGCACAGGAGAAGGCAGAAGGAGAGGGGAGGTGCAAATGAGGTAAATACAGTGTACTCACGTATGAAATTCTAAAAAAAAAAAAAAAGAAAAATGAAAAAGATCAGCTGGGCACGGTGGTGCACGCCTTTAATCCCAGCACTGGGGAAGCAGAGGCAGAAGGATCTCTGTGAGTGTGAGTTCAAGGCCAACGTGGCCTACAAGTGAGCTCCAAGACAACTGGGGCTACATGGAGACCCTGTCTCAAAAATACCAAAAAAGAAGAAAAGAAAAGAAAAGAAAAGGACCAATAACCTAACCAAAAATGTGCAAAGCATATAAACAGAGAAAATTGAACATATACAGATCTTCAAAGATGAAATCATGTTTGGTTTCACTCCAAATAAGAAATTTCACATTGGAACTACCATGTGGTAAATGTCTTAGATTCCTGCAGTTGTAAGTGCCAGACGTCAAGGAGTCTATTGGCCTTCTGGCAGCTGTGTAAGATTGATGACCCCATTGCTGGACCTGTGTCTAGGCTGGTGGCCCCACTACATGCACCCACGAAGCTGGGAAGATGGCAGCTTGGAAGCTGTTGTCTTCCATGACCACGACCCCCATACGTGGATGAACCCGTGGTAGAGCCTATTGGCCTTTGCCACCACCCAACCAGTTGGGGGAGCCAGTCCCATGGCTGCACAAGGTGAAAAGCTAGCTGAAAGATTAACAGTTCCATGATCAATCTGGCTAAGGAAAATTCATGCAATAACAACCTCAGAGATCTCAGGCAGGTGGCAAAGCTTGTAGGAAAATCTTAATTCATGCAGGGCAAGCAGCTATATAGGGTTGGGACAGACAGCTCCCACATTGCACGACATCACCACCCAGTAGCCTATGCCAGACCTCTACATCATCATCTGCCGACCCAGTTCGTGGGGCAGACCCAGAAGGGGACGTGGAGGTGAACAGGTCAGCTCATGGTGCCAAGCGGCAAGCCTGCACATGTGCAATGCAGCCTGAATCTAGGACTGCCACCCCACACTAGAGTAGGCTCCAATTTTACTTCACCAGACTGGCGAAAATTCTGAAATGGGCAGCCCAGTTACTGAGGGTACTTCGAAATAACCACAATGATATTACTTGTGGGAATGTAAACTGGTGTAATGCTTCCAGATCATAGTTAGATAATATCAATAAAAGTTATGCACGCAAATATCCTCTGAACTGGCAATTCCCCTTTTAGGAATTTATTCATATTTACAGACATACACATGGGTCCTGTTATGGCAACACTGTAACAGCAACGACAAGAGATAAGCTAGCTTTCAGCCAGTAAAGGATGTTTTAAGTAATATTATAAGATCCAGACAAGTAAATTTTGTGTAACTGAAAACAAAAACAGAATGGAGAAGTTTCATTCATCTTTACTGCATATTGTTCTGTGGGAAGCAAACAAGTATACAATATAATGCCACTATCTGTGGGTTAATTTTCTTTTCAAATTTATTCTTCTAATTAGCTTACAAAGTAGGAGCTACCCTTAGGGAATTTTTTTTTTTTTTTGGTCTTTTTGAGACAGGGTCTCCCTGTAGCCCCAGCTGTCCTGGAACTCACTCTGTAGACCAGGCTGGCCTCGAACTCACAAAGATCCACCTGCCTCTGCCTCCCAAGTGCTAGGATTAAAGGCATGCGCCACCACGCCCGGCAGGGCATTTTCTTTTTTACTTAATTTTCCTCAAATATTTTACTTATTATTTTTATTGTCCCAATGCTTTGTTTTGGGGACTCTCAACCCCACACTCATCCCCCTCTATTTGTCACCCTTCGTCACTGGGCCTTTGGTCCCCAGTTTTCACTCTTCTGCTTTCATGTCACATGCGTTTTACTTCCTTCTCCACGTTCTTCCTTGAAGCCTCCCTTTTCCCATTTCATGGACACCTTCTGGCTTCCTGGCCTTTACCCACACCCACTCTCACCTGGATACACACATAACACTTAGAAACTAGGATCTGCCCAAGAGAGAGAAATAAGTGTTTGTTTTCCTGTGCCTGAGTCACCTTACCTTGCTTAGTGTTTTCCAGTTCTATCGATTTTCCTGAAACTTTTGCTTTTATTTACAACTGAATTTAATTTCACTGCATATATGGAACACATTTTTATTACCCATTTACTATGTCTTTGCATTGTGGACAGTGCAGTGACAGACATGATATGCCCTGATCTGTTTTATTTCTTGCCATCCGCTGCATTTGGATTTTGGCTTCTTGCTTTTCCAGAGCCCTGAGGTGCATCATTAGGTTATTTACTTGAGATCCCTCTGATTGAAAAAAAAAAAAGGTTTTGGTTTATTTATTTTTATTTCTTTGTGTATGAGTGCTACATGTATGTAGTGTAGCACTACATACATACATACATGTAGTGAGTAGCTACATGTATGTAGTGCACCTGTGTCATGCAGTGCCCCCAGAGGACAGAAAAGGGTGTCAGGTCCCCTGGAACCTGGGTTAAAGACAGTGGCCATGTGGGTGCTGGGATTCGAACCCTGATCCCCTGGAAGGGCTGCCAATGCTCTTAAATGCTGAGCCATTTCTCCAGCCCCTCTCTGATTTTTTTTAATGTGAGCACTTAGAGTTCTGAACTGTTCTTTGAGACTTCCCTTGCCTGTGCCGCAGGGGTACTGTGGGTGAGCCTTTAGTGTTCATTTGATTCTAGAAATGTTTAAATTTCCTCCATATATGTGAGGTTATTTTTCTCTAAGAGGAAACTTTGCATAAACTTGACATGCTAAAAAACATTTCTGGAATAAATACAAAACGTAATTTTGTTCATGGGAAGAAAACTAAAGAAGGGAGGATATAGAAGGAGACTAGTCAATATTCCCACTTTGATTCCCTTGAATTTTGAAGCAGGTAAATATATTGCTTATCTAAATCAGTAGTTAGGGGCTGGAGAGATGGCTCAGTGGTTAAGATCACCAGCTGCTCTTACGGAGGAACCCTCCATTAACTCCAGTTCCAAGGGAATTCAACACCTTCTTCTGACTCAGTGGGCATTATATACAGGTGCATTTACACACATGCAGGCAACACACTCATACATATAAAATGAAATAAAAAATTTTTTAAATCAATAGTTAAATTTACAAACTAAATTGGAAAAGAAAAACATGGGCACATTTTACCCACCTTCCAGCGTCACTGCTTATGCAGCTCACGGGTCATGTGAATGAGGGGTAGTTTCTAGGCAGCTTTATGGATACTACTTCCACATAGAAGGTTCAGTGCCCTGTGCTCCATGACAAGACCATGGGCCTTTGTTTCTCTTTGCTGAGGTAACATTTGGTTGATGTAGTCCAATCAAAGGCATGGAAGCGATGCAATTCCCTCTTGATATCCTGGTTAACAGAACTTGCAACTAGTGACTGAGAAGAAAATGAAAACCTTTCCAGTTGCTGGTGGAACAAATGCATGGGCTTACTGCTCCTCCCTGATCAATAACCAATAGATAGAAAAAGAATTCTGTAGCCATCTTTGAAGTCTGGGAAGAATATTTTTAAGAGAAATCAGAAGAGACAAAAAAAATTCTTGAAGTAAAACAGATGGAATCAATCAAATAAAGCTATGGCGGCAATTGGAGAATTGGTTTCCAGATTGAATCTGCCTCCACAGACCTAGAAACTGTGCTAAAGATGGGGCCCTGAACTGATTCTGGGCCTAGGGATCAGAGTCTGTGCCCTGAAGTAACAGTTGCTTTGGAGAATAAGAAGGATAAATAGGGAGAAGTCAAGTGACTGACAGACACTGTCGGCCTGTCAGTAACTTGGTCTAATAAAGGCAGTAGATTGCTGTGTCAGAAAAGCATTTCATACTGGAAAATGGAAAGCAATTTCTTTTCTCTATACATTTGTGTTGAATTTTTGTGCATTTCATATCTTTTTAAAATATTATTTTATTTTTATGTGTATGAGTGTATTGCCTGCAGGCATGCTTGTAAGTGCACCTCTGTTGTGCAATGCCCGTGGAGGTCAGAAAAAGACATTGGATTCCCTAGAAATGGAGTTACGATGGTTGTTAGCTGCCATGTGGATGCTGGGAATTAAACCCCAGTCCTCTGCAAGAGCAGCCAGTGCTCTTAACTGCTAAGCCATTTATCTAGCCCCTCATACAATATATCTTAAGAAATCAATTTTTTAAATAAAAAATCAAATGGCTGTGTTTCATAGAGAACTGGCCTGACTAAGATCTCATCCAAAACTTGTACAAAGGAGTGCTCCCAGAATGCAGTGTAAAGCACGATGCCTGGGAGAACTCAGAACAACCAGCAGTTATGATTGTAACTGGTGGAAAATGGCACATGCAGTGCTTGCATTCAAATCCTGCCCATTCTTTCATTAGCTTTCTAATCTTGGGTAGAGCACATAACTACTCAAATCCTCAAAGACTGAGAACGGGCAGAGAAACTACCTCCTACAGCAGGTTTGAGCATTACATGAAATGACATGGGGAAACGCTCAGAAATAGGGCTAGCCAGAGCAGGATCCAATACCACTTAGCTAGTTTTTCTCTCACTATTAGTATGACTAACAGACTGTTATAAATATGAAAAATGAATACTCAACTACATTTATTTACAAAAGCATGATCAAAGTAAAACAAAGAAAAGTGACATTTTTGATAATGAATATAGCCATGTGTTTATTAAAACAATGAAAGACAAAAACGACGGAATCAGAAAACTTGGTTTCAAAGCCCAGTGTTCATTAGAAGATTTCATATTTACAAGTAAAAATATGAATACAGTAGGACAGCCATGAGCCTTTATGAAGGAGCAACATGTTACTGAATTGTATAAAAATCTACAAAAATTAATTGCCAGGTCAGTAGTCAAAATGAAAACAGTCGGCAACTTTCCCAAAACAGGACTAATCGAATAGATAAAAATAAGTGGTGATGGTGTTAAATATTGGGATCAAATGCTTGATTCAATAGTAACATATGAATATTTGAAGGCAGTATAAAATACATACTTTGTAAGGGCAGGTGGAATATCTGTAGGAATTGACATACTATTAAACCAGAAAAAAATCTCAATTTATTTCCATATGTGGAAAACATTCAGGCTCATTTTCTAATCAAAATGCAATAATAGCAGAAATTAGAAATAACACAGAAATGAACATTACCAATCTAGATGAAAAGTAAAAGGGATGAAAGAAAGAAAACTGGAGTAAAGTGTACTTTGGACAAACCAAAACAAAAAGCAGAGAAGCAGTCTCTTACTCTTAATTGAAACGGGAAGCTACAGGTTGGCATGGCCAACAGTTCATACTGGGTTAGTAAAAGCTCTAAGTAGCAGAAGAGCAGGTGCAGGCAAACCATGAGAAGGCGAAGAAAAGTTATCTAGCAACTCAAAACAGAAAGCAGGTATTTTAAAATAAGCAGATCTATAATCACAGCACTCAGGAGGCAGAGGCAGGTGCATCTCTGTGCATTCAAGGCCAACCTGGTCTAAATAGTGAGACTCTACCTTAAATTTATTAATTACAATAAGTTTAAAACCAACCAGGCATAGTGGCACATGACTGTTCCTGCTGTGTAAACTGTCAGGGCACAGGCATCCCCAAAGCCTAGCAAAATCCTGATACCAAACTCATTAGAATGACATCTACATGCTGATTAACTTGATTTTACATTTTGATTTCAAAAACATCACTTTCTACCCTTTCTATAGGAAATGTTTGTCACTTTAAATACATAAAAAAGATTTATTTGCCCTTGAGAGGCAGAGGTTTGCACGTGAATGCATTCAAAAGGCTTGATGGGGTATTATACGCCATTAATCCCAGCACCTGGGAGGCAGAGGCAGGCGGATCTCTGAGTTCAAAGCCAGCCTGCTCTACATAGTGAGCTCCAGGCCAGATAGACTAAGGGAGACCCTGTCTCAAAAAAAAAAAAAAGGTTGATGGGGCTGAGGGTGCAGCTCAGCCATAGAACAAATAGCACCTACCAGGCCACAGGTTCAAATGAACCAAAATCACATTTCTGCACAGTTTGACCTTTTTTGATAAATTCATGTTAATGACTTAACCATATTATAATTTTTGAAGCATTCTTTCTGTTCATCTATTTAGTACTTTTAAATTTTAATTTAATTAATTAATTTTTATTTTATGTTATGGATGTTTTATGTTATGGGTGTTTTGCATGTATATAAATGTACCTATGTCATGCAATGCCCTCAGAGGTCAGAAGAGGGTGTTGGATCCCCTGGAACTGAAGTTATTGGTGGTTGTTAGCTGTCTTGTGGGTGCTGGGAATCAAATGTAGGTCCCCTGCCAGAACAGACAGTAATTTTTAACCACTGAGCTATCTCTCCAGACCCCTTAATTAGTACTTTTTAAACCAAAAGAAAAGATCTATATCAGTTGTTCATTTCTTTTATATGGACCAGATAGTAAACATTTAAGGGTTTGAGGGAGGGGAGGCCAATCTATATCCTAACTACTTGATCTCGGTGGCTAGCATGAAAGCCACCACAGAAGCCATGTTCATGACTATAGTTTGTTCTAATAAACTTCATAGAACAGAACAGAACTTCATAGAACAGGGTTGGATTTACTCCACTGCCATCCTTGGCTATCCCCGATTTGTCAATGAGGAATTCTGTTTTTTGCTGTTTTATTCAACTTCTGCCCAAGATCTTGTTTATTTATTTAACAAATCTTTAGAATTCTTCTGTGTTTTGTACATGGCTCCAGGAACGAGGAGTATACCAGTGGACAAAACAAAGCTATCCTCAGGGAGGCCTCATTCTTTTGGGAGAGAACACAAGGAACACACACAAAACACAAGTCTGTGACTGAACCTCGTGGAGAACACAAAATGACAGCCTAGATAGGGCTGGACATGGGACTGGCTCAGGTTAGATACGCAGTGCTTTTCACGTCTGCTCACCCCAGAACAACCATGGAGCACCATCCCAGGCTGTGCTGTACTCTGGAATTATAAGTGAGCTTAAGGCATCCTTTCTCCTTTGGTCTTTATGTGAGGAGGTGGAGAGAAGGGTGAAGGCTGTGGGAAGAGTGAGAACAAGACCAGTGTGTGTCCTGATAAGCCTGCAGACAGGACGAGACAGAGGAGGGCTGTATCCTATCAGTCCAAGTGGACTCAGTGGACTATAAGGGAGGCTTGAGTTGTTGCTGCTTTTAAAATGCTCTTCTCTTTCTCAGAAGAAACGTACTTAAATTTTTATTTCATTTATTTATTGTTATTATTAATAGTGTGTATGTATGCGTGTGTGTGTGTGTGTGTGTGTGTATGTATGTGTATTGATGAGAACAGGAGGTAGAATTTGGCTAGGCAGTTTAAGGTAAAAAAGACCTCTCAGGAAAAGTAAATACATTCTTAACTAAGAGCTGGAAATGTCCTTGGGCCTGCCAGTACCAGAAATATCTAAGCCAAAGATGTCTCTCCTCTGGCTATAGCCAAGGCTGGAGTGTCACAATGTATGTGTGGGGGGTGCCTGATTTTTTTCCTTACCTCTTTTCCCTGAAGGAATGCCCCGTCCTAGAATGGGAACTGGACTGACCAGCTCATCCCCTCTGCATTCCCCCTTTCTCCATCCCTAAAGCCTTGTTAACTTGAAAGCAGTGAGGGTCAATGACATCCCACTCCCGGGGACCCCCTCCTGCTCAACAGGAGCCAGGAGCTCTGCCTTCTCTCTCCTAAACTCCCTATAATAACATCCTTTTCACCCTCTATGGCCCATGAATTTCATTCTTCAAATTCATGAGGTAAAAATCCAAAAAGATTGAGGTGGCACCCATGGCCATTGGGTTTCTGGGGCCCTAGACTATCAAGCTGGGTACCACAGAGCTGAACAAGGCTCTGTCATTCCCAAAGACACCCTGATATTCCCATATCAGTGGGGGGGGGGGTTAATGCCACACTGTGTGGATGTCAAAGACTTTGGGGGGGTGGGTTCTCTCCTTCAACTGTGGGTCCCAGAGATTGGACTCAGGTCGTCAAGCTTCCATATCAAATACTTTTTACCCACTGAGCCATCTCTCAGCCCATTTTTTAAAAATATATATTTGGGCTGGAGAGATGGCCTAGTGGTTAAGAGCACGACTGCTCTTGCAGAGGACCGGGTTTGATCCCCAGCACCCACATGGCGGCTGAGAACCGTCTGTAATTCCAATTCCAGGAGAACTCCAGTTCAAGGGGAATCTGACACCCTCTTCTGACCTCCGCGGCATTGCACGACACGGGTGCACAAACCTACATGCAGACATATATTTATTTATATATTTATAAATAATATACACATATACATATGTGTATATTATTATACACATAAATAAATAAATAAAATTTAAAAAATAAAATAAAATCAAAGCCCTTTAATGAAAATCACAAACTTCTCAACTTAGCTGAGCTCATCCTCAAAAAAGATCAGGAAAAAAATCGGGCAGTAGACATCAACTTTCAAATTAGAACAGACACTGGATGAATATCTAGAAGAAAAGAAAACTTAAGAGACCAAATCCCCTTCTAAATTCTTCCTTTCTGGTTGTCATACACTGGGACTTGAAATACCTTCTCTTCTTAATCAGCCCAAGAGCATACATTAAGTCTTGTCTTTCCAGATCTTTCAAAGGATGAATTTCTGTATGCCAAACATTCACCTACTACTTTTCCTTAGATCCTGGGATGAGACCCAACTAGTTACTGGGTAGAATCGCCATCTCCTGCAACCCTACCTCCTCATTACCATCACGTCAAACTCTGCAAGGAGTTACTGCGTCCTGCAGCCCTGTCCTACTCTTCCTATCCTGGAAGCATTCCAGAACACACACACAAACTTAAATCTTTCCTGGGTAGGCTCCAACAAAGGGTTTTGAAATATGACTCCCAGGATTTAATTAGCCAAGGGGCCTGGATCCCAGGCATCCGTTGAACATGTTATTGCCGTGGTAACTATGAGTTTTCTCAGTCAGATTGGCTATGGTTTGGCTGTTTTCTATCCACAGCCAGAGGTCCTGGTGGGCAGGGGGTCAATAAGCTTACCTATTCGATCTTAGACTTAAGAACCAGGCTAGCCCATTAGTGTGGGTTTTAGGTCTTAGGTCTTAGGCATGCATGCCCTGTAGGTGACATACACCAGATTTTTTTGGAAACCACAGGGCTGGAAAAAGCAATTAGCTCAGAAACTAGAGGAAGTCACTTCAATTCTGAGTCTGATTTTAAACCTAGGACATTTGAATATACTTATATCTCAAAGCAAGGAAGATGAGGAAAAATTCATGGACAGTTGTGTAAACTGTGCAGGTTTGTATCTGTGATGGCCTTAGAGTAGCAAATAAACAAACTCCGCCCAAAATTAACTGGTAAACACTATAGAATCTCTAGTCCATGTGTTTAAAAAAAAAAAATCTACCTTTCCACTTTCATTGGTCAATCATCTGGTCATGGGACCACCCTGGGAAGGTGGGTTCACCTTAAGTCATGCTGAATAGATGGATGAAATGTCTAGTGTGTTAATGAGAAGGCAAACTTTTCCTGTCTGGAGTCCCAGTGCAGTGCTGCTCAACTCTGCTACTGACATCTAGGTCTCTATAAGTCTGCCTGATTTTCTGACTTCTTCAGAAAAACTTAATCTCTCCTTTTCTTCTTTATATCCCTTCCCTAAACATGTTCTTTAAAGCTTTGGGCTGCCCTAGCATTGGGCACGTGACTGACCTCCGTGCACGCTCTAAGCCTCACGGCCTTTTTTCCTTCCACCCCCCACCCCCCCATTCTCCTCCCTGAGACAGCTGCTGAGATGACCAGCTCACCTGCCTTGGGATATAGAAAATTCTAATAAAATTGTCCTAAAGCTTCTGTTTGGGTCTATTCTTAAAGTCATTTTTTTTTCTCTATGTGTATCAATGTACTGTCTACATGCAGGTCTGTGCACCCATGTCGTGCAATGCCGCGGAGGTCAGAAGAGGGTCTCGGATTCCCCTGGAGCTGGAGTTCTGGAATTGGAGTTTGAGACGGCTCTCGGCCGCCATGTGGGTGCTGGGGATTGAACCCGGGTCCTCTGTAAGAGCGGTCAGCGCTCTTAACTGCTAGGCCATCTCTCCAGCCCCTATTCTTAAAGTCTTTTATGAACTGTAAAGTTACCGTAAGGAGGTCATTCTTGAGTTGTAGTTTTAGATATAAAATGCAACCAGCCTTTCTTGCTACCTGTCTCTGTGCTCATCTTTCCAAAGCATTGCAATTTTCAAAGATCTTCACTTTGGCCTGAATGTTGCAGCCTTGTCTAGATGTGGCCTGCCACCTGTATTCTAGCTGCCACCTGGATATCCTCAGGACTCCCATCTCTGGCTTCTCATTGGTGGATGCTAGGTCCTGGATACTGTTGCCTTGGTGAATTCATAAGTATGTGTGTGGGCAGAGACAAAAGGCTCTCAGATTCATTCTCTGCTCCTAAAAATTGAAGTTATCCTGTACAAGCTTAAACTCGGCTGTGGCATGCCCTGTGCTCTGTTTTACTTTTCTCTCTGTAAGCAAATCGGGCTGCCATTGTTTTGGTGACTGAGTGAACAGGAAAAGGAAGAAATCAAAGGTCTGTTGTGTCCCAATTAACTCCTTTCTATTTAATCCTTCATGGGATAGGTGAAGAAAATCACAAAGCCATGATAATTGTTCTGAAACTGAATTTTAATTGGCTGCATGGGGAGCCAGTCTACTTTGAAGAACTGCTTTCTACACTGCTTTTATGGCATGTTGTATGGTAGAAATCAGATTCTGTTCTGCTGTCTGCTGGTCTTCCAATGGTAACAGACAGCAGGGAGAGTGTGTGGTTTCACACAGAGGGTAGGGAGTATGGGTTTCACAATGACAGCAACAAGTGTGCAGTTGACATGTCCTCTAATGGACCAAGGACATTAACATTGATTTTTATGTTAATAGGGTAAAAACCTATTCAGGAAAGAAACTCCCAATTTCCTTATAAAATTAAGCATGTGTAATTCATCCATTGGGTCATAATCCAAACAGAATGCTCTGTGTGTGTGTGTGTGTGTGTGTGTGTGTGTGTGTGTATGTGTGTGTGTGTATTCTTCTTGTGAGGAATTTTTTTTTTTTTTTTTTTTTTTTTTGTCTTTTTGAGACAAGGGTCTCCCTGGAGCCTCAGCTGTCCCTGGAACTCACTCGTGTAGACCAGGTTGGCCTTGAACTCACAAAGATCCGCTGCCGCTGCCTCCCGGTGCTGGTCTTTCTTGGTGAGGAATTTTTAAGAGATGAATGATCTAGGTGTTTCATCATGTTAGTACTATTATTAGTGTATTTCGTTAATTATGTTTTATTTAATTTATTTATAGTATTTATTTATTATTTATGTGTATGAATGGATCTGTCTGCATGTAGGTGTTGCACCCAGTCGTGCAATGCACGACGAGGGGTCTCAGATTCCCCTGGAACTGGAGTTCCCTGAAGTGGGAGTTACAGACGGTTCTCAGCCAATCATGTGGTGCTGGGGATCAAACCCGGGTCCTCTGCAAGAAACAGTCGGGTGCTCTTAACCACGAGGCCATCGCTCTCCAGCCCCATTTACTTTTTTTTTTTGGTGATTTCTGTTGACTATATTTTACTTTGTGAATTTTGTTGAGTTATAAAGCAAAAACACATATATTCACTGATGCAGAAAAAAATCTACATTACAGGTTCATAAAAACTTAGAAATAAGGGGCGGGGCCGCCCCCTTGGGGGAGAGATGGCTCACAGTTTAAGAGCCCACTGGAGTTTGCTTTGCAGAGGATCCGGGTTTCAATTCCCATCTACCCACAGGGTGGGTGACAACCTATGTCTGAACTCCCAATTTCCAGAGGTTCCATGGTCTTTTTCCTGTCCTCCACAAGCAAGCACACAACACGGAATGCAGTTAACTTACATGTAAGAAATATACCCATACACATA
>VZQC01010467.1:5046610-5071885 GCA_009823505.1 Rhizomys pruinosus | reverse complement strand
AGCAATTCCAGAATGGTCCACAAGCAACTAAGAATGTTTTTTTTTTTAAAGAGACGTTAGCACACATTTTAAGGACCACTGCCCGTCCCCATTCATATTTCAGGACTGGACTCCTGACATGTATTGTTTGAAGGATGCTGTGAATGAGCAGGGTCAGCATCACCTGCTTACAATGGGAGGGTGGCCTCCAAGGACAATTCTTTCTACACTATATAACAACCAAAAAATCACAGTGGTCTTGGGACAGCCTACCATGTAAGCTTCAGCAGAATGTTTGTAACTAGCTAAAGGACAAAGAGGAAACGAGAATCCTGAGTAAAGGAAAATTCGATGTGGAGAGACCAGGCTTATTAAAGGTTGCAGACACACTGAGAATGTTAACATACTTGTTAAATAATTGAGGTCTTTGTTCTTGATCTTCAGCATCAAAGGCACTGCTAGGGTCTTGAGGAGCTCCAATCCTTGCCGCTGCTTCTGATGTGACTGCATCTTGTAGGAGCCTTTGGGTTGTTCTGCACTGTAACATACGGGATGAAGGTATAACCTCACCCACTGTTTGCTGCCCTCCTTTTCTGCTCTAAAGTTATAACAATGGAGATTATCAAATGGAGGTTCGGCTGTCCTAAACTGTATATAAAAGAACAAATATAGCCAGGTGTGGTGGTACACACCTTTAATCCCAACATTCAGGAGGCAGAAGCAGGCAGATCTCTATGAATTCAAGGCCAGCCTGGTCTACATAGTGAGTTTCAGGCCATTTGGAACTCCAGGAAAACCCTGTCTCAAAAAGACAAAAGAGGGCCTGGAGAGATGGCTCAGCAGTTAAGAGCACCGACCGTTCTTGCAGAGGACCCGGGTTCGATTCCCAGCACGCACATGGTGGCTAAAAACTGTCTTTAACTCCAGTTCCAGGGGAATCCTATGCCCTCTTCTGACCTCCACACATTGCACGACATGGGTGCACCAACCTACATGCAGACAGTACACTCATACACATAAAAAATAATAAATAAGGGGCTGGAGAGATGGCCTAGCAGTTAAGAGCACCGACTGCTCTTGCAGAGGACCCAGGTTCGATCCCTAGCACTCACATGGTGGCTGAGAACCATCCATAACTCCGATTCCAGGAGAACTCCAGTTCCAGGGGAATCCGACGCCCTCTTCTGACCTCTGCGGCATTGCACGACATGGGTGCACAAACCATTCATACACAAAATAAAAAAAAAAACAACTTTATAAAAAAATAATAATAAATAAAAAAGACAAAAGAAAAATAATATTTTCTATTGATACATGCTACAACTATTCATAATTTATCCTTATATAATCCTATTGTGTGTTCTATCATATAGGAATATTAATAGTCATATTCTTAAAAAAAGAGAATGCCAAGTTATACTTCTTTTTACCTGCATGCAAGTTTACTGTTAAAATGTGAATCTCTAAATGTGCTTTGAAATTAACCTATAGTTTATTTTTAGATTTTGTAATTTTGATTTATGTGTGGACTGTATATATGCATGTTTTAGAATAATATAAAATCAAAGGGAACAAAAATAGAGAGAGAAAAACCTATTCAAAGAACTGACCAAAACAGTAAACTTGTGCATCAAAAAGGTTATAGAAGACTGAAAAAAGATGCAAAACAGGACTTAACGTGTATGATAGAATCCATGAGCTCTGGCAGGGGAGGGGGCATGAGGGGTGGGCATGGATGGGGGAATGAGTCTAAATTTGATTAAGAAATGTTGTATGACATGCGCTCAATAAAAATTAAAAAGTTCAAAAAAAAAAGACAAAAGAAAAGAGAGAAAGAACAGATATGACCCAAAGAAACATTCTATTAGTGCATTTGAAAATGAGCCACGAGTCAGGGTAATCCTAGCACTTTGGGGAGGTGAAGGAAGGCATAAGGATTAGGAATTCAAGGCCATCTTCAACTACTTAGCAAGTTTTGGGCCAGCCTGGACTAATGTGATTCCTGGTGTAAAAAGATTCATTAACTATTGAAAAGAAATACTTGTGTGTCTTAACTAGGAATAGAGTGATCATATTTTTTTTTTTCAAAAGTGCATACTGGTATTTCTTTGGATGTAGAGTTTGAGGTGGATTGCCCATTTTCAGGCCAGTGACATGGCTCAGTGGGTAAAGGCACCTGCTGTCAAGCCTGATGACCCGAGTTCAATCCCTGGGACCACATGGTGGAAGGCGAGAACAGACTCCTGCAAGTTACCCTATGATCTGCACATGAACTCCATAGCACAGACACATACACAAACACATGCACACACAATAAGCAATATATATTTGTTAAAATATCTGTTTTCTTTGCAATGTTCAAAAAATGTGAATGAGGAAGCCAGGTCTTTAATCCCAGAACTCGGGAGGCAGAGGCAGGCAGATCAGAACAGCTGAGGCTAGAGGGTGTTCCTGTCTCAAAAAGATAAAAAGACGCTTGAGAAGCATCTTCCCTCCTGCTGGCACAAGAGACAGTGGTCTCTAGCAAGAGTGGATGGCCACTCAGTTACTATGCTTTCTGCATCTGCCTTGAACATGTGAAGGCAGTCCCACCAACATGCTCACCCACACCCTCCCCGAACTGCCCCCCACTCCCATCCACACCATCCTCTGTTGCATCTTCTTCTGTTATAGCATCTGCATACCCTAGGCCTGGTCCCGTGGCTGCCCATTGCAGACACAGGACTGTGAGCCATATTAAAACTCATGGACATGGGAAGGCTCACAGTAGAGATGAAATAAAAGAAAGGTGGCGCTGGGCGTGGTAGCACTCGACTTTAATCCCAGGCTTCGGGAGGCAGAGGCAGGCGGATCTTTGTGAGTTCAAGGCCAGCCTGGTCTACATAGTGAGTTCCAGGTCAGCTGGGACTACAGGGATACCTTGTCTCAAAAAGAAAGAAAGAAAGAAAGAAAGAAAGAAAGAAAGAAAGGAAGGAAGGAAGGAAGGAAGGAAGGAAGGAAGGAAGGAAGGAAGGAAGGAAGGAAGGAAGTTAGTTTGCTGCAGGGCTGCTCTCCCAGAACCTCCTTCATATGCTCACACTTAAGTTGTCCTTCTAGTTCCATTCATTTTTTTGTATTAGTCAAACTATTTGGTCTCCCTCAGGGTTTTTCCTCAAAGCTGCTCACTTGGTTATGCCAGAGTGTATTTAGTAATATGCATGTTAATGACGGCAGCTGGCCCTTTGTGTACTGTAAAAAGCGCAAGGCCTCTGGTGTCTATACAAGTTGATTCTAGGCTCACATGGTGAAAGGTGAAGATCATTGCACCCAACTCTGGGCCACAAAGGGCGAGCCCATAGAGCTAGATGGGTCACTCAACCCTGGACGTACCTGAGCCTTTGCAAGGAACTTGCTCCACTGGCAGCAGTAAAATGTCAGTTTCAGGACCTTACCAGGCTGCAGGACCTTCTGCAATATCCACTGCACCCCCGACCTATGAAGAGACTGTGGTGTCAACAATTACTACCCAACACCCCCAGCGCCTGAGCCTGGGCCAGTCACAGGATTCATGGCGGGCCCAAATGGGAAGGGCATGAATCAGCCTTCGTATTACACCAGCTTGTGCCTGTCCTCAACAGCAACATATACACAGGCCATGTATATGCAGCAACCTGTCTCCTTTTATGACTGTCCAGTTCAGATGTGCTGTCCTTCGTGCAGCAAGATGATGGTGACGCAGCTGTCCTACAAGGATGGCGCCCTCACTTGGCCTGTCCATTAGTGGAGCCTGCCCCTACTGGGGTGCACTGCCCACTGCTTCATCCCATCCGCGTGAACGCCCTGCAGGACATGGACCACTATAGCCCAACTGCAAAGCCCTCCTGGGCACTACAAGAGCTTGTAGGACTTGCCCAGCTGTAGGAAAGATGCGTGTTACTAGACATCATCTAACCCTTGCCCAGCATGCCTGGAAGAGGCTGCTTCCTTGAACTCGTCTCTCCATGGGCTCCATCTTAGTGCCTTCTTGGAGGGGGTGTTAGATCGCAAAAGAAACAACTCTCCAAATCCCAGAAATTGCTCCTTGGAGTTGTGCTGCCTCAACCACATGGACCTGGATGCTGGTTCAAGGGTTTCCCCTCCTACCAAGGTCACCCCTACTAACTGTGGTAGTTGTCTCATTTGCATATCCTTAGGTGATTTGCCATTGGCTGGCTCCTCTTCCTCAGTGGGCCTTTCTGGTGGTGCTTTCAAACTGAGAAGCCACAATTCGCCTCGCTCTTCAGACCGTTCTGCCTGAACATGGCCGAACCAGCCTTTAGCATGTGTGTTATTTTCCATCTGTCCCCACCGCTGATGACAGAGCTCGTGCCTTAAAGACTTCATGATTCTGTAATTGCAGACCTTTTCAGCACACAGACTCGTCTTAATTTCTTCAAGTTGGTTAATTGTACAGAGGGCTGCTAACACCCACCAGACACATCTATGCCTCAAGAAGAACAAAATGACAGAAAAATAGGGCTGGCTTTAATCACTGCTGAGTCCTGCCCTCCTGCCGGTTGCAGCACCACTCTGGAGGGATTTTTTTTTTTTCTCCATTCAGTAATTGCTTCAGTTTCTGCGAGCGCCTTTTGGTCTTAAACACTTGTGAACATTACTTGCAAGGAGATGCTTCTAGAACCATTTCTGTAGTCGCAGCACAAACATCATTTTCCATTTGCCATTGTCTTTCTACTTTGTTTATCTTGTTTTATTTTTCCGATGGGGTTGGCTTTGTTGCCCTGGCTGGCCTGGAACTCCTGGGCTCAAGTGTCCTTCTGCCTCAACCTCCTGTATAGCTGGAACCCTGGATATAGTTTGGCCACTAAGTCATTTTTTAAAATTGACACAGAGTCATGCCAGCCTTTTGGGAGGCCCAGTCTCCAGCCTAAATTCCCCATAGGGAACTATGGCAAATTGTGTGTGGTCAAACCCAGACCTTGAACAGGAATCTGTATATGGTTGAACTACAGTTGTAACTGTTGATTGAGCTATTCAGGCAATGTTTTAGAACTACTAGTCACATATGGAGTGGATTTACAGGGTGTGCAACCATCACTCCTATCTAATTTCAGAACATTTTTGTTATCCCCCAAAGAAATATTATTATAAGCATTCCTTATTTCCCCCATACTCCCTTCTTCCAGCCCTGGCCACCAGTAATCTGCCTTCTGTCTCTATGGTTTACTGCAGCTACACTGGTTGCTTTGTTTGTTTTGTTTTGTTTTCAGTGTTGGGGATTGAACCCAGGGCCTATTGCATGCTAGGTAAGTGTTCTATTGCTGAGCTACAGCTCTGTGCCTGCTCTGGACATTTTCTATGAATGTAATTGCATGGCACTTTGTGACTAGCTTCTTTCTTTTCCATAATGTTTTGAAATTCACCTGTGTTGTAACACGCATGATCACTTTGGTCTTTTTTTTTTTTGGTCTGGTCTTTTAAAGACAAGGTCTCTCTGTAGCCTCAGCTGGCCTGGAACTCATTTTGTAGACCAGGCTGGCCTTGAACTCACAAAGATCTGCCTGCCTCTGCCTCCTGAGTGCTGGGTTAAAGGTGTGCACCACCATACCTGGCCACTTTGGTCTTTTTAATAGCAGAATAATATTCGATTGTATAGACAGACCATATTTTGATCATCCATTCATTAATTGATGGGCTCTTTGGATATTTCTACTTTTTGACTACCATGAATAATTCTGCTGTGAATATTGTTACATGGGTCTTTGTGTGTAAGTTTCATTTCTTCTGAGTGTATACTCAGCAGTGGAAATGCTGGCTCACATTATAACTCTAAACTTTAAGAAACCATGATTATTCTTTATATCTTTGTGAACAAAAGTTCAGCCCAGCTTCTTTAACCCATTAGTTTTTATGGCTTACACTTGAAAATCACCTTTGAAACAAGAAAGATGTTTGTAAGATGCCTAGAAATTCAGCAGCCTGTGTCAGGAACTGTGTGAAGTTTTTTTTTAATATTTTATTTATTTCTGTATGTGTATGAATGTACAGTCTGCATGCAGGTCTGTGCACCCGTGTCAT
Organism: Rhizomys pruinosus; assembly: GCA_009823505.1. Classification (NCBI taxonomy): domain Eukaryota; kingdom Metazoa; phylum Chordata; class Mammalia; order Rodentia; family Spalacidae; genus Rhizomys; species Rhizomys pruinosus. Next base: position 5,065,852 of record VZQC01010467.1, on the reverse strand, counting down.
GCAATGCCGCGGAGGTCAGAAGAGGGTCTTGGATTCCCCTGGAACTGGAGTTCTCCTGGAATTGGAGTTACAGACAGTTCTTAGCCACCATGTGGGTGCTGGGGATCGAACCCAGGTCCTCTGCAAGAGTAGTTGGCACTCCTAACTGCTAGGCCATCTCTCCAGCCCCACTGGATATTTTTAGTAATAAACAAGTCAATGCTGTGCTGATACTCATTATTCCACAGTGCGGCTGCAGGTGTGAATGGTTCAGTCCATCATTATTACCCTTACTACTTTTCAGAGCAAACTGTGTGCTTACCTTGGTAATAAAGGCAAAGGCAGGTGAGCAGGTAAGGACAGAACGCCTCCAGATGAGAGCAGAAAGCGCAGAAAGCACTGGCACCTTTGGAGAAAACCTTCAAGAGGAAGTATTCCACTCTTTCCGGGTAGCAGCCCCAGAAGAGGATCTCTCTGTACTCAGTCAGGGAGAACACACCGCCATACACCAGGTAGGGGAGCACCCGTCCCAGGGGACTTCTTCCAGGATCTGCTCTTTATACCCCATCAGGGTTTCTGACAGCCACCGATTCCTCGTCTCCTTCTCCCTCTGTGTTCTTGCTTCACAGGAATAAAACCAAGGCCTGGCTCCTCTCTCAAACATTCTGGTCCTTGTGGAGCTGAGGAAAACGCTTTCCACTGGTGCCTGCTGCTCCGTGGAGGCCTCACAGGCAATGTCTACATCCTCAGACACCTGAGGCAAAGGCCTCCATGCTGTCTGGGCTTATTATAGATCTGCAGGGAGAAGGGAGGCATCGGATTAACCCCAGGGGCTGGGGGATGGGACGCAGGATGTACGGTCTTGGCCCAAGAAGACTGCACCGTATTCACTAAATCCTGGCAGCAGCCAAACTTCAAAAAAATAAACAAGAGACAGCCTAGCTGAACTCCATCCAATTTATGGCCTTTCTTTCACTCCCAAATGATTCTTTTCAATGAAATGAATGTGCCATGCTCACAGAAGAGCTTAAACCGTAATACAGGAAGCTGAATCCAGAGCTGCACTCCTCATTTCTCCTTGCACCACTCATTTTGGAGCTTGACCCCTCCTTGCCTTAAAGCAACAGAGAGTAAAGATGAGAGGTCAAAGCCAGTTGTTGCCTAACAGCCTCTTGATTTTATTAAGCTTGCCTTCTGCATAATATTTCATAATAGCACAGTCATTTTATTAGTAAAGAAGTGAAAAGACTTTGAAGTGATTTCCCAGTTAAGCAATGCAATCCTGTAAATGACCCTTCTCCTCTGATCCAAGCCCAGTGTCCACTTAACCAAACCAGATTAGAAGAAGGGATCATTGCTGGCTCGGGGCAGGCTGCTGCCACAAGTGATGTGTCAGCACGGATTGTGCAGCTATAATACCATTTTGCCAGTCAGCCTTCAGTTTGCACCTGCCTGCACCTCTCTGGCCCTGAGCTCACCTCAGGGCATCACTCTGCCCACCTTTGCCTATCAGCTTCATCGCTCTCCATTCCTCTGCATTTGTGGTGACATATAAGTCTTGACAGTGAAGTCCTTCTTCCTCTCACAGCCCACATGTGTTCTAAGACCATAAGCAAGTAATGATTTGAACCTCTAATGTTGCCAGCTTTTTCCCAGTCATGAAATTAGTGACTAAAATCAATTGCTGGGCCTTGCTTCCAGCCTTGTGTGTGAACTTGGCTCCTGTTGCCATGACATTCTGGGGCTTTCCTGGCCTGGAGAAACTGCCTCTCCTAGGGTTGTTCATTCCTAGAGATGACAAAAAGCTCTCAGGAAAGCTTGCTTTTCATAAGCAAATCAACCAATCCAGAGCCCACCCCCAATCACTACTTTACCAAGCCCTTGGACTTACTGCTCTACTCATCCCAGGATCAGGTACCAGAGCACTAGGGACAGCCCCCACACGTACCCCAGAGCCGTGAAATTATCCAAACCTGTGGGTCTGAAATAGCATACCCTGCCTCGCTTGTTCCATCCTGTGGAAAACCTTGGGAGGCTTGTAGTGAAGCTCTAGCCTACATTTTTCCCTTCTTGCTGCTTTTGCCTCCAGAGGATCAGATGTGCCTTCTGAGAGGTATCACGAACCTCCACCCCAGTGCAGCTATCTGCTGATCTGTTGGCCTTATCTTATCTGAATACAAATAAAATCTACACACATAAAGATCTGTTGAAAATACAAACGTAGGCTAGGCTATGACAAGCTTCTGAAGCCCTGTGTGCCCCATGAATTACCAAGCCAGAGGCACTAGAAACCCTGCCATCCTTTCAGCACTGAGTTATTCAGTGGAACGTCCAGAGAAATAGTGCCATCTTGTGGTATTGTGTGGTCTCTAGTTGATAAGATTTTTTTCTTCAAAAATAATTTTAATTAAGTTATTAATTGGTTAATTAACATATAGCTCTTTTAGGCTCATAACAAAGTTCAGCAGAAAGTAGAGATTTTCTACATACCTCCTGCACATGTGGAGCCTTCATGTACTATCAGCATCCCCCATCAAAGTGCTGCATTGTTCCAATGGATGAGCCAGTATCAATGCATCATTATCCAGAGTCCTGGTGCATCAGGCTTCTCTCTGGATTGTGCAGTCTGTGTGTCTAGAATAATGTATGACAACATGTGCCCACTATTGTCCAGTATAAGGAACGGCTTCATTGTCCTAGCAGTCCCTCAGCTCTGCCTAGTCACACCCCCAGACTCTAGCAAAGGCAATTTTTTTTTAAACTGCCTCCATAGTTTTGTTGCAGACCAGTTTTGCTCTGAGATTTGCTTGGCAAGCTATTTTGTGTTGGGTGCATGACAAGGAATAATGATGAAGAAGAAAGCCAAGCTTCCAGCCCCAGGGAAGAGGTGAGGCAGGGTCAGAAACAAATCAATTAGGCAAATACATAGAATAATTTTACACCACACCTAGAAGAGATGCTAAAGGAAGAATGGGAGCAGAGCTGCCTCATACAGAGTGGGGAGGGACCACACACTAAAACCGCCAGCATGAAAAGAACATGACTACTGGGCTGGTGAGACAGCTCATTGGGTAAGAGCCTTTGCTGCCAAGCCTAAAGACCTAAGTGCAATCCTGGGATCTTCGTGGTGGAAGGAGACAACTGACTCCTGCAAGATGTCCTCTGACCTCCACACACAATCTTTTCTCTCTCTCTCTCTCTCTCATTTTAAATTAGTTTAAAGGTCATCAGATATTAAGAGAGAATAGAAAATATTAAGGAGTAGAGACTCCCAGAAACAGAAAAGAGTAGCATTTATTTCAAGATCTGAGAGTGCCATGAACTAGCACAGGGGGTTCAGGACGAGCATGCCAGGGGACAATGTCAGAGAGTGTTAGGAGCTCAGTCTTGCTGGCTGGCTAGGTTCTGAATTAGAAACTAGATTTTCTGTGTGTGATGGTTTTATCTCAATTGTCAGCTTGGGGAGAGCTAGATGGGCCTCTGGGTTTGTCTGCCAGGGGTCATTTTGGCTGGGTTTACTGATATAGGAAGACCTCTCCTGACCAGGGATCATTTTGGCTGGGTTTACTGATATGGGAAGACCTCTCCTGACTGGGGGTTATTTTTATTTTGGCTGGGTTTACTGATATAGGAAGACCTCTCCTGACCAGGGCCACCACTCCCTGGCCTGGGATCCTGGACCATATGAAAAGGAAAAAGTGATGCGGGCGTGGTGGCACACGCCTTTAATCCTAGCACTTGGGAGGCAGAGGCAGCCGGATCTTTGTGAGTTCAAGGCCAGCCTGGTCTACAGAGTGAGTTCCAGGCTACCTGGGGCTATAGGGAGACCCTGTCTCAAAAGACCAAAAAAAGGGGCTGGAGAGATGGCCTAGCGGTTAAGAGCGCCGACCGCTCTTACAGAGAAAAGACCAAAAAAAGGAGCTGGAGAGATGGCCTAGCGGTTAAGAGCGCCGACCACTCTTACAGAGGACCTGGGTTCGATCCCCAGCACCCACATGGAGGCCGAGAACCATCTGAAACTCCAATTCCAGGAGAGCTCCAGTTCCAGGGAAATCCGACACCCTCTTCTGATCTCCGCGGCATTGCACGACATGGGTGCACAGACTTGCATGCAGACAGTACATTGATACACATACAGAAATAAATAAATGCCAGGCATGGTGGCGCTCGCCTTTAATCCTAGCACTTGGGAGGCAGAGGCACACGGATCTCTGTGAGTTTGAGGCCAGCCTGGTCTACAGAGTGAGTTCCAGGACAGCAAGAGCTACAGGNCATGGATGGGGAATGAGTCTAAATATTGATTAAGAAATGTTGTATGAATGCGCTCAATTAAAAATTTAAAAAGTTCAAAAAAAAAGACAAAGAACAAGAGATATAAAAGAACAGATATGACCCAAAGAAACATTCTATTAGTGCACTTTTAAATGAGCCACAAGTCCAGGGTAATCCTAGCATTTGGGGAGGTGAAGGAAGGCATAAGGATTAGGAATTCAAGGCCAACTTCAAACTAGCCTAGCAGTTTTTGGGCCAGCCTGGACTAATGTGATTCCTGGTGTAAAAAGATTCATTAACTATTGAAAAGAAATACTTGTGTGTCTTAACTAGGAATAGAGTGATCATATTTTTTTTCAAAAGTGACATTACTGGTTATTTCTTATTGGATGATAGAGTTTGAGTTGGATTGCCCATTTTGGCCAGTGACATGGCTCAGTGGGTAAAGGACCCTGCTGTCAAGGCCTGATGACCCGAGTTCAATCCCTGGGGACCACATGGTGGAAGAGGAGAACAGACTCCTGCAAGTTACCCTATGATCTGCACATGAACTCCATAGCACAGACACATTACCAAACACATGCACACACAATAAGCAATATATATTTGTTAAAATATCTGTTTTTCTTTGCAATTTAAAAAATTGTTGAATGAGGAAAGCCAGGGTCTTTCAATCCCAGAACCTCGGAGACGGCAGAGGCAGGCAGATCAGAACAGCTGAGGCTAGAGGGTTGGTTCCTGTCTCAAAAACGACAAAAGATGCTTGAGAAGCATCTTCCCTCCTGCTGGCACAAGAGGCAGTGGTCTCCAGCAAGAGTGGATGGCCACTCAGTTACTATGCTTTCTGCATCTGCCTTGAACATGTGAAGGCAGTCCCACCAACATGCTCACCCACACCCTCCCCGAACTGCCCCCCACCCCCATCCACACCATCCTCTGTTGCATCTTCTTCTGTTATAGCATCTGCATACCCTAGGCCTGGTCCCGTGGCTGCCCATTGCAGACACAGGACTGTGAGCCATATTAAAACTCATGGACATGGGAAGGCATCACAGTAGAGATGAAATAAAAGAAAAGGTGGCGACTGGGCGTGGTAGCACTGACTTTAATCCAGTGCTCGGGAGGCAGAGCAGGCGGATCTTTGTGAGTTCAAGGCCACCTGGTCTTCATAGTGAGTTCCAATGTCAGCTGGGACTACAGGGATACCCTTGTGTTTCAAAAAGAAAGAAAGAAAGAAAGAAAGAAATGAATAAGAAGAAAGAAAAGATAAGAATAAGAAAAGAAAGAAAAAGGAAGAAAGGAAGGAAGGAGGAAGGAAGGAAGGAAGGAAGGAGGAGTAAGAAGTTAGTTCGCTGCAGGGCTGCTCTCCAGACCTCCTTCATATGCTCACACTTAAGTTGTCTTTCTAGTTCCATTCATTTTTTTGTATTAGTCAAACTATTTGGTCTCCCTCAGGGTTTTTCCTCAAAGCTGCTCACTTGGTTATGCCAGAGTGTATTTAGTAATATGCATGTTAATGACGGCAGCTGGCCCTTTGTGTACTGTAAAAAGCGCAAGGCCTCTGGTGTCTATACAAGTTGATTCTAGGCTCACATGGTGAAAGGTGAAGATCATTGCACCCAACTCTGGGCCACAAAGGGCGAGCCCATAGAGCTAGATGGGTCACTCAACCCTGGACGTACCTGAGCCTTTGCAAGGAACTTGCTCCACTGGCAGCAGTAAAATGTCAGTTTCAGGACCTTACCAGGCTGCAGGACCTTCTGCAATATCCACTGCACCCCCGACCTATGAAGAGACTGTGGTGTCAACAATTACTACCCAACACCCCCAGCGCCTGGGCCTGGGCCAGTCACAGGGTTCATGGCGGGCCCAAATGGGAAGGGCATGAATCAGCCTTCGTATTACACCAGCTTGTGCCTGTCCTCAACAGCAACATATACACAGGCCATGTATATGCAGCAACCTGTCTCCTTTTATGACTGTCCAGTTCAGATGTGCTGTCCTTCGTGCAGCAAGATGATGGTGACGCAGCTGTCCTACAAGGATGGCGCCCTCACTTGGCCTGTCCATTAGTGGAGCCTGCCCCTACTGGGGTGCACTGCCCACTGCTTCATCCCATCCGCGTGAACGCCCTGCAGGACATGGACCACTATAGCCCAACTGCAAAGCCCTCCTGGGCACTACAAGAGCTTGTAGGACTTGCCCAGCTGTAGGAAAGATGCGTGTTACTAGACATCATCTAACCCTTGCCCAGCATGCCTGGAAGAGGCTGCTTCCTTGAACTCGTCTCTCCATGGGCTCCATCTTAGTGCCTTCTTGGAGGGGGTGTTAGATCGCAAAAAGAAACAACTCTCCAAATCCCAGAAATTGCTCCTTGGAGTTGTGCTGCCTCAACCACATGGACCTGGATGCTGGTTCAAGGGTTTCCCCTCCTACCAAGGTCACCCCTACTAACTGTGGTAGTTGTCTCATTTGCATATCCTTAGGTGATTTGCCATTGGCTGGCTCCTCTTCCTCAGTGGGCCTTTCTGGTGGTGCTTTCAAACTGAGAAGCCACAATTCGCCTCGCTCTTCAGACCGTTCTGCCTGAACATGGCCGAACCAGACTTTAGCATGTGTGTTATTTTCCATCTGTCCCCACCGCTGATGACAGAGCTCGTGCCTTAAAGACTTCATGATTCTGTAATTGCAGACCTTTTCAGCACACAGACTCATCTTAATTTCTTCAAGTTGGTTAATTGTACAGAGGGCTGCTAACACCCACCAGACACATCTATGCCTCAAGAAGAACAAAATGACAGAAAAATAGGGCTGGCTTTAATCACTGCTGAGTCCTGCCCTCCTGCCGGTTGCAGCACCACTCTGGATGATTTTTTTTTCTTTTCTCCATTAGTAATTGCTTCAGTTTCTGCGAGCGCCTTTTGGTCTTAAACACTTGTGAACATTACTTGCAAGGAGATGCTTCTAGAACCATTTCTGTAGTCGCAGCACAAACTCATTTTCCATTCTGCATCTTTCTCTGTTTATCTTGTTTTTATTTTTCGATGGGGTTGGCTTTTCGTTGCCCTGCGCTGGCCTGGAAACTCCTGGGCTCAAGTGTCCTTCTGCCTCAGCCTTTCCACTGTTATAGCATGGAACCCTGGATATGTTTTTGGCCCTAAGTCATTTTTAAAATTTGACACAGAGTCAGCCAGGCCCTTTGGGAGGCCCAGTCTCCAGCCTAAATTCCCCATAGGGAACTATGGCAAATTGTGTGTGGTCAAACCCAGACCTTGAACAGGAATCTGTATATGGTTGAACTACAGTTGTAACTGTTGATTGAGCTATTCAGGCAATGTTTTAGAACTACTAGTCACATATGGAGTGGATTTACAGGGTGTGCAACCATCACTCTATCTAATTTCAGAACATTTTGTTATCCCCCCCAAAGAAATATTATTATAAGCATTCCTTATTTCCCCCATACTCCCTTCTTCCAGCCCTGGCCCCAGTTAATCTGCCTTCATGCTCTTCTATGGTTTACTGCAGCTACACTCGGATGCTTTGTTTTTGTTTCTGGTTTGTGTTTTAATCAGTGTGGATTGAACCCAGGGCCCTATGCATGCTAGGTAAGTGTTCTACTTTGCTGTAGCTAGCAGCTCTGTGCCTATTTGCTCTGGACAAATTTGTTCATAATGTAGTGGCATGGCACTTGTGACTAGCTTCTTTCTGTTTCCAATAATGTTTTGAAATTCACCGGTGTTTTAGTAACACGCCATGATCACTTTGTGCATTTCTTTTTTTGTTTTTTTTGTTGGTACTTGTAAGACAAGGCTCTCTCTGTAGCCTCAGGAATACCTGGCTTGAACTCACTTTTGTAGACCAGGCTGTGCCTGGACCTCACAAAAGTATCTGCCTGCCTCTGCCTCCATGAGTGCTGGGTTAAAAGAAGTGTGACACCGACCATACCGGCCACTTTGGTCTTTTTAAGTAGCAGGAGAATAACTATTCGATTTGCATAGACAGACTATCATTTTTGATCATGCCATTCATATTGATGGGCTCTTTTGAGATATTCTCTACTTTTTTGAGTACCATGAATAATTCTGCTGTGGAAAAGATATTGTTACATGGAGCGCTTTGATGTTAAGTTTCAATTTACTTCATGATGATTATACTTTCAAGGGGCAGTGGGGAAAAATGGCTGTGGGGGCTTCAACCCAATGTTATTTAAAAGCAACTCTAAACTTTAAGAAACCATGATTATTCTTTATATCTTTGTGAACAAAATTCAGCCCAGCTTCTTTAACCCATTAGTTTTTATGGCTTACACTTGAAAATCACCTTTGAAACAAGAAAGATGTTTGTAAGATGCCTAGAAATTCAGCATGACCCTGTTTCGAGGAACTGTGTGAAGTTTTTTATTTTAATATTTTTATTTATTTCTGTATGTGTATGATGCAACAGTCTGCATGCAGGGTCTGCTGCACCCGTGTCATTGCAATGCCTGTTTTTTTTAACCGGAGTCAGAAGAGGGTCTTCGGATTCCACCTGGGAACTGGAGTTCTCCTTAACTTTGGAGTTACAGACAGTTTTAAGCCGCGAAAGAGATGTTCGTGGGTGCTGAGGGATCGGAACCCAAGGCTCCTCGTCAATGAGTAGCTTGGCTACTCCTAACCGCTAAGGCCATCTCTCCACCCTCCCCACTGGATATTTTTAGTAATAAACAAGTCAAATGCTGAGTGCTGAATACTCATTATTCCACAGCTCGCGGACTGCAGGTGTGAACTGGTTCATCCGATCGATTATTACCCTTACTACTTTTCAGAGGCAAACTGTGTTGCTTACCACTTGTTAATAAAGGCAAAGGTTCGGCTGAGCAGGTAAGGACAGAACGCCTCCAGATGAGAGCAGAAAGCGCAGAAAGCACTGGCACCTTTGGAGAAAACCTTCAAGAGGAAGTATTCCACTCTTTCCGGGTAGCAGCCCCAGAAGAGGATCTCTCTGACTCAGTCAGGGAGAACACACCGCCATACACCAGGTAGGGGAGCACCGTCCCAGGGGACTTCTTCCAGGATCTGCTCTTTATACCCCATCAGGATTTCTGACAGCCACCGATTCCTCGTCTCCTTCTCCCTCTGTGTTCTTGCTTCACAGGAATAAAACCAAGGCCTGGCTCCTCTCTCAAACATTCTGGTCCTTGTGGAGCTGAGGAAAACGCTTTCCACTGGTGCCTGCTGCTCCGTGGAGGCCTCACAGGCAATGTCTACATCCTCAGACACCTGAGGCAAAGGCCTCCATGCTGTCTGGGCTTATTATAGATCTGCAGGGAGAAGGGAGGCATCGGATTAACCCCAGGGGCTGGGGGATGGGACGCAGGATGTACGGTCTTGGCCCAAGAAGACTGCACCGTATTCACTAAATCCTGGCAGCAGCCAATTACATTCAAAAAATAGTAAACAAAAGACAGCCTAGCTGAACTTCCATCCAATTTATGTGCCTTTCCTTTCACTACCCAAATGATTCTTTTCAATGAAATGAAGTGCCAGGTGCTCACAGAAGAGCTTGAAGCCTAAATACAGGAAGTGAATCAGAGCTGCACTCATCTTTCTCCTCAATGCACCCTAACTCATTTTGGAGCTTGACCCCTCCTTGCCTTAAAGCAACAGAGAGTAAAGATGAGAGGTCAAAGCCAGTTGTTGCCTAACAGCCTCTTCGTGGTTCTTATTACACTTGCCTGTATCTTGCATAATATCATAATAGACACAGTCATTTTTAATTAAGTGAAAGAAGTGAAAAGACTTAGAAGATGATTTCCATTGTTCTAAAGGCATGCCAATCCTGTAAATGACCCTTCTCCTCTGATCCAAGCCCAGTGTCCACTTAACCAAACCAGATTAGAAGAAGGGATCATTGCTGGCTCGGGCAGGCTGCTGCCACAAGTGATGTGTCAGCACGGATTGTGCAGCTATAATACCATTTTGCCAGTCAGCCTTCAGTTTGCACCTGCCTGCACCTCTCTGGCCCCGAGCTCACCTCAGGGCATCACTCTGCCCACCTTTGCCTATCACTTCATCGCTCTCCATTCCTCTGCATTTGTGGGACATATAAGTCTTGACAGTGAAGTCCTTCTTCCTCTCACAGCCCACATGTGTTCTAAGACCATAAGCAAGTAATGATTTGAACCTCTAATGTTGCCAGCTTTTTCCCAGTCATGAAATTAGTGACTAAAATCAATTGCTGGGCCTTGCTTCCAGCCTTGTGTGTGAACTCTGGCCCTGTGCCATGACATTCTGGGGCTTTCCTGGCCTGGAGAAACTGCCTCTCCTAGGGTTGTTCATCCAATAGAATGACAACTAGAGAGCTTCTCAGTAAATTCTTTGCCTTTATCATAAAGCAAATCCAACCATAGTCCAGAGCCCACCCCCAATCACTACATTTACCAGAGGCCCTGGACTTACTGCTACTACTTACTCCCAAGTGATCAGGTACCAGAGCACTAGGGACAGCCCCCACAGACTGTACCCCGAGCCTGTGAAATTATCCAAACCTGTGGTCTGAAATAGCATACCCTGCCTCGCTTGTTCCATCCGTGGAGAAACCTCTGGAGGCTTTGTAGTGAAGCTCTAGCCTTACATTTTCCCTTCTGCTGCTTTTCGCCTCCAGAGGATCAGGATGTGCCTTCTCCTGAGAGTATCACAACCTCACCATGATTGCAGCATCTGTCTCACGTATGGCCTTTACCAACGCTATTAACGCTATTCTTTGCCTTATCATTCTGAACACATAAATAAAGATACTACACACATAAAATGTTGAAAAACAATAGCTAGAGCTTACTGTGACTAAGCTATCCTGAAGCCCCTGTGATGTCCCATGACATATTACCAAGACCAGAGTGCACTTCAGAAACCCTGACCCATCCTTTCAGCAACTGTGAGTTTATTCAGATGCGAGACTCCGAGAGAGAAAATAGTGCCTATCTTGCTGGTATTGTTAGTGGTCTCTGAGTTAGATAAGATTCTTTTCTCATTCAAATTATACTAGTATTTCATATTGACTAGTTATTAATTGGTATAACATATAGCTCTTTTAGGCTCATAACAAAGTCAGCAGAAATAGTAAGAGATCTTTCAATACATACCTCCTGCACATGTGGACCGCACTTACATCGTACTATATACAGGCATTCCCCGCATCAATGTGCTGCATTGTTCCAATGGATTGAGCCAGTATTCAATGCAATTATCCATATGACCAGAGTTCCCTGTGCATCAGGCTTCTCGTATGGTAGGCAGTCGTCAGTGTTGTCTAGAACTAATGTATGACAACATGTGCCCACTATTGTCCAGTGAGTAAGGAACGGCTTCATTGTCCTTGGCAGTCCCTAGCTCTGCGTATGCCCCTAGCCACTAGCCGGCCATGTGTTATTGTATAGTAAAAGAGCTTTTTTTTACTGCTCTATAGTTTTGTTGCGACCATGTATTGCTCCTGAGATTGCTGGAGCCCAAGCTATTTTTGTGTTGGGGGTGCATGAGACAAGAGTAATAATAGCATAAGGTAAGAAGCCTGAAGCGTTCCAGCCCCAGGAAGAATGAGGCAGGCGTCAGAACAAATCAATTTAGGCACAATACGAGTAGAATAATTTATCCACTCGAGCCCATAGAAGGAGATGCATAAAACGTGGAAGCAATGGCAGCCAGAGCTCCGTCGCTCTATACCAGAGTGGGGAGGACCTACACACTAAAACCGCGCAGCATGAATAAGAAGACATGAAACTTAACTGCTGGTGAGACAGGCTCAACTTCGGGGTAAGAGCCTTTGCTGCCAAGCCTAAAGAACCTAAGTGCAATCCTGGGATCAGTTGCGGGGAGGACGACAATACACCTTGCAACCCCGCCATGTCGACTCTGACCTCCAACATACACCATGCGAACCAAAGTCTTCATTCCTCTCTCTCTCTCTCATTTAACACTGTTTTATAAAGGTTCATGTTCATATGTAAGTAGAGAATAGCAAATGCAAATATTAGAGAGAGAGAGAGACTCCACAATGTAAAGCAGAAAAGGGAGTCAGCATTATATTTCAAGGATCTGAGAGTGCCATGAACTAGCAACAGGTCTGGCCGTTCAGTGACGAGCCATGCCAGGGGATCAATTGGAGATCTACGAGTCAGCTGTCTAGAGCTCAGTCTATGCTGGCTGGCTAGGTTCTGAATTAGCAAGTGACCTAGATATTTCTCGTGTGTTGAGTGGTTTATCCTCAATTGTCAGCTTGGGGAGAGCTAGATGGGCCTCTGGGTTTGTCTGCCAGGGGTCATTTTGGCTGGGTTTACTGATATAGGAAGACCTCTCCTGACCAGGGATCATTTTGGCTGGGTTTACTGATATGGGAAGACTCTCTCCTGCTGGGGGTTATTCTTTATTTTGGCTTGGGTTTACTGCTATAGGGAAGAAACCTCTCCTGACCAGGGCCACCACTCCTGCCTGGAGGATTTCCTGGACCATAATTGAAAGGAAAAAGTGATGCGGAGCGATGCTGGCACAACGCCTTTATACCTCCCCCCCATAGCACTTGGGAGGCAGAGACGCAGCCGGATCTTCTGATGACATTCCTTGGAGCCCAGCCTGGATTCCTACAGATGTGATGTCCGACTCCTGGTGCTAAGGAGCACGAAAACCCTGTCTCCAAAAAAGACCAAAAAAAACAGGGGCGGAGAGATGGCCTAGAGTTTCAGAAGCCGCCGAACGCCTCTTACAGAAGAAGAAGACCCCAAAAAAGGGGTGGCGGAAGAATGGCCAGCGCTGTTAAGAGCCGCCGGACGCAGCTCTTACACGGAGGACCTGGGTTCGATCCGCCCCACACCACACATGGAGAGCCGAGAATCCAGTCTGAAACTCCCAATTTCAGGAGAGCTCCATGTCCGAGGGAAATCGGACAACCCTCTATCTGACCTCCCAGGCATTGCACCGAATAGGTGCACATGACTTGCATGCAGACAGTAATTGATACACAATACACAGAAATAAATAAATGCCAGGCATCGGGTGGCAGCTCGCCTTTAATCCTAGCACTTGGGAGGCAGAGGCACACGGTCTCTGTGAGTTTGAGGCCAGCCTGGTCATACAGAGTGAGTTTCCAGGACAGCAAGAGCTACAGCGGAACCCTTGTCTCAAAAGACCCAAAAAAAAAAACAAAAAAAAAAAAAAAGACCAAAAAAAAAGAAAAGAAAAGAAAACAGAAAAGGAGAAAGTGAGCCTCTCCTCATCACTCTCTACCTCTTGACTGTGGATGCACTGTGACCAGCTGCCTTAAGTCCTAGTACCAGGATTTCCCTACCATGGACCAAAAGGAACTCTCTCTCTCTCTCTCTCTCTCTCTCTCTCTCTCTCCCCCCTTAAGTTGCTTTTTTCAGGGTATTTTATCACAGGAACAAGAAAAGGAACTAAGATATTAAATTTGAAATAGAAATTGCCTGAAGCTTTTCCCACGGGAGTAACATACCCAGGTAGATGTTTAAGGAGGCACTTGAAGCCACTATTTTACGTGGCTGTAACATTTGTTCACTCTCTACATGTTTTTCCTAAACCATTTAGACATAATTTTCTTCATGACCAAATAGAGTATTTCATCCTGTTTTTACAAAGACTGAAGAGAGTCTCTTATCTAGCTTGTGAAATGCTATCAACATCACAAATTTACATTGACACTTCTACCATCATATTCTGCTTTTCTTGATCGGTCTAATAATGCCCTTCAGAACCTTTTTATCTCATCCAGGATTCAGTTTGGAGACAGATATTGTATTCAACTGCCACAAGTCCACTTCTCTTTCTTTTGGAACTCTTTATGGACTTAGTCTTTTATGGTATTGATATTTTTGAAGTATATAGGAAGCCAGCCGCTTTCCCTCCTCATTAAAATTATATCCCTCAGTGGACAGGAGAGATGGCTCAGCAGTTAAGAGCACTCACCACTCTCTCAAAGAACCTGAGGTCAGTTCCTAGGACCCATGTTGGGTAGCTCACAACCACTTGTAACTCTAACTCCAGATAATCCAACACCTTCTTCTGGCTTCCACGGGCACCTGCATAGACTCACACAGATGCACATACACATTATAAATATTAATATATATATATATATATATTCTTTATCATTGGGGTATGTAACTCAGTGTAGAGTGTTTGACTAGCATGCATGAGGTTCTAGGTTCAACCTCAGTAGCAGAAAAAAATACATACATGTATATGGATTTCCCATTTTTTGTTTGTGATGTTGCCTTGTGCTTGCACTGGGGTGAAGCACTGCTGAGTATGACTTCTACATAGAGATGTCGTGGCCTTTTTAGAATGTCACATCTGCCAGAGTTCAGAGCCCATCTCTTCCTCAAAGGTGATGTTAAGCTGATAACCTGGTCAAGGCATTACCTGATTTCTCTTTTGTAAAATTGAATTTTTCTCCCATCCAAGTAGTAAACTGTCTTCAGGAAGACTTTTTCTCACATAAGTATCCTGCTGCTGCTTTTCAAATTGGCTCCTCAGTTGAGCAAAATGATTGTTATTCAGGTTTTGTGACAGTGGAAAAACAATCACTTTCTGTGTTCCAATTCCACACTTACTCCTGAGTTCCCATTTAGTCATTGATGTTGGACAATGAGCTAAGTGCTGCTACTTTCTTGCTATAAAAATTATTGGTATGAGTTTGTGAATAACTACATTTTCAATGGTTTATAATTAATTACTGTATTGTTATTATTGTTGTTTAAATGACACCAATTTGGTCATTCAAAAAAACCCTCGAGCTGGTTCCTATCTCTCTGTGACATGTTGTTGTCATATTTGTGGGGAGTCCTTCCTTGGTTTCCAGAAAAATAAGCTCCTCCTCTTATCTTGAGTCCATGTGCCCTGACCCTAACACAGTCCTTCCTCCTGAGAGCTCTCCTTCTCTACTACAGAGAGGTACTAGAGGTACTAGAGCTTGATGCCAGGTGTCTTCATAACCACTGGGTGTCTTTGCTTCTTCTCATTCCCTATTTGCATCTTTCTTCAACCATGAGAATCCCAGATCCCCAAGTCAATATTTTTAATATTGCTTGACTTCATAGCAAAAGCAATTCTAGAACTCATTGGCCTTAAAATAACTTCTACATTTCTTCACAATCCTTCCCTCACCTTCCTTGACCAAGACTGTGTTTGGTCACTCCTTCTTTCTCCCTCTCTACCGTCTTTGGTTTGGTTATAATGGTTATTTGAATTTAAATTAACTTTGTTTCAATTTGCTCTCAATTTAATCTTAAGTCTCCTTTCAAGCCTAGCCATTTTAGTTTTTCAATATGTAGGATATTTATATGACTTCAAATTCAAAACCATATGAAAGATGCACCCAGAGAAGTACCCTTCTCTCTGTTGTCTCTCCTACCCCTTTCTCCTCTCCTGACCCATTTAGAGAACCAACCTCATTGCTCACTGCTTATCCTTCTGTTTCTGTTTATAATGATAAGCACATATACACATGCTTTATTTTCCTCTTCTTTCTTCCACAGCATGTACCATAACATATAAGCTATTTTGATTTTTGCTTTTTTTCACTTCATTGCACCTCCTGGAAATTACTCCATATCAGTCTATATAGATCTGCCCAATTCCTTTTTAATAGCTACACAATATTGTATTGTGCCTGTTTACCATGACTGATTAAACCAATCTCCTATGCAAGTTTATACCTACAAATAATCATGCACTGAATTTTTTTGTCTATGCATTTTTGTCTTCTTGGAAGTGTATCTTCAGAATAAATTCCTAGACTTGAGATTGCTGGGCTGAAATAGAAATGTACACAGCAGAACCTCCACTTTCATGCATTTTGCACCTGTGGATTCGACAGACCACAGTCAAAATATTTAGAAAGGATTATAGGTGTACATCATGCAGACTTTTCTGTTGTTGTTTCTCCCTAAACAATGCTACAGATATTTACATGGCACTTACATTGTATATGGTATCATAAGTCACTAGAGATGAAATACAGGAGAGTGCACATAGGTTAGATGCAAATAAATATTGAGACCTTTTAAGTAAAAGACTTAAGAATCTATGGGATGTAGCCAGGCGTGGTGGCACATGCCTTTAATCCTAGCACTTGGGAGGCAGAGGCAGGCGGATCTTTGTGAGTTCAAGGCCAGCCTGGTCTACAGAGTGAGTTCCAGGACAGCTGGGACTACAGGGAGACCCTGTCTCTAAAAGACCAAAAACAAAACAAAACAAAAAAAAGAATCTATGGGATATTTGGAGAAAAGGAGGTTTTTATGCCTGTGAACCAATTCTCCATGAATACTGAGGGGCAGCTAAACATATGTAGTTTTATTTTATATTATTATTGGTTTATCTTGTTGCCCTTTGTATAGATATTTTAGTTGATCGTTTATTTTCATTCCCATGTGGTTGTATTTTCTCCAATCCATGTAGTTCATACATTCGTAGAATTTTCATTATCCATAAAGAAATTCTGTATCTTTCTTTGTCTTGTGTGTGTGTGTGTGTGTGTGTCTATGAGTATGCAGATGAGTTTGCATATGTGTGCATGTGGGAGTAGAGACCAGAGGAAAGCCTCAGGTATCATTCCTCAGGAGCCCTCCACCTCAGTTTTTGAGACAGGGTCTCCTACTAGGACTTGGGGCTCACTAGCAGGCTGTCAAGCCCAGGGATCTGCCTGCCTCTGCAAACCAGTGCAGTATTGAGACTACAAGCATGCACAGCCATGCACAACTTTTCAAATGCATGCTGGGGATCAAATGCTGGTCTTCAGGCTTGTATGTAAGCAAGCACTTTACCAACTGAGCAATCTCCCTGGCCCTCCTTTTCCCTTCTTCCTTCTCCTCTCTTCTTCTCCTCTCTTCTTCTCTATTCTTCACTTCCTCCTTACTTTTCCTTTCCCTTCTGTTTTTTCCTCCCTCTCTCCTTCCCTCCTTCCTTCTTTCCAGTCTTCCTCTTCCTCTCTTCCTCCTCCTTCTTAATCTTGCAGGATCTGGCTGCATTGCCCAGACTGAGACCTCTTGGAGTGCTGGAATTTCAGGCATTAACCACCATACCCAGCTGTGCTTCCAGCAGTTGTTTAATGGATGGTCTTCATGTTGCCAAATGGAAGATAATGGGACCTCTTCCTGGGAGTGCTTTCTGACTTGTCCATACTTGTTGGATATTCTTGTTCTCCTCAGCTCCTTCCATTCCAATGCTCCACAGTAGCCTTTATCTACATTACCACCTTTCTGACATCACCCAGCCTTTCTTTTCTTTTTTTTTTTTAACAAGTTTTATTGAACACGTTTCCAAATCAAACAACACCAAAACTATGCATACACAGTTGTTATTCAAGTTAATGAAGATTTCTAAAGTTTAGTTAAACATTACATTATCAAATATCAGACTATTGTTCCTTAAAGAATTAAGGAGGTGGAGTGCACAGTGCTTAGATCTGGGACTTCCCAGGACCACCTGAAGCACAGGTAGGAGGTGGGCACTTCAGCCAGGAAGATTTTAGGATAGATCTACTCCTGTGTTGTTGGATAAGTGATTCGTTGGTTTGTTGGATAGCTAAATCTTTGTCTTGCGGGGCTGGCAGGGTGGAGTCACCCTGCTAGCTGGGATTAAAGGTGGGTCTGTTAAATCATTGTCTGGTGTGGCTGTCTGGGCAGAGCTGCCCTTCTAGCTGGTATTAAAAGTTGGTGTGTTACCACTGTGAGACTTGAGTGCACAGTGCTTAGATCAAGGACTTCCCAGGACCACCTGAAGCACAGAGTACTGGGGTGTGGGCTAAGTCAGGAATATCCCCCCCACAACCCACCTCTGCCAACTGGAATTGCTGAGAGAGTGTCCAAGTGGATTTTTTGGAGAACCTTCAGAACAGAAAGGGAAGAGTGAATTAGACTTCCAGTATATAAACAAAATTGAAAGTCTGAAACCAGCACTCCATAAACAAGGAGAAAAAAAAAAGGCATCTGAAGGAGGCAAGCAAAGCAAGCCTTCAACACAGTGAAAAGACATTTGTGATTCACATCAGAATACTGGCAATAAAAAGGGAAACCCACATGCCAGGTACACGACAAAGGGACAACATGGGAAAGGGGCCAAGATGACTCTATGGAGAAAAGGCAGCATCTTCAGCGAATGGTGCTGGCAAAACTGGATCACCACTTGTAGAAGAATAAAACAAAACCCCTACCTTTCACCCTGCACAAAAATCAACTCCAAATGGATCAAAGACCTCCTCAGTGTGAAACCTGAAACTCTGAAAATGATAGAAGAAAATGTTGGCAGTAACCTACAAGATATAGACATGGGAAAAGACTTTCTAAATCAGACAGCAGCAGAATCAACAATTGACAAGTGGGACCTCATTAAACTCAAAACCTTCTGTACAGAGAAAGAAACAATCAAAGAAGTGAAGAGAAAACCCAGAGTGGGAGAAAACCTTCACCAGTGACACATCTGACAGAGGTTTAAATTACCCAAATATCCAGAGTATATAAATTACCCAAAAATAACAAAGGAGCAAGAAAACAAATGACCTGAACAGACACTTCACAAATGAAGAAATAAAGATGGCTGAGAAACATCTCTAAAAGTGTTCAACATCACTAGAAATTAAGGAAATGCAATTTAAAACCACTTTAAGATTTCATCTTAAGACTGGCTATGATCAAGAAAACAAAGAATACCAAATGCTGGAGAAGTTGTGGGGAAAGGGCAACACTCATCCACTGCTGGTGGGAATGCAAACTCATACAACCCCTATGGAAAGCAGTGTGGAGAATTCTTAAAATGCTCAAAACGAACCTACCACCTGACCCAGTCATACCACTCCTGGATATATACGCACAAGGATCATCCTATTGCAGACATACAAGCACAACCATGTTTATTGCAGCTTTCTTCACAATAGCAAAGAGCTGGAAGCAAACCAAGTGTCCCTCAACTAATGACTGGATAAAGAAACTGTGGTACATCTACACAA
>VZQC01010467.1:5013454-5045118 GCA_009823505.1 Rhizomys pruinosus | reverse complement strand
GAAGTGAAGAGAAAACCCATAGAGTGGGAGGAAACCTTCACAGCAGATACTTCTGACAAAGCATTGATTTCCAGAGTATATACACTGCTTAAAAAAACAAAGAAGAAAGAAAACAAATGAATCACTCAAAAGATGGAGCAAAGAGCTGAACAGAGACTTCACAAGTGAGGAATTAGAGATGGCTGAGAAACATCTTAAAAAGTGTTCAATGTTGCTAATAATTAAGGAAATGCAAATTAAAAGCACTTTAAGTTATCATCTCACTCTGATAAGACTGGCTAGGATCAAGAAAACAAATGATACCAAGTGCTGGAGAGGTTGCGGGGAAAGGGGAACACTCATTCATTGCTGGTGGGAATGTAAACTTGTACAGCCACTATGGAAAGCAGTATGGAAAACCCTTGGAAGACTCAAAATGAGCTTACCACCTGACCCAGTCATACCACTCCTGGGTATATACCCATAAGACTCTTCTTACCACAGAGATACTTGCACAGCTATATTTACTGCAGCTCTGTTCACAATAGCAAAACACTGGAACCAACTCAAATGCCCCTCAACTGACAAGTGGATAGAGAAAATGTGGTACATCTTCACAATGGAGTTCTATGCAGCAATAAAAAAAAGAGACAACATCATGAACTTTGCAGGTAAATGGATGGAACTGGAAGATATTATGTTAAGTGAAGTAACACAGTCCCAGAAAAACAAACGACAAATGGTATCCCTCATCTGTGGATGCTAGAGCCAATAACCTAGTTGTAGATATTTCTTGTTGGGAGTGATGCATATTGGAAAGAACAACACCACCACCAACAACAGAAAAGACTGCTTCAAAGAACTGACTGAAATGGTGAATCTTGTGGGGTGGGGGGTTGGGAGGGGGACACGGGTCTAGATTCGATTTGTACGATAATCTTGTACTA
This sequence comes from Rhizomys pruinosus, assembly GCA_009823505.1. Classification (NCBI taxonomy): domain Eukaryota; kingdom Metazoa; phylum Chordata; class Mammalia; order Rodentia; family Spalacidae; genus Rhizomys; species Rhizomys pruinosus. The sequence goes on along the minus strand of VZQC01010467.1, from coordinate 5,044,192 downwards.
TATATATGTATATATGTATTAAAAAAAGTATTACAGAGGTAAGTTTTGAGGTCTCTGGTCACAAAAATCAGTCAAATCAATCAATCTGTCACCATGTAACTTTGTTACCATTTTCTTTCTTTTTGGTGAAAGCATTTAAAATCAACCTTCTTAGAATGATTCAAACAAACCCTACAAAATTATTCATTATGGCTACCATGTTGTACATTAGGTTCTCAGAGTTTGCTCATTTTGTGTAACTAAAATTTTGTGGCTTTTATCAATTGTTTCTCATTTACTGCTTCTACTGTATAAAGCTATCCCCATAAAGGCTTGCTTTATATAAGCTTTGCTATAAGAACACAGTGTCCTAATTCAGTACATTGTTACTTCATTAGCATCAAATTCACAGCTAAGAGCTTCTACTTTATGCTTTGAACAAAGCTTATAAAACAACATGTTTTCTACTTGAAGCATATAACAGTCTTCTTGCACTCCAGTACTCTAAGCAACACTTCAACTCTGTTTTTTGGGAGCATCTATCCCAGCCTTTGATGTTCATGATTCTAGTCTTAGCTTTTTTTTTTAAACTAACATATAGCAATTTTACAAAGTCTTAAAATCAAACTGTAGGTTAATTGCAAAACATATTTAGAGATTCACGGTTTAACCATAAGCTTGTTTACAGGTAAAAAAATGTAACTTTACATTTCTAAATTGCATACTGAGCTGATAAATATTTTAATGTACTTAAGAAAAAAGATTTATTCTTTCTCATAAATCTTAGAGCTGAGAAAAATAGAGACACATACTTCAAGATATATCTATAGCTATAACAATCAATGTTATATCATCTTTACTGACCAGTTACTCACTTTGACTTACATATAAGGATTTGGTGTTAAGAACCACAAATGATGGATAACATATGTTATTTGTTTTTCTGAGACTGTATTACCTACAAATTTCATGATGTCGTCCTTCTTCACCACTACATAGAACTCCATTGTATAAATGTACCACATCTTCATTACCCACTCGTCAGTCGAGGGACACTTGGGTTGCTTCCAGATCTTCGATATTGTGAAAAGAGCAGCAATAAACATGGTTGTACATGTAACTCTGCTATAGGATGCATCCTTTAGCATATGCCTTTAGGTATATACCTGAGTGCTATAATTGGGTCAAATGGTAGGTTCATTTTTAGTCTTTTAAGAGTTCTCCACACTGCTTTCCATACAAGTTGCATGAGTTTGCAATCCCACCAGCAGTGAGTGTTCCTCTTTCTCCACACTCTTTCCACCATTTGCTGTCATTTTCTTGATCACAGCCAATCTTACTGGTATAAGGTATAAGATGAAATCTTAAAGTCATTTCGATTTGCATTTCCTTAATTACTAATGATGTTGAACACTTTAAGATGTTTCTGAGCCATCTTAACTTCTTTTGAGAAGTCTCTGTTCAGATCTAGCCCATCTTTTAATTGGGTCATTTGTTTTCTTGGTGTGGTGGTTTGAATATATGGCTGTAAGTATTCAGACATTTGTCTCCAGTTGTGGCGCTGTTTTTGGAGGTCTTAGAAGGTGTGGCCGTGCTAGAGGAAGTATGTCACTGGGGGCAGGCTTAGTGAGTTTTAACAAGCCTCGTGGTCTACAGTTACTCTCTCTGCTTCCTGTGCCGTTTGCGAGATGTGACCCTCAGTTTGCTGCTCCAGATCCAGCCACCATGCCTCCCACCACAATGGACTCTAATTCCCTGGAACCGCCAATCCTAAGCTCAAATAAACTCTTCCTTTTATAAGTTCCTTGGTCATGGTGCTTTATCACAGCAACAGAAAAGTGACTAATACACTTGGTCCTTTGTTTTTTGATTAATTTACATACTCTGGATGTTAAACCTCTGTCAGATGTGTCACTGGTGAAGATTCCCTCCCACTCTGTGGGTTTTCTCTTCTTTGTTTCTTTTGCTATACAGAAGCTTTTTAGCTTAATGAGGTCCCACTTGTTGATTGTTGACCTTAATTCCTGTGCAGCTGCTGTCTGATTTAGAAAGTCTTTTTCTACACCTATATCTTGTAGGTCACTGCCAATATTTTCTTCTAACATTTTCAGAGTTTCAGGTTTAACACTGAGGTCTTAATCCATTTAGAATTGACTCTGATTCTTGCACCCAGCCTTTACTTTCAAGAGCAATTTCTCACCTTGTGACCTATTACAGTCCAAGATAAACTCCCATGTCATAACTCTTGAGGCATTTATTATCTATATCACATCATAAGTTATGTTTGACTGAATTTTTCTAATTTTGAAAGACACTAGATTCACAATTTAGTCATTACCATCATATTGTCTGGGTTTGAATCCAGCTCTGTAGGTAGTGGCTCTGTTACCTTGTTCAAGTGACCTACACTCTGTGCCTTGCTTTCTGCAGCTATGACTGGATATATATATATATATATATATATATATATATATCTATACATATCTCTTGTTATGAGGTAATTTAATGGAGTTATTATTTTTCAAAGAGCTTCCAACTCTAAGAGTTAAGACTAGCAAAAGTCAATTCCCATTCCTGTTATGGGAAGTTACATGCTCCTGGTTATAAGAGATACAAAGTTGTATATGAAATTGTTTTGGAGTTGTTAGGGTCAAAGCCTGGGCTCTGGAAGTCTCAACAAGCTCACTCAGCTACCTCTTCCACAATATGACAATTAAAAAGACTATTGGGAAGATGAACAAATAAAGGTGTCCAGTGACACACCCAAGCCCATTTTGGGGTTACCAACATGAGGTTTAGGCTTAAGTAGAATGCAAGAGGTATGCCTAATTAGGCAGCCCAGGTGAAGGTATGCTCTAACCTATCTTGTCTCAACTCCAGATGGTCCAGCAAAGTAGCCTGGTAAGTTGTCAGACTGTGGAAATCTCTTCTGGGGAGCTAAGTTCTTCCTCTGGCTGACAGTATGGCTTCTCTGCTTCTCCCTTCCCCAGCATGAGATACCTGAGAAAACATAATTCTTTGGGGGCCATTATTTCAATTATCTGATAGTACAAGAGTCTCTCCTTGAAATAGCTTCTTTCCTGCCAGGACAGTTATAGCATTTGTCTTGGACTCGCATAGCCAGCAATCTCATGCTGGTGAGACTGAAATTTTTGTAGAATTCTTCTCTGTGCCCCTGCCAAGTTGCCTCTGGATTTGTGCAGCCTTGAGAAAAAGGACTATTTTCTTTTTTTTTTTATTTATTTTTTATGTGTATGAATGTACTGTCTGCACGTAGGTCTGTGCACCCATGTCGTGCAATGCTAAGGAGGTCAGAAGAGGGTGTCGGATTCCCCTGGAACTGGAGTTAAAGATGGTTCTCAGCCGCCATGTGGGTGCTGGGGATAGAACCCGGGTCCTCTGCAAGAGCAGTTGGCGCTCTTAACCGCTGAGCCATTTCTCTCCGGCCCAAAAGGTTTATTTTTCAACGGCCGCTTTTCAGAACCTGTTCAGGAAGAGATACAATGGATTGCAAGAATGCAAAAGGGGAGAGGGGTCCGCTAGGCTTTGCCAAAGTTTCAATGATTTGGTCAAGTGACGTGGCGTTTTTGTGCTTCACTTTCTCCAACTAAGGTTTCAACAGAGTAACCCTACTCCCAGTACCAATGGACACGCCCTGAATACTAGAGATGCCCACGGAGTGGTCCCAGTCGCCTAAGTCCCAGGCTGTGGTCCTCAACCTCGCTTTGAATCCAACTTTGGCCTGGTCTCCAGCTTTTCCCTATAGCTCCGCCTCATCGCTAGGCCCCACACAGGGGTGAATTGCCTTGACCCCTCCCCTTTGCAGTGGCAACTTAGCTCCGCCCCTAGAAGACCCTGCCCTTTCGCTTCCCTTCCCTCCCCATCGCCACGCCCCGTGCAATTGCCCCGCCTCGACCCCGCCCCGTCACAGGAGCGGAGGCCTGTCCTGGGCAGGGTCGCCTAGTCTAGGCCCCGCCCCTCTTCTCCTGAGGATTCCAATACTGCTCAGTCGCTGCCCCACCCTCCATTACTTTGCTGTGTTCCTCAGCCCTGGCCACGCCCCTGGTTCCCCCATGCCCGTCAGCCCCACTCCCCGCTGCCACGCCCCATCGCCCTCTGTCCAGCCCAGATCCCGCCCCTAGGCCCGGCCCCATTGGCCCATTGGTCCCGCCCACCCCTCACCACACGGTCGCCACGCCCCGTACGATGGTGCCCATCTTTGACCCCGCCCCCTAGTCGCCACGCCCAGTCCCCCCACGCGCATTGCGTCCCGGCCCCGCCCTCTCCCCACCCACTAAGGCCCTTAAGCCCCTCCCCCTGCTTGTCACTTTCCCGGGGCTGGGTTGGGCCTGGAGTTAGCCGGGGCCAACAACAAGCTCGGCGTGACCGCCTGCGGGAAGGCGGGCGCCATGGCGGCCGACGCGCTGCCGGTGCAGGCGGTGGTTTCGCGCCTGGAGCGGCAGGAGGAGGATATCCGCTGGCTGTGCGCAGAGGTCCAGCGCCTGAGAAACGAGCAGCTGCACGGGCCCGAGCGCTGCCCGGCCGAAGGCCCGCGCCTCACGCGCGAGGTGGCGCGGCTCCGGGCAGAGAACCGGGACCTGCGCCAGCGCCTGTCCGGCCTGCGGCTGAGCCTCGCGGAGCGCGCCCGGGCGGGGCGGGCGGCGGCGCCGGCGGAGGCCGGGCGCTCGGCAGTGGGTGCGCAGGTAACCCGGCCGGGCTTTGGCGGGGAACGCGGCGTCCACTGCAGGCAACGGCGGGCCGGGCACGGCGGAACCCGGGCTTCCCACCCAGCTCCGAGCTGACCTAGGAAGTCATTGCTCAGCTGTTTATTCCGTAGACTGCAGGGTTGGTTTTTTTTTTTGGGGGGGGGGTGGTAACAGAAATAACATTTTCATTTGTTTACAGGGCGGCTGGAGTATGCCTCCATTCCAGCACTCCAGACAGAGGCAGGAGGATTGCTGCGATTTTGAAGCCAGCGAAAAACATGTCTCAAACACAACTTTAAAAAAAGCCTGTTGAAGTGTTTAAAATTCACTGTCTCTTTGGGGACAGTAGCAGTTTCTATTCCCTCTGACCGCTGGTATTTTGTTATCTAGGATAGGTTTGTTTATGGTTTTAGTGGTCCACCTTGAAAGCTTATCTCTGTATTTAACAGGATTATTTGATTGTAGTATTTTAATGTTTTAGATCATAAACTCAGAATATAAGTTCCGAAGGCTTTCTAAGACTGAGACATTTAGTTCTTTACCAAGGGTAACCGTGGTGCAAGGTCTTAATGAAATAGTTCAATCATTAAGTGTCTGGTGGCAGCTACACATTTCCCAGTGTAACCTAGGCTGTGTGCATCCTAGTCAAGTGCTCTACCACCGTTCTACATCCCTAACCCTTGATGGGAATCATTTTAAAGTCAAAATATATTAAAAGCCCTTGGCAAGACTGTCAGATGCACAGAAAGGCAGGCCTGAATTCTGGAAACTGACCCCTGAGGGTTGGTAGATAGGTGGTGACTGGGATAGCTCATCCTGGAGCCCCAAATGTTGGGGCATTTGCCAACTGCTACCAAGTTTCTCTCTGTACTCAGGTTTCAGATATGTGGCTTTTACTTGGCATTGATGTGCTGTTTACCTTGCAGCCTTCTACTCAGAACCAACAACAGGACACTAGAAAGAAGAAATTGAAGGAGAGTGAGCCTGACAGGGAGGTAAGTTACTGCTATAGGAACAATATAAACTTTAACTGTAATTTAAACATGGATATGCAGGACTTAGGGTAAAAACATAATTACTACTGAAATTGTTATTTGGCCACATTATGTCTTGACTTAGAGATGAGCTAGCTACGTAGCTGGATTTGAGGTACCCTTCTATTTAAGGCATAGCTGGATTTGAGGTACCCTTCTATTTAAGGTGCGATCACAGAGCTTTTCTTTTGGATTAAAAGAAGCTATCTGTTCCTTTAAAAATTTGTTTTTTGAAATTATTAAAAACCTACCAACCAGCAGTTGTAGATGCAAAGGAGGCATACCTGGCCTCAAAGAGATTAGTCTAGTTATAGAGGACAGACAAATGCTGGAGAAATAAGTAGAGAATGAAGTTAGATGACAAAGTCAGCCCTCCAGGAGACAGCTTCCAGGTCTGTGGTTCAACAAACTGTGCATCGAACATGTTTGGGAGGGCTAAGGAAATGGCCCAGAGATTAAAGCATTTTCCCCTCATTCGTGAGGACCTGAGCTTGGATCCCAAGAACCCATGTAAATGCCAGGGGGTGTGGCAGCCTGCCTGTACTCCAGCCTTAGAAGGCTGAGACTGGGGATCCCTAGGGCAAACAGGCTAGGGAGAGTAGCCATATAGCTATATCTGAGGGCTTTGGGTTTCACTGAAAGACCCTGCCTCACTGAAGAAGATGGATGAGCCATTGAGGATAATTCCCTACATCAACCTTGGACCTCCAGTAACACCCACATACACACATGAGTACACACATATGCACACCATACACACAGGAAAATGGGTAAAAAGAAAGAAAATGGGGGAAAATGCTTTTTTTTAAATTTTTTAAAAATTTTTTGTATGTGTATGAATGTACTGTCTGCATGTAGGTCTGTGCACCCGTGTCATGCAATGCCACGGAGGTCAGAAGAGGGTGTCTGATGCCCCTGGAACTGGAGTTAAAGACGGTTCTCAGCCACCATGTGGGTACTGGGGATCGAACCCGGGTCCTCTGCAAGAGTGGTCAATGCTCTTAACAGCTAACCCATCTCTCCAGTCCCCCCCCCTTTTTTTTTTTTGTATTTTTGAGACAGGGTCTCCCTTTAAGTCCCAGCTGGCCTGGAGCTCACTCTGTAGACCAGGCTAGCCTTGAACTCACAGAGATCCATCTGCCTCTGCCTCCCAAGTGCTGGGCTTAAAGACGTGTGCCACCACGCCTAGCTGGAGAATGCTTTTCTATACTGAACATATACTGACTTTTTTTGGTCCTTATTCCCTAAACAATATAGCATAATAAGTATTTGTTGAGCATTTACTTTGTATTTTTTAGTAATCTAGAGATGATTTAAAGACTATGGGAAGATGTGAGGTTATATAGAAATGCTATGTGATTGATTGTATTAAAGACTAGAGCATTCACTGGTTTCACATCCATGGGGCTTGAGCCCCATCCTTGGATACCAGCGGTGGGTTGTAGATGAAGAAGTGCTGTACTGTAGAAACCTGCATACACATACTGGAAACAGTGGAAAAGGGAGTTGTTGGTGAGAGTAGTAGTAAAAGGACTCAGGCTTTGAACATTAGAGCTATGGAAGGGTTAGGTAGGTGGGGAGGGTCTTCTGATCTTCTGAGACAAATTAAACACCTGTGTTGAGAAGGCAGTGAGGTGGGGCTCAGAGCTGAGCAGCAGTGAGTGGGCTCAGTGAGTTAACCTTATTATATGCTAATGGCTTCCAGGTAAAGCAACCACATTTTATAAAAGAAAGATTGAAATATTTTGAAACATTGAAGGCAGATCATGAGCTCTTACCTGCTACTTCTGAAGAAAAGAGTACAAACAATGTGATTACAGTAAGAGTGGCTGGTGGGAAAACAGTGGAAGGGGAAATGTGGAAGACAACACCCTATCAAGTGGCTGCTGAGATTAGGTAAGAAAGCATAATCTCTATATACATCTCTAGGTACCTGCCCTGTGTGCGTGTAGAAATTATACAGTAATTTGCATGTGGAAAATCCCTTCTCCTCATGCTTTTGGAGCAGGAATACATCCTACATGCTACAGTGAAAAAGGAGTTCTCAGGGCTGCCAACCTTACAGTAGAGGTTGAGTGGTAGTATATTTCTCCTACATAAAAAAAAAAAAAAAAGAAATTATACAGTATTAAGTAATTGTACCAGATGCTGGTGAAGTTTTCTTCCTTAGGGACTGCTAAAATAGTTTTCTTATTCAGCTGACTAAATTAAATGTAGTGACTATTTTTTCTAAATTTCCATATAATTGAATAGCAGAACATGGTATATTCCTATTTAAAAGGGCTAAAATTTAAAGTTCTAACAAAAATATATGATAGCGAAAAACACCCATACCTTAATAGGCCATATTGTACTGGCTTTATTCCTCCATCAAGTAATTCCATGAATTTTTACAATTTTTTAAATTGTAAATTGAAGATCTGTTAGAGCTGTTAATTGTCCTAGAAGAGTACTTGGCTTTTCTAGAAATTAGATTCATTAATGAAGTCTTTTTTTTTTTTTTTGGTCTTTTTTAAGACAGGGTCTCTCTGTAGCCCCAGCTGTCCTGGAGCTCACTCTGTAGACCAGGCTGGATTTGAGCTCACAAAGATCCACCTGCCTCTGCCTCCCAAGTGCTAGGACTAAAGGCGTGTGCCACCACGCCCGGCTTTTTAAATTATTTTTTATGTGTATGAGTGTACTGACTGCATGTAGGTTGGTGCACCTGTGTTGTGCAATGCCAAGAAGGTCAGAAGAGGGAGTCAGATTCCCCTGGAACTGGAGTTAAAGACAGTTCTTACCCTCCATGTGGGTGCTGGGAATTGAACCCGGGTCCTCTGCAAGAGCAGTCGGCGCTCTTAACCACTGAGCCATCTCTCCAGCCTCAAGATTTATTTTTATAAAAGTCATAAATGGGGGCTAGAGAGATGGCCTAGCGGTTAAGAGCGCCGACCACTCTTGCAGAGGACCGGGGTTTGATCCCCAGCACCCACATGGCGGCCGAGAACCATCTGAAACTCCAATTCCAGGAGAACTCCAGTTCCAGGGGAATCCGACACCCTCTACTGACCTCCATGGCATTGCACAACACGGGTGCACAAACTTGCATGCACACAGTACATTCATACACATATAGAAATAAATAAAATTAATAAAAAAAATTTAAGAAGTCATAAATGTATATCTCTACTCTAGACAAATTATTGAAGGCATTCATAGATGTAATCATTGAGTATTCATTAAAAGCATATTTGAAAACCATTAAATGAACAAAGGGCTATATGGATGTAGCTCAGTTGATAAAGTACATGCCTAGCATGCATTTGGCTCTGGATTCAGTTGTTATAAAACTGGGCATGTTCGCCAGGTGTAGTGACACACGCCTTTAATTCTAGCACTTTGGGAGGCAGAGGCAGACAGATCTTTGTGAGTTCAAGGCTAGCCTGGTCTACATAGCAAGTTCCAGGACAGCTGGAGCTACACGGAGACCCTGTCTCAAAAAGACCAAAAAACCCCCAAAACTGGGCATGTTGGCACACATCTATAATCCCAGCACTCAGAAGGTGGGGGCCAGAGATTAGAAGTTCATGTTCATTTTTGACTACATAGTGAATTTGAGGCCAGTTTGAGCTATATGAGACCCCATTTCAAGAAAAATTTCCCAATATCATTTTATCATGTTGCATCTGTCAGGCTTATATGGCATTACAATTCATATACCATGAAAATATTTTTGTTACAAACATAAATATTGAGTCTAATAATATAAAGAACAGAGAGTCTAAGTTTAACATTACCTTTTTGTGACTGATGCTTTTTTTATCTTGATAACTTTACAAAGTGCATTTGCACTAAATTATAATATTAAATTAAATATTAAATATTTAAGCATAATAATTAAAAATCCACTCTTATAACATTACTTAAAGCAAAATACTAGTAATAAATTAATATTGACAATTTTATCCCAATAGTAAAATTAGCCCATCTCAACATTGAAAAAATATATGTATACTTTATATGAAGGAAAGCCAGGAAATCATACAAAATGACATCTACACATAGGCCAGCTCTAAAATTAATTAATCTTTTAAATTCACTTTTATTTATTTGTATATGTACATGTTCATGTATGTGCCCATATATATACATGCATGTGGAGGCCAGAGGTCAATGTTAGATTCTTTGGCGATTCTCTATTTTTTTTTTCAGATAGGCTCTTTCACTGTACCTGGAGTCCTTGTATAACCAGTTTTTCTGTGTAGTGTTAAATTTTATAGTTAGCTGTTCTATTCCTGAATTTTATCTAATCACTTTTGCATAGTAGGCAGGAAGGGAGACAGCGACCACAGCTCCCCTTATTAATGTATTCTAAAATCACTCCCAGACACTCAAATTCATTCACTTATATTTTATTTTTATTTTTTATTTATTTTATTATGTGTATGAATGTTTTACCTGTATATATAAAAGTGCACCTGTGTGTGCAATGCCTGTGGAGGCCATAAGAGGGCATTGGATCCCCTGAAACTGGATTATAAGTAGTTAGCCCCTGTATGGGTGCTCTGAACCAAACTAAGCCAGCTCTTCAGCTCCTCATTCACTTAACATTTTAAATTACACATGGTAAGAATAGTAATTTCATCATGTAATTAAGTCTAAAAGTAGAAACGAAGGGGCTATAGACTTTGATACTCAGTTATTTTAGGAATTCTTAGGGATAGAGTTTTATCCATGTTAGATGCAGAAAGTTACATGAAAATTATTATGAATGCACAGGACACAGTTACTTTTTATTACATTAAATTCCCAGAAGTGAAAACAAAGTCGAACGTTTATATCTGTATATCTTTGAGATGAAAGAAAGCCTAGTGGACATAGCCCATCAAAAGATGGAGCTTGCTGTGCAAACTTATCATTTTCCTGTTTGGGAGATAAATAACAGATGAGGCCTAGTTTGCTATCCTTAGTTTCCTAAAGGCCTCAATTAGCCTGGTTTTCTTTAGGATCAGACTTACTCCAATCCTTGAGGATATATCATAGCAGGGGGTTTCAGGGAACTGAGTTTCCTAAGGGGAGAGACAAGAAATGGATGGCTGCTGGCCTAGGGGACATATCCCTCTCACCCATTGACAGAGTTCTTAAGAAGTCCCCACGGTTTGGTCAGACATCCTACAGAAGGGTCTGAAGCACTGGTATGAGCTCTGAACCCCTAACTTGAATTTGATTCATTTTTGTGTTTCTCTTATTACCATGTCCCACAATTCTGGGATGTACGTTCCCGCTGCAGGCATCACTGAGGTGACTTCTTTTACTTTGGTATAACAAAATGTTTCCCTCCTTAAAGGCCCAAGCTGCCAGGTTCAGAGAGGCTTACCTATGTCAATGGCTCTGGCCTGTTTCTAGGATAACCATCCAGATGAAAAGTAGAGATGGGTAGAGATTTCTTTATTTTCCTGGACCTAATCCTCAAGGAGGCACAGAAGGAGGGAAGCTCAACAAATTTAATGAGTACCAAGAGAGAATAGGGATAGGCTAGTGAAGTACCCTCAGCATAGTCTGGAGAAATGGTGATGCTCTAAGGAGCCAGTGGCTGGATGCCACTGACCCAGGGTCACCACATCATAGCTGGCACCATCATGACCAACACTACTCCATCTGCCCATGTGTTGGTAGACAGACATCATGGTATCCTAGGGATCACTACTGGGGCGTGCATCCCTGATGAATGATGCCACCCCACACATGCCTTGTAGCCCCAGCACAAGTTATGAGAGAGTAGGGGGGAGCATCTGGGCATACTTCAAGACAACCTTGTGGTACAGTAAGCCATGGGTGGGAGAGAAATTAACTCAATCTGTCACCTCCAGGCATCATCACTCCTATCACCCCCACATCAACTCCAGCTGTGCACAGCTGCCTCCTATCTGGGGAAAAATGAAAGGAGACAAAGGAGTAGATTGAGGACTGAGAGAAACATTGTCATTAAGGAAGAGAAGGAGAGTATTCCAGATTCCTTTCAAGTGGCTCCAGAGTATGTAGAAAGTTTTATGATTGGAAACATAAACCTTGCCTTCGGGGTGGTAGCTCACCAACCTCAGATGGTGGGCCCTTTGCCTTCTCTAGGCCCTTGTGTCTCAGAACAGGGGATTGGAAGGAACACATGGAGACTGATAGAAGCAGAGACAGTTATTAAAAATGGTATACTTCGGGGCTGGAGAGATGGCCTAGCGGTTAAGAGCGCCGACCGCTCTTGCAGAGGACCCGGGTTCGATCCCCAGCACCCACATGGCAGCTGAGAACCGTCTGAAACTCCAACTCCAGGAGAACTCCAGCTCCAGGGGAATCCGACGCCCACTTCTGACCTCCGCGGCATTGCACGACACGGGTGCACAAACTTGCATGCAGACAATACATTCATACACATACAGAAATAAATAAAATTAATAAAAAAAAAATAAATAAAAAAAAATAAAAAAATGGTATACTTCATGGATGGGTGGTAAAAGTGCTTGCTGAGCCTGGTGAGCTGAGTTCGGTGCCCAGAACCCGCGTAAAGGTTGAAGAAGAGAGCAAACTCCACAAAGTTGTTCTCAGTCAGTGTTGTAGAATCTCAAACACAAGTGTAACTTTTTTCTGGGAACTTCATTTCATAGTAAACATCAGATATCTCATCTAACAATCTAGAAGTGACCAGTTGAGGCCTGTGGGCATGCCTGGCCCTTGTAATCATTTATGATCCCTGTTACCTTCTGTCTTGGTGACATACCATCCATAAAGTGGGGTTTGTTCATTCTGGAGGTGGAAACTGATCTCATCCATGGACCTCTGTAGGCAGGAGGAAGGGGCTGAAGAATGGTCAGATTCCCCCACTGACACATTCACCAGATCCTGTTAGCTCACATCTAGTTACAGGGGCAACACCTAGCAATAGGAGAATGGAAACCTAGTACTTGCTGGCCAGCTGCCAATCCAGCTAAAATTCTGCCACCATGGAAGAGAAGAATGGTATCCTCATTTCTTTTCCTGTTTCTGTGTTGAAATACTCTGACAAAAGCAACTTGCTGGAGAAAGGGTTTATTTTGGCTTACAGGTCAGGGAGACTGTCCATCATGGTGGGGAAGTCAGAGTGGCAGGAGCTTGAAGCAGCTAGCACATCATATCCATGTTCAGGGTACAGCTGTGTTACCAACTTGACAGAATCTAGAATTAACTGGGAAATGGGCCTCTGGGGATTATCTTGACTTCATTAATTTGAGATGGGAAGCCCCACCCACTGTGGGTGGCACTATTCCCTGGCTGGAATTCTGGAGTGTATAAATGGAGAAGGGAGCCAAGAAGGAGCATGCTTTCCCTGCTCTCTGCTTCCTCATGGATGTGATATGACGAGCCGTCTCAGCTTCCCTACCATGATGGACCATACTCTTGAACTGTGAGCCACAATAAACCCCTTTCCTTTTAAGTTGCTTTTGTCAGAATATTTCATCATAGTAACAGTAAAAAAAAAAAACAAAGAAATTGTTTAGGGGACAACAGGCAGTCTGCCATAGCCTATCCCTCAAGCACATAGATATCTGCGGACATTCTTCTTTCAACATCCACCACCTTCCTCCTTTCCAAGTGAGACACTTTGGAGATCAAGCCCCATAGCTCAATGTCAGTCAACTGAGATGTCAGATGTTTCAAACAACCCGTAAGGGTAGCTACCAAGACAAGTAACATAATACCCAAGTATGCTTACACCACATATGTATATAGTAAATATGAGACATGCACAAAGTGTTCAGAAGAAAGGAAAGCAGCACAGACTGGTGTGTAGCAGCCATCAGAATGTGCGCAGCAACTGTCATGCCCACAGGTTAGGACTCTGTTTATCCTTTCTTCTCTGGAAGCAGCTCTCATCCACAGATCTCTGTGGGTCAGACCTGCTTTTGTTCTTTGTGTGTCACCTTGATTCCCCACATCTAAATGCTGAGAGACCTTGTCTTCTTGAGGAATGAACAGTTTACACAGCCCAGGTTTTGTAAGTACACTGCTGGGAGCTGAGGGTCTCTTTAAGGATCAAGCAGTCACAGGTATTTATAAGATGGGCTTGTAGTTTTTGGTAATACTATTCCCATGATTAACTATAGTAGGCTTCTGGTCTGTTTGCTGCTAACCAGTCCACATGAAAGTAATCTTAACTATAGAATCCTTCTAGACAGAGACTGCTCATTCCACTCTTCCTGAGTGGAATGGACTGAGATCTTAGGAAACAACAATCCTGTGGGAGGGGAGCACCCTAACTCTCTAGCAGTTCCATTGGCCCCATTCTTTGTATTTCTATGTGACCTTGGAGAAAAAGCTGACAATTCTGTCACTTTTGTCTTTGAGACAGAAGATCAGCCCCCTGTCATTTGGAACTACAGGCTATAACATGGAAAAGCCTCCATTGGTAACCCTAATCCTCCGCTTGCAAACTGGGTCCTTCTCATTTGAGCTCATCACATTCTCTAGTATCTTGTTGAATGCAGCAGGAGTTAGTGTGTACCAGCATTCTGCCTTCCTACATCTGCTCCTTCATGTTCTACTGTAATTCACAATTTGCCTATGAATCTTTAAAAATATTTCATTATTTTCTTATTTTATGTGTACAAATGTATTGCTTGGATGTAGGTAGGTGGATCCATGTCCTGCAATACGTGTGGGGGTTGGAAGAGGGTGTTAGATCCCCTGGAACTGGAGTTATAGACAGTTGTTAGCTGCCATGTGGTTGCTGGGAATCAAATGTGGGTCCTCTGCAAGAGCAGCCAGTGCTGTTAACTGCTGAGCCATCTCTCCAGCCCAATCTATGAGTTTTCGATCAAATATTTTGTAGTGCCGTAACAAGGGTTCTTGACTTTCCACATCTTAGTATCCATTTCCTTACAACCCTCTGCCCTCACCAGAATAATTCAATGTTTTCTTTATTCCTTGCAAGTTTTCATCTCTAAGATACAAGCTAAGAACTGCTTCAGCAAAGACAGGGTTAAGCAGCCAGTGTTCTCAACATGGAGAGGATGTTAGAGAACATGGAGAAGTGATTTCATTGTCGTAAAGCTGACATGCTGAAGGCTACATCATTTCTGCTTGTATTTGTTGGCTTCAGTCATGGTCACATGACTACATGTACCTGAAAGGAAGGCTAGAAAACTGTCACAATAGAAAAAGAGGAAAGTGGATTTGAAGAGCACTGAGCAAGTCTGTCACAGCCAACAAGATAAAAATAAAAAGCTTCATGAACATAATATCCAGCATTTACTAAGTTCTCATGTGAACACCATTTAATCTTTAGTATGAATATAGAAGGAAGATCCCATGACCCCCATTTTATAAATGTGTAAAATCATCCAGTGTTTTTACCCAGGTTTCACCTCACGCTAGAGTATGGGCTCCCAACTGGTGCTCCTTGGTCATAGAAATACCAATAAAACTACAATTACAGATAGATTTTCTAGCACCCGACTTGAGAGCAGTGGAAAGAGACTCTAGTGCCTCTGCTGTTAGGAAAATTTGATATTATGGTCCAACATAAATCATTAAAAATACATTGCCTTGGGGCTGGAGAGATGGCCTAGCGGTTAAGAGCGCCGACCGCTCTTACAGAGGACCCGGGTTCGATCCCCAGCACCCACATGGCGGCTGAGAACCGTCTGAAACTCCAATTCCAGGAGAACTCCAGTTCCAGGGGAATCCGACACCCTCTTCTGACCTCCGCGGCATTGCACGACACGGGTGCACAAACCTACATGCAGACAGTACATTCATACACATACNAAACCTACATGCAAAAAAAAAAAAAAAAAAAAAAAAAAAAAAAAAAACCATACAAAAATAAATAAAATAAAAAAAAAAACATGCCTTTGACATAGAAGTTTTACTTTGAAATTTTTTCTTGAGAAAATAATTGCATACTAAGATATGTGTATACTTTATAACAATGAACCAAACCCCACAAAAATATAACCAAAATGACCAGAAAGTCTTGTTGGTTCTCATGTTAAATAATTAAATAATATGCCGTAGTATTCTGTCTACAGATGGAAACAGTGCTATAATTTGTTAACCTTAAGCAATAGATTGTAGGGGCTGGAGAGATGTGGCTCAGCACTTAAGAGAGTTGCTCTCACAAAGGACCTGGGTTCAATTCCTAGAACCCACATGGCAGCTGACAGCCATCTGTAACTCCAGTTCCAGGGGATTGGATGTCCTCTTCTGACCTCAATGGACATTGCATGACATGGGTGCACTCATGTACATGCAAACAATACACCCATGCACATAAAAGGAAAAAAAAAAAGAAATAGTTTATAACCAGGTATGGTGGCACATACCTTTAATCCCAGCACTCAGGAGGGAGACAGAGAGAGGCAGATCTCTGTGAGTTCCAGGCCAGCTGGGGCTACAGGGAAACCCTGTCTCAAAAAAACAAAACAAAAATCCAACAACAAAAACAAAAAAGAGGTTACAAAGTAACATATGCAAAATAATAGTTTTTTATGTTGCTTGCATAGTAATAAATTATGAAAAGATAGAAAAATTAGAGCAAAATGTTCCAAGTAATTTCTTTTTTTTTTTTTTTTTGTGTTTTGGGTTTTTTTTTTTTTTTTTTTTTTTTTTTTTTTTTTAACCAGGCTGGCCTTGCATTGAACTCACAGAGATCACCTGCCTCTTGCCTCCCAAGTGCTAGGATTAAAGGCATGCGCCTATGCCTGACTAGAAGTAATTTCCAAGGATATGATTGTAGATGACTTCTTCCTGTGCTGTCTCAGGTTTCTTCTCTTTTCTCAATAATTTTCAAACAATATTATTTAAAAATAGAATGGGAGGAAGGCCTCTGTAGAAAATAGGCAAAGGAAATAGGCACTTCTTCAAAGGTAAAATTAATCATCAAAGAAATCAAAGTACCAGCTCCAGTTTCAGCATCACATCTTTTAGGACGAGTGTAAGTGTACTAGATCGTATTTATCAGAAATCTCAGGAAGGTACCTGGCCTTGGCCCTGCAGTTCTATTTTCGTGGATTCACAGAGGACCCAAGGCTGCATGACCTTTATATTTCCTTTGCCTTGTCCTTCAGGAGAGAGCAAATATGAAGGTGACCAAAGTGAGCAACAGCCAGAGCTTCTGCAGTAAATGTGACATTTCTAGATTCTTAGGAGGTCTGCCTGGCATGGTGGCAAGAAAGCAGGCTATAAAATTATGCTACTAACTATGCTTTTTTTTCAAAAAGTGGATGAGAAGTCTATAGAAATACACTGGGCAGTGATGTACCAAAATGTGATAAATAATTATTTTAATTGGCACTAAAGGATGTGATTTAAATTTTATTCTTTATGTTTATTGTCAAAGTTTTATAAATAGCAAATTGTGTATTTATACATAAAATTTTTACGAAAATAAAAAGTGTCTCTCCCATTAGTTCATATTTGTACTTTCTATTTACCATTTTTAAAGCCCTGGAAATTATCTTTTCTTGTAATGAGTAATTATTATATGATGAATGTTAGCTCTCAGTGCTTTTCTCTCACTAGTCAAGAACTGGCTGAAAACACGGTAGTAGCCAAAGTGAATGGTGTGTTGTGGGACTTAGACCGCCCACTGGAAGGAGATGCCACCATAGAGCTGCTGATGTTTGATGACGAGGAGGCTCAAGCTGTGAGTATAGTCACACTCTGGGCCTATATGATAAAAGCATTATGGGGGAAGCCATATATTGAAATCAAGAATGAGAGGTTGGGGAACCTATCAACACTTAAAATTACAATACAGTATTTAATAGATATTTAACAAGTATTTATGAAATATGTAGTCAAATACAAGTAGCCCATATTTGTTGTGTCTTAAAATAATTATTTCCTTAAGTTAAATGTTTTAGCTATTAAATCAATGGGTTTTTAAAATGAATTCATAATAGACATCTTAAGTGCTTATACTTATAATTTAGTATCTATAGGAGAATTATCCTTTAAATACTTGTGAATGCAATTTTCTGTAAGATCTGTGCCACACTTTTATGTAGGTCTCTCCTATGCATGTCTTCTTAACTTGTTGTCTCTTCTCAAGTGGTCCATCATCTTTGTAAAAACCCATCCTGTGGTTAGCTGATGTTAAATTGTTATGCTTTCTGAATGGTAAGAACTGTGTCATTTCTGCCTAAAGTATTTTTGGCAAGCATGACCATGAAATGGCAGGGACCACTTAGTATCCAACAGCCCTCTGCTTTCCTTCCACTCTGAGCCTACCCCAGCTTCCACATGGCCCTTCTAGGTGTTCTGAATGGACAGCCAGTTCTCTACAGTTATGGGCAGAGAAGGAAACAGGGTAGTAGCTGTGCTGTAGCTACAGTGCTCAGCAAAGCAGCTCTGCATTAGACCTGAATGCATGGTTCTTACGGAATGCCAGGGAGAGCACAGGAGACATTCTCTTCCAAGTGGGCATTGAGGACTCAGTTTTGGGTACCTAGTCTTTAACATTCATTCATTACTCTGGCTGTTTTATTCCTAGTGTCCTGTGACAGTTTCTGTAGCTAACAGCTTTTCTCTCCCTATTGTGCAGGTGTACTGGCACTCCAGTGCTCACATTCTTGGGGGGAAGCCATGGAACTTTACTATGGAGGCCACCTGTGCTCGGCCCACCCATTGAAAAATGGATTTTATTATGCAGTTCATCGAACGACACTGGGTAATGCCACTGAATGATGGCTTTGAATTGCTTGTGTATATATGGTATTGTTGTACAATGGTTTACATGTTAGCTTAGTCACTGTGTATTATGTGTTTGTCAATTTCTTGACCATCTGTGAAAATTGTTTTTCAAATAGCTTAGATTCAAGGGTAACTTCCAGTGTTTCTTCTTCCCTGAAGGATATTATGTACTGTTTACCTAATGTAGGACTCGCTAGAGTGTGAGACTAATTAAAACCAGAATCACAAGCTTAATTCCTAGAGAGCAGTTGGTCCAGTTCTGCTCATGATAATGAAGGCACTGTCAACCCCAGCCGAATAGCTCACATTCCTGAGTGCCAGGAGATTCACAGAGGCCTCATACTCCCTAGGTCTGTGCTTGAAATGGTTAGCAGCCAGCCCTCCCCTTAGCCACCTCTGCCCTGCATCCTTCACAGTTTTTGAGGAGACTACCAGCTGCCAAAACTGAATCATTGGGTCCTTTACATTGCCCCACGTTCCTCACTACCACCCCACCGTCTAGCAGCTCAGTCTATTTCTGCCAGTTTTATCTAAGTAGCTCTCTCATCCTCTCTCACTTCTGCTTTAACATACACCTACATCTCTTACTTGGACAAGTACACTGTATTTTGCCTTTGCCTGTCACTCCCATGCTGTGCATTAACCTACCCAACAGACCAGCACCATGTAGCTGTTTCCTACAGGTTTGTCTAGTCTGAACCATTTTTACTTATAGTTTAAACTGTGTTTGCTTATAATTTATCTAGCCTAAATGTGTGGTTCTTTTTTTTCCATTTCAACAACTAATTCATCAGTCTTCTGGACACCAATTAGTTGTCCTGAAATTCAATTCAAGGTTTATACTACATAGAGTTAACCCAGACCTGCAGTTCAATCTCAGTCGCGTAGACTGCCCCCACTTCCAGTGCCAGTCACAAGCCAAGGCCTCCTTATTTTGACCCACGCTATAATAGGGAGTTCCCAACCCCCTCTACTTGGCTCTCGTAGCTACGAATGGGCCTGGGGCTTTCTCTGTCTCTTGGGCTGTACCACCTCCTAGCACCTTGATGTGTTCACCTTCTTGGCAGCTCTGAGGCCTTGCTGTTGTTCAGGAGGGGCTTTGTTTGTTTGGTTTTGGTCTTTTTGCTGCCCGGGTCTCCCTCTCGTCCCGCTGCCTGGCTCCTCCTTTCTGTATCCCCTTCCCTTCCCTCCACCCCACCCCTACCCATCCCAGATCATGCATTCTGCCATAACTTTTCTGCATCTTTCTCTGTTTTTTTGGTGTTTTTGAGATAGGCTGGAACTTGGAACTTGCTATGTAGACCAAGCTGGCCTTGCATTGAACTCACAGAGATCCACCTGCCTCTGCCTCCCAAGTGCTAGGATTAAAGGCATGCGCCATTATGCCTGACTAGAAGTAATTTCCAAGGATATGATTGTAGATGACTTCTTCCTGTGCTGTCTCAGGTTTCTTCTCTTTTCTCAATAATTTTCAAACAATATTATTTAAAAATAGAATGGGAGGAAGGCCTCTGTAGAAAATAGGCAAAGGAAATAGGCACTTCTTCAAAGGTAAAATTAATCATCAAAGAAATCAAAGTACCAGCTCCAGTTTCAGCATCACATCTTTTAGGACGAGTGTAAGTGTACTAGATCGTATTTATCAGAAATCTCAGGAAGGTACCTGGCCTTGGCCCTGCAGTTCTATTTTCGTGGATTCACAGAGGACCCAAGGCTGCCTGACCTTTAATTTCCTTGCCTTGTCCTTCAGGAGAGCAAATCTGAAGGTGACCTAAGTGAGCAACAGCCAGAGCTTCTGCAGTAAATGTGACATTTCTAGATTCTTAGGAGGTCTGCCTGGCATGGTGGCAAGAAAGCAGGCTATAAAATTATGCTACTAACTATGCTTTTTTTTCAAAAAGTGGATGAGAAGTCTATAGAAATACACTGGGCAGTGATGTACCAAAATGTGATAAATAATTATTTTAATTGGCACTAAAGGATGTGATTTAAATTTTATTCTTTATGCTTTATTGTCAAAGTTTTATAAATAGCAAATGTGTATTTTATACATAAAATTTTTACGAAATAAAAAGTGTCTCTCCCATTAGTTCATATTTGTACTTTCTATTTACCATTTTTAAAGCCCTGGAAATTATCTTTTCTTGTAATGAGTAATTATTATATGATGAATGTTAGCTCTCAGTGCTTTTCTCTCACTAGTCAAGAACTGGCTGAAAACACGGTAGTAGCCAAAGTGAATGGTGTGTTGTGGGACTTAGACCGCCCACTGGAAGGAGATGCCACCATAGAGCTGCTGATGTTTGATGACGAGGAGGCTCAAGCTGTGAGTATAGTCACACTCTGGGCCTATATGATAAAAGCATTATGGGGGAAGCCATATATTGAAATCAAGAATGAGAGGTTGGGGAACCTATCAACACTTAAAATTACAATACAGTATTTAATAGATATTTAACAAGTATTTATGAAATATGTAGTCAAATACAAGTAGCCCATATTTGTTGTGTCTTAAAATAATTATTTCCTTAAGTTAAATGTTTTAGCTATTAAATCAATGGGTTTTTAAAATGAATTCATAATAGACTCTTAAGTGCTTATACTTTATAATTTAGTATCTATAGGAGAATTATCCTTTAAATACTTGTGAATGCAATTTTCTGTAAGATCTGTGCCACACTTTTATGTAGGTCTCTCCTATGCATGTCTTCTTAACTTGTTGTCTCTTCTCAAGTGGTCCATCATCTTTGTAAAAACCCATCCTGTGGTTAGCTGATGTTAAATTGTTATGCTTTCTGAATGGTAAGAACTGTGTCATTTCTGCCTAAAGTATTTTTGGCAAGCATGACCATGAAATGGCAGGGACCACTTAGTATCCAACAGCCCTCTGCTTTCCTTCCACTCTGAGCCTACCCCAGCTTCCACATGGCCCTTCTAGGTGTTCTGAATGGACAGCCAGTTCTCTACAGTTATGGGCAGAGAAGGAAACAGGGTAGTAGCTGTGCTGTAGCTACAGTGCTCAGCAAAGCAGCTCTGCATTAGACCTGAATGCATGGTTCTTACGGAATGCCAGGGAGAGCACAGGAGACATTCTCTTCCAAGTGGGCATTGAGGACTCAGTTTTGGGTACCTAGTCTTTAACATTCATTCATTACTCTGGCTGTTTTATTCCTAGTGTCCTGTGACAGTTTCTGTAGCTAACAGCTTTTCTCTCCCTATTGTGCAGGTGTACTGGCACTCCAGTGCTCACATTCTTGGGGAAGCCATGGAACTTTACTATGGAGGCCACCTGTGCTATGGCCCACCCATTGAAAATGGATTTTATTATGACATGTTCATCGAAGACAGGTAATGCCACTGAATGCTGGCTTTGAATGCATGTGTATATGGTATTGTTGTACAATGGTTACATGTTAGCTTAGTCACTGTGTATTATGTGTTTGTCAATTTCTTGACCATCTGTGAAAATTGTTTTTCAAATAAGCTTAGATTCAAGGGTAACTTCCAGTGTTTTCTTCTTCTTCCCTGAAGGATATTATGTACTGTTTACCTAATGTAGGACTCGCTAGAGTGTGAGACTAATTAAAACCAGAATCACAAGCTTAATTCCTAGAGAGCAGTTGGTCCAGTTCTGCTCATGATAATGAAGGCACTGTCAACCCCAGCCGAATAGCTCACATTCCTGAGTGCCAGGAGATTCACAGAGGCCTCATACTCCCTAGGTCTGTGCTTGAAATGGTTAGCAGCCAGCCCTCCCCTTAGCCACCTCTGCCCTGCATCCTTCACAGTTTTTGAGGAGACTACCAGCTGCCAAAACTGAATCATTGGGTCCTTTACATTGCCCCACGTTCCTCACTACCACCCCACCGTCTAGCAGCTCAGTCTATTTCTGCCAGTTTTATCTAAGTAGCTCTCTCATCCTCTCTCACTTCTGCTTTAACATACACCTACATCTCTTACTTGGACAAGTACACTGTATTTTGCCTTTGCCTGTCACTCCCATGCTGTGCATTAACCTACCCAACAGACCAGCACCATGTAGCTGTTTCCTACAGGTTTGTCTAGTCTGAACCATTTTTACTTATAAGTTTAAACTGTGTTTGCTTATAATACTCCTAGCCCTAAATGTGTGGTTCTTTTTTTTCCATTTCAACAACTAATTCATCAGTCTTCTGGATACCAATTAGTTGTCCTGAAATTCAATTCAAGGTTTATACTACATAGAGTTAACCCAGACCTGCAGTTCAAATCTCAGTCGCGTAGACTGCCCCACTTCAGGTGCCAGTCACAAGCCAAGGCCTCCTGTATATTTGACCCACCAGCTATAATAGGGAGTTCCCACAACCCTCTACTTGGCTCAGTAGCTACTAGAATGGGCCTGGGGCTTTCTCTGTCTCTTGGGCTGTACCACCTCCTAGCACCTTGATGTGTTCACCTTCTTGGCAGCTCTGAGGCCTTGCTGTTGTTCAGGAGGGGCTTTGTTTGTTTGGTTTTGGTCTTTTTGAGACAGGGTATCCCTCTAGTCCCAGCTGGCCTGGAACTCACTTATGTAGACCTACCTAGCTTTGATCTCACAAAAATCTGCCTGCCTCTGCCTCCTGAGTTCTGGGATTAAAGGCATGCACTACCACCCCTAGGTATTCAGGAGTTTTTAATGGAGGCTTTGCCACATAGACATACTTGATTAAACCATTGACCATTGATCATCGACTCAATCTCTAGCCCCTCTCACATCTCTAGAGTGGAGTTTGTGACTGAAAGTTCTAACCCTCTAATCATGCCTTAGTCCTCTGGTATCAGACTATCTGGAGCATTCTAAAGCCCCTATCATGTCATTAGCACACAAACGACACTGTTACCAACTCAGATAATATCATATCACAGTATCATATCCAGCAGCATCTCTTGTTACCACACTTCAGACTTCATTCAGGCCATATTTTGTTTATTATTTTATGTGTATGAGTGTATTGTCTGCATGTATGTGAGTCCAACTGTGCCGTGCCGTGCAGTGCCATGGAGGTCAGAAGAGGGCATTGGATTCCCCTGGAACCGGAGTTAAGGATGGCTCTTAGCTGCAGTGTGGAATCAAACCTAGGTGCTCTGCAAGAGCAGCCAGTGCTCTTAATCGCTGAGTCATCTCTCCAGTCCCCGAGGCAAGAATTTTTTAACCACTTACCATGTGTTCTGTACTTGGTGCTGGTGGCTCAGTGGTGAACAAGCTGGTCTGTCCTCATGGAGCTGAATAAGGGAAGACAGAGTACAAACAGCCAGCTTCCATCAGGGGGTGATGAGTGGATGAAAGAGAAGAAATGGGGATGTGTGTGCTGCAACAGGCAGGTAGTCAGGGAGAGCAGAGCACCATTAAAACAGAGGGCAGACTGGAGGGAGGGAGCAAGACCGGAGGAAATTGGGAAAAGATTCTAGACCTCACAGGGGATATGGTGCTTATTTTAGCAGCAGCAAGGAAACTGATGTAGCAGGAGAGGACTGGGCTCCAACCAGAAGCAGCTAAAAGTTCATTCTTTGTACAGAGTAGCATCTATGACTGCAGTTCCCATACATCTTCCTCTCAGGCTAGCCACAGAGTACAGGGATGTGTGAGTCCTCATACAACTTCTGGAACTAAGGTATTAGTGCTTAATGCACAAGGAAGACCACATAGAAGAGCAGGTCTCAGAAGAGCTCACAGTCTAACAGGGAAGTCTCCTAATAGGATTTTCCTCATGGCACACAGCAAAGAGCACACAGATCACTCACTATACCATGTGTTGATGCCCTGTCTCCTCAGAGGTAGCAGCATGTACTTATGTATAAATATTTGTATTAATTAGCTTTCCATTACTGTGATAAAACACTCTGAGCAAAACCAACTTGGAGCAGAAAGGGTTTATTGCATCTTACACTTCCAAGTGACAGTCCATCATTGACAGAAGCTAAGGAAGGAGCCCAAGCTGGATAGAGACCCGGAAGCAAGAACTGAAGCAGAGATCATGAAGAACACTGCTTACTGGCTTGCTTCTCTGGCTTGTGGTCTTTTTTTTAAACTTTTATCTTATGTGTATGAGTGTACCTGTGTCATGCAGTGCCAGCACAGTCAGAAGAGGGCATCAGATCCCCTAGAACTGGAGTTTGGAATGGTTGTTAGCCATCATGTGGTGCTGGGACTCGGACCCGGGTCTTTGGGAAGTTCATCCAGTGCTCTTAACTGCTGAGCCAACTCTCCAAGTTCATCAGCCTACTTTTTTACACAATCCAGGCCCACCTATCCTGAGGTGGCATCACCCACAGTGGGCTGGGCCCCCTTACATCAATTAACA
This sequence comes from Rhizomys pruinosus, assembly GCA_009823505.1. Classification (NCBI taxonomy): domain Eukaryota; kingdom Metazoa; phylum Chordata; class Mammalia; order Rodentia; family Spalacidae; genus Rhizomys; species Rhizomys pruinosus. Next base: position 5,019,451 of record VZQC01010467.1, on the reverse strand, counting down.
ATTAACAAAATGCCTCACAGACATACCCACAAGCCAGCCTGGTGGAGGGAATTCAGCTGAGGTTCCCTCTTCCCAGGTGGGTCAAGATGGCAACTGAAGCTGACTATAACAGCATTCAACTTTGGCATTCTATACAATGAAGAAGCCCCAACTCAATTTAGAAAGTGTGTCAACCTGTGATAAAGGCTATAGGGCAGAGGAGGAAGGAGATGCATTGTGTCTAGAAGATCTGTATTGATGTTCTTGGTCTCTTTTTTTTTTTTTTAGAGCAGTGTCTAGTACTGAGTTGACCACATTGGAGAACATATGTAAAACCATCATAAAGGAAAAGCAACCTTTTGAAAGGTTGGAAGCCAGCAAGGACACCCTTCTAGAAATGTTTAAGGTAACTGGGAAAACTCTAAGTAAAAACCTTTTACCAGGAATGTTAAAGTTATTTAGACTTGTTTTTCTTCCCTCATTCCAAATAATTGTTTCTCAGCAGCCAGTTGTAGTCTGGGAAGCTATTGTGAGGGTGATGGCCATCACTTACTGTGCTGTTTCTCTCCTTGAATTGCCTGAAAAGTTTCAGCCAATCATATGTGTGTTTATAATTCTGATTAGTTCTGAGTATGTGTGACTGATCTATTTTATAGGATGAAGTGTTGCCTGATTCTAAAGTAGAAAAGCCAATTAAAAAAAAAAGCCAATTAACAGCCAAACTAAAGAAAAAAAAATCTATTAGCTACAACAATAATTATAATCCCATACAAAATTCTCACATACATACTCCCTCTCTGCTGAATTTTTAATTAATTTTCTTAGCTGTTTTATGTACTTAACCTAGAGTGGCTTATGTAAAACTTTAATGGTATCTTTATATTTTCTTGACCAATGTATATAAATATATTTTTTATATCACACATATCAGAAGAAACACATGCTTTGAAAATAAAAATATTTTTATATCACACATATCAGAGAAAACACATACTTTGAAAATACAATATTATAAGTTTGGAGGGTTTGAATTTAAAAGATGGATTTGGTTTTGATAAAAGGTGCAATTCTTTTTTTTATGGCAATATATGTAAAATAAAACATTACTGCTTTAGCCATCTCTAAATATACAATTTCATGGCATCACCACCATCAACTCACAGAATGTTTTTCATTTTCCAGAATAAAATTCTCCCCATAAAACACCATTCCTCATCCCCTAGAATTTATCCCTCTAGTTTCTTTTTCTTTTTTTTTTTTTCAATTTTTTAAATTAATTTTATTTCTTTCTGTATGTGTATGAATGTACTATCTGCATGCAAGTCTGTGCACCCGTGTCGTGCAATGCCGCGGAGGTCAGAAGAGGGTCTCGGATTCCCCTAGAACTGGAGTTCTCCTGGAATTGGACTTTCAGACGGTTCTCGGCTGCCATGTGGGTGCTGGGGATCGAACCCAGGCCCTCTGTAAGAGCGGTCTACGCTCTTAACCACTAGGTCATCTCTCCAGCCTCTCTAGTTTCTTTTTCTGTGGATTTGATAAGAACCTTATTTTAGTAGAATCACACAGTATTTGACCTTCTGTGACTGGCTTGCTTCACTCACTAGAATGTCCTCAAGGATCACGAATGCTATAGAATGTGTCATTGTGTGGCATTGTGTTTGTCCATCCATCCAACTATGAATGTTTAAGTTGCTTCCACATTCTGACTATTGTGAATCATGCTGTTATGAATGAGTATGGAAATTTCTGTTTGAAACACTGACTTCACTTTCTTTCACCATATACCCAGAAATCCATTTCTGGGTCATATAGTAATTCTGTTTGTTTGTTTGTTTGTTTGTTTGTTTGTTTGTTTCAGATTTCCATGCCAGTAGTTTCACTATTTATAGTCTCCCCAGAAATGTACAATGATTCCAGTTTTTTCCAAATTCTCACCAAGATTTGTTTTCTGTTTTTGTTTGTTTTTATAATAGCCATTCTCTTGGGTGTAAGGGGTGTTGTCTTATGGCTTTGACTTGCTTCTTCTTTAATGATGTAGTGGTGTTGAGCATCTTTTAATGCACTTGATTGACTATTTGTGTATTTTCCTTGGAGATTTTTCTGTCAAATCCTTTAGCAATTTTGAATGAAAGGAATGGTTTTTTTTGTTGTTGTTGTTTTGAATTGATCCTTATATATTATAAATATCAGTATCTGCATAGATAATCAATTACCCATGTTTTCTCCCATTCTGTGGACTGCCTTTTCTTTGCAGCTACTCTGAAGAACTAAGCATATTAACTTTTCTGAAGGAAAACAATTTGATTTGAATATATAGGCATGAAACAGTTACATTGTACAAATATTTTTACCCAGCAACTATCTCCTTCAAGCAGTTAATAGCAATAAAAGCAGAGAAAAATGGAAACTGTAGCCCCCCTGCTTGACCTATGCCAAATAACTGAGATTAGACCAGGAGTTCCCTGGATGTGCTGCTCTGGAACAATTTTATTGCCCTCCTGAGAGCCTTTATTGGAAGCTCAGCGTTTGAAGTTTACAGAGTTTGTATATGACAAGTGCCCAAGTATTGCAAAACACATAGGAATTTTCCCATCATAACAGTGAGAAAATAGCACAGCATACCCAAGGCCATGGTGACTGGCCTATTACAGACTTCTTTTCATGTCTGCCTCAACATCTCAGAGACGCTGTCTAATTGGTGTGCTTCCCAGCATCTTGGAGGCAGAGTGCAGCCTCCTCAAGCCACTACAACAACAAAATCCAAAGAAGGCTGTTAAGTCTTAGTGAGCCAAGTGACAGGAGCCTGTTAACTATTAATGAGCAGAGAACTGTTGTCCTTAAGAGACAAGAGGGGGAGGTCACAGGAAATTTATATTAGTTTGTTAAATATAATGATATCATAGCTTTTTATTAAATGTTATGATATATAAATGTTGTTTTTGTTTTTATACAAGCAAATAATGTAAATGTGTCCTAAGAACTGTATTTTATGCAGTTAAAAATGGGATCTTTGGGGCTGGAGAGGTAGCCTAGTAGTTAAGAGCACCGACTGCTCTTGTAGAGGACCCAGGTTCGATCCCCAGCACCCACATGGCAGCTAAGAACTGTCTGTAACTCCAGTTCCAGGAGAACTCCAATTCCAGGGGAATCCGACATCCTCTTCTGACCTCCATGGCATTGCACGACACGAGTGCACAAACCTACATGTAGACAGTATACTCATACGCATACAAAAATAAATAAAATTGAAAAAAATTGAAAAAAAATGGGATCTTTGCGCCGACTGCTCTTGCAGAGGACCCTGGTTCGATCCCCAGCACCCACATGGTGGCTGAGAACCGTCTTTAACTCCAGTTCCAGGGGAATCTGACACCCTCTTCTGACCTCTGAGGCATTGCACGACACGGGTGCACAAACCTGCATGCAGACAGAACATTCATACCCATACGAAAAAAAAAAAATGGAATCTTTTACAACAGTATGGTCCAATAGAAATAGAGGCCACAAATCTGAGCCAAATATATAACCTTGAATTGTGCAGCAGCTGTTTAACAGTAAAACAAAGGCAGAATTAAGTTTTAAACACTGAGCTAATATAAAAAATAACAAGTACTTCATGTTCTCTTTCTGCCTGCATTACACTTCTGTGGTCCTTTGTGCTTATACTCACAGCATGTCTTATTTCAGATCAGTCATGTATAATTGTCCACCAACCATGTGTCTCCAGGGTATTGTTCTAGAAAATGTGAGTCTGCTGTGAGCAGTGCATGCCCGTAGTCTCCCTATATTTTGAACATAGTAGCCTCTCAATGTTTCTTAAAAATAATAGTTTCCCCATTAAAACATTTAGTGTAATGATATATAAATGTTTTTCCTTTGTAGTACAATAAATTTAAATGCCGGATTCTTAAGGAGAAGGTCAACACACCAACCACCACCATTTACAGGTTTGTGTGCATTAATTTTAATCACTACTCAGTGATAAACTTGAAAGTTTAGCAGAAGAGGCTGTCTTGAATAATTATTAATGTCAAATGGGGTAATGGCTTCCAGATTTTATGACAGTGGAAAGTTTTGAGAGTCGTGAGATGGGACAGTTAGAAATGATGTCTCTCTATATATAATTTCTTTGAGATATTTTGTGGTGTTTGAACTTGCACAAAAGATAGCAGTGTAGGATTAGAGGCTAGGTGAGTTGCTGTCCTTGCCCCTAAATTAATACTTGCCCCAACCATATAAAAAAGTGCAACCTTGGAAGGCATGGTGGAACATGTCTTTAATCCCAGCACTTGGGAGGCAGAGGCAGGTGGACCTCTATGAGTTCAAGGCCAGCCTGGTCCATATAATGAGTTCTAGGCCAGTCAGGGCTACTGGGAGACCCTGTCTAAAAAACAACAACAACAAAAAAAGTGCAACCTTTCTCTTAAAAACATGTGTTCTGGTTTCCTTTTTGTTGCTGTGATAAAACATTTTGACCAAAAGCAACTTAAAACAAAAGCATTTATTTGGCTTACACTTCCAGGACACAGTCCATCATTGAGGGAAGTCAAGGCAGGAGCCCAAGCAGGAGCTCAAAGCAGAAGCCAAGGAGGAATGCTCCTTGCAGGCTCCCTCTCTGCTAGCTTCCTTGTACAGCCCAGGACTCTACCTAGGGATGGTCCTACTCAGAGTGGGATGGGCCTCTTATATCAGTTAGGACAATCAAGGTAATCCCTCACAGACATAGGTACAAACCTACCTGGTAAAGATAGTTAATTCAGATTAATTTTTAGGTGATTTTAGGCTGTGTAAAGTTGACAGTTAATGCTAACTAGGACAGTATGATAATGTGGTTTATAACAAATATTTCAAAAGATGTAACTATGTCTGGGCATCCCTTAAATCTCTCATAGGTGTGGTCCATTAATTGACCTTTGTAAAGGCCCTCATGTTAGACACACTGGAAAAATTAAAGCCATAAAAATTTTCAAGGTAAGGGATTTTTAAATTTATAAATAAAGCAATTAAGATAAACTAGATAACAGATTTTAGTAATGTCTTCTAAGGTCTGAATATGTTAATATTTTTAATACTTTATTATTCACTAAAAGTAATGTTTTAGAATTTTGATCATTGGAGCACTATGTAGCTTAGGATTTTAATTTTCTTACTGTATTACAATGTATATTTTATGTGATTTTTAAAAATTTATTATTTTTTTTAATCAAATCTAGACCCGTATCCCCCACCCTATCCCCCCACCCCACCAGAGCTCATGCATTGTGCCAAACATGCTTTTCATCTCTTTCTGTCTTTCTCAATATTCTCCATGTGGAAGTTGACTGTTTTGAGCAGAAGTTCACTGTTTTAGTCAGTTCTTTGATGCAGTCCTTTCTGTTATTGTTGTTGTTGTTTCCAATATGCATCACTCCCAACTGCTTGGACAAAAGCTCAAGGGGCCGTGCACAAGAAATACTTACAACTAGGTAATTGGCACTAGCATCCACAGATAAGGGATACCATTCTTCGTTTGTTTTTCTGGGACTGTGTTACTTCACTCAGCATGATGTCCTCTAGCTCCAGCCATTTTCCTGCAAAGTTCATGATGTCATCTTTCTTTACTGCTGCATAGAACTCCATTGTGTAGATGTACCACATTTTCTCTATCCACTCATCAGTTGAGGAGCATTTGGGTTGGTTCCAGCTCCTTGCTATTGTGAAGAGAGCTGAAATAAATATGGCCATGCATGTATCTCTGCAGTGGGGTGAGTCTTGTGGGTACATGCCCAGGAGTGGTATGGCTGGGTCGGGTGGCAAGTTCATTCCAAGTCTTCCAAGGGTTCTCCACACTGCTTTCCATAGTGGCTGTACGAGTTTACATTCCCACCAGCAGTGGATGAGTGTTCCCCTTTCCCCATAACCTCTCCAGCACTTGGTATCATTTGTTTTCTTGATCCCAGCCAGTCTTATTGGAGTAAGATGATATCTTAAAGTGGTTTTGATTTGTATTTCCTTAATGATTAGTGATGTTGAACATTC